>VWZK01020564.1:0-10437 GCA_013396935.1 Baryphthengus martii | reverse complement strand
CCGTGGACCCGGCTGCTCTGTTCTCCCGCGGGAGAGCAGCAGCGAAGCGTTGAGGAACATGGGCTCCCAGGGGAATTTCAGGGGCGGCCATTGACTCGCGGGTGTTGCCGTGGCCTCTCAGAGGCGCGGGAGGTGGGGAGCCGGCGCTGCCGTGGGTCAGCCCGAGGTCACACCGCTCGCAGGCCAGGCCTCACCGCGCGCCCCCCGCCGCACTAGTTAGGTGCTGTTCCTTTCATTCCGGCTGGCTGTAGAGGTACTGTGTAAAAAGAACGTGGTTTTGTACCGTCGTCTGCCTCAATACGGAATTTTTTTTTTACACTTTCGGGTTTGTTTTTTTGTTTTTTGAATCTGACCGCCAGCTGTTACTGCATTTTTGGTGTTGGAGAGCTGATCAATATACTGTTAGTGAAGTGGAAACGAGGAGTTTGTAGGCGGTTTAAGGTGGTATCTGATTTCAAAGTCGGAAATTTTCTCGTGTTTGCCAATTGATTTCTGAGTTGAAGACAGATGGAATAGCTTTACAAAGCCATGGGCACACCTTCAGAAAACAGGATGCCAGAAAGAGCCCTATTTTCAGGAGGAGGGATAGGTTGGAATTCTGAACAGTACTTGCATCTGGTTTAAATCGGTTTGTTTTCAATGGGACATCATTAACATCACGTTCAAGTAAAAATTATGTTTACAGCTAGGCTGAGAGAAGCAGCTTTGCCTATGGATCAAAACTGGTACGAGGGCATGCATTTGTCTTCAGTTTTATTTCAGGTGAAATACCAAACAGCAAGTGAAGCAACAGCGTATATTCCTATAGAAGTAGAATCACAGACTCATAGAGTCATTTAGACTGGAAAAGACCCTTGGGATCATCGAGTCCAACCACAAACCTAACAGCACTAAGCCATGCCCCTCATCATGACATCTACACTTCTTTTAAAAACCTCCAGGAATGGTGACTCAACCCCTCTTCTGAGCAGCCTGTTCCAGGGCTTGATAACCCTTGACAAGAAATTTTTCTGATACGATTTGGTTTTGCAGAAACGGAAGTTTTGAGACAGAAGTTAGGTGACTGAAACTTCTGCGAAATTGCTGTATGTATATACACACATACAAAGCTTGTGTTTAAAGAGTGTGTATATGTATGTGTGTATATTGATGTTTTACATAAAAAATGGAAGAGTAATATTTTAATAAATGTGTTTGCTCAGATAAGCTGTTGCTAGATTTGCATTTGTATGTGTATATCTTTTGATCTCAAGAGAGAAGCAAATCTTGATGAAATAGCTAATAATGTTAGTATTTGGTAGAAATAATGTGTAGGGCACTGTAAATGCATGTGATGCTTTACAGACATGAAAAGCTGAGGCCCCTGCTGTGAGGCACTTAACCATCTGAAATAAAAGTAACACAGGGAATAACAGTGCAAACACAAGAAGGCCAGACGATACATGATGAGGGTCTTGCCTTCGTCAACTATTGTTTGCCTTTCTGGCTGTGGATTCAACTAGACAGGCAGGCCTTTATAATGTAAACCATCTTTCAAACCAGACAGGTAAAAATGTAATTTAATAATGACTGAGTCTATATTCTGCAAAATCTATGGAAAGATTCCGTGGATTACCTCTTATAGCGGCTTTGCTTGTGTAGCAGTAATTCAGTTAGTGCGTGCAGCAGCTGTAGGATTAGTCTGTAGGTTTTGCCTCTTGGTTTTACTTCAAAGTTGGTAGAAGCCCTCATGCTAACAGCAGAACTGTACAGAACTTACTGGTGTAAGGACCAGTTTCCAGAACAACTGCATCACTTTCCTGGCCTTTTTGTCATCAGTTAATGAGGAACCCACAGATATACGGTAGAACTAGCATGTTAGGTTCTGAGAGGAGCCTTTTCTGTGTGTATTCAAAACTTAGAGTGAGATGTCAAGGCATCTTTTCCTTTGTAAATACAGTATAATGATGTTGTATTCTGGTTGAAGGACTGAGAGATAAGGATAGAAATTAATTTAACCAACTTAAATATTTGAATACAGCATTTTTTATACATTGTCTAAAGAGTCCTTTTATAATTTTTTATGTAGAGTAGCTGCAGTGAGTTGTTGATTTAGAATCTAATGAAAAAGCCTGTTACTGGGATTGCTGTGCCCCTATTCACTTCCTCTAGCATTTTTAGCAGCTTTTTTTTCCTATGTTAAAGGTGAGTTTTTAAGCTCAGTACTGTGTGCGAAAGGTGAGCATCTTTAGAGGGAACAGGCTGACTGAACGAGGAGAAAAAGCGAAAATATTTTCTGTATGTTGCTGAGAAATGAGCCAGATGGACAAACTTAACATTCACACTTACAATAAAAATAGGTGTTGTTGACAACTGCAGATTTTTAATGGTATGGAATCACAATAGGTGTTTTACAAATTTTCCACAGGGGAAGAAGTTAGCTTGTAAACGGAGTGTTTCGGGAAGGATTAAAAGCAGTTGTGTTTTTTTCTTCAGTGCTGCACCTGGTTGTGTGGCTGCAGTTACTGTCCATCGTCTCTCCTGGCGGCAGCGGAGTCAAATTAGCAAGATGTGGCTTGTTTTGTTCTTGGTTTTGGGAATGCTGTGACAATGGTAAACTGCTGGTAGGTCGTTGTACCATGACTTCATAGATTAGAGGTGAGAAAAGCAGTTCTAGATGTAGGTGTTGGAGCTGTGCTGTGGGTGAGGCAGGGAGAGGGAGGATTAATGGTACCAGAAGAAATGGACTGAAAAGTGATGGATCTACTGGTACAACCTTACAAGGAAGGGAGAAGGTGAAGAAGTCTGGTGACCTCCTGTGTCCTCAGTAGTCAGGTGGCTGCAGGGTAGCAGCATACATCAGAGAGACCTCGTTAACTGACATGCGTTAGTTGTTGGGCAGCCATTGGGTGGTACAGAATTTGTGTTGGTGCGTTGAGCAATATTGCATATGGCACTGTGTTAGAACATGGAGAACCCTTCCTAAGAGCCATCAGAGGCACAAGAGTTGGACGTAGTGTTTCGGGATGCCACCTTGATCTTGCTGGATGACAGTCTGAGTGTTGACGTCATGAATTAACTGTGTATGTGAGCTGATAAAATTGCTAAGGCCTATTTTCACCTCATCTGTTTTTACCATTTGATAGAGTATTTGTAACAATTACAAAGGGGGAGAAATGTGTTCTCTTGGAAGTCTTCCTGTACAGCTAAGCCAGTTTGAATGCAAAGTGCCTGTGTACTTGTTTTATTTTCTTCCTGCTTTGCACCTTGGTGTTTTCAAGTGACTTAGGCAGAGCTGAAGAAATTTCACTGTGACACTTGTTGCTTGTGTGGGTAACCTTAATTCTGAGGGCTCAAATCTGAATATAAAGAGTCACCAGATTCTTTTTTTCTGTCAAAGTAGACTCTAACATCCTCTAAATGAGAATTGAAGAAAGCGGTATGATGTTTCTATGCAGCAGTTACTGTGTTGTTTTATTGCAGTTACACTTTTCAAAGAGGTAGCATAGCTCTTAGTATATCTGAAAAAAAATCATGACTATGCCTATTATTACCACTATGAAGTGGTAAAAAACTGCTGTGATGAGTACACAGAGTTTTGAATAATTCTAATAGAAATGGTGAGCTCAGCCCTGGATCACTTATACTCAAAACAAAGAGCCTTTCTTTTTCTGAGGGGTGTTGGCAAGAAGACCAGACTATTTTGTGGTTTATCTTTACATTTTACCTGAATAACAAGAATGTGAAAAGTGTTTACCAAATTCTGTTTGGTCTAGGTCATTCATCTTTTAGTACAGGAGATGTAGCAGCACTTAATTTGAATGTGTGTGATGTTTTTTACAAAATTAGATTAAAGAACCAAACAAACCTATAAAAAAATTATCCAAACCTGAAAAATAGCCATTCAAATCTTTAATGACTAGTCCTGGCTTTTTTTATTAAATTTAGAACTAGTCTTTTACAGTCCTAACGCACTCGGATTTTTTTGTGATCCTGTTTATTAAATGTTTTTGGATGCATTAGGAAAGCCATCACATAGATAGGAAAGTTATTATTTTAAAGACAGTACAAAGCCGATGTTTAATAAGGTAAAATTAAATTTGGAAGAGAAATAAATCTTATACTTCCTGTGTTTGTTTATTAAAAAATAAGGTTGTGACTCTTGGTTAAGCTTTGCTCTTTTGTTCCCCACACAGGAAAACTATGAACGAATGAAAGCACTGGTAACCGAACTCCAAAAACAAGCAGAAAAAATCAGATTAGGTAAGTATGATGGTCTAGATTTTAGAACACTTGTTTAATTTGGTCCAAAACCCAGTTTTAGTCTTTGGTTTTCCCCTAGAGCTGTGTGTTTGTTAATCATTTCATTCAGATATGACATCTCTGCTTGATTATAGTCATAGTAAAATTTTAGCTCATATGTGTAAATCTAGATTTACTGCCACGTGTCAGTTGAAAACCTGAAAATTTATGTCCAAGCAAACTTTGTTAAAAATACAGGTTTTGATTTTAAGTAACTCAGGCTAGCTAAGGAAAATGTCCATACCATTGGCACTTCATTGTTTACCATATCATCTGTTGTGTTAACATTTTTTCTGTGCGTGCTGGCTGAATATCAGAGCAATATCCTAATGCAAGCAAATCTGTAAATGACTGGAAGCAGACATAAATGAAAACAAGGCTACTTTAGTCAAAATGAAGATTAATTTTGTTGCCAGAGAGACAAAACGTGAGCAAGTAGTTAGTGAAAACTGGGTATTTAGAGTCAGTTTTCGGTTATGAACTTAGTGATCAATGGAATGTATGTTTCTAATGTCAATATTTTTTAACATAGATCAGATTATTAGTAAAAGGCGATGTGTCTTCCACTTCGCCTGCGTCCTTGCTTCGCGCAGTGCTGCCTGCTTTTATATCAGACTGGTTTGGCAGACTTGCTTCTCTTCAAGTTTCATGTTAGTCTCCTCACACGCAAAGAGGATTTCCAAAGACCCTAGCTGTAGTTGTGCTGGCAAACAACAGCAAGTCTGTAATAATTTAAAAGATTGAAATCTGTTTTTCATCCTCTTGACTTGTAACAGTACCTGAATAAATTACAGTTGACTGTAATTAATGGGGATGACAAAATGAAAAAGGTTTTATAAATGCTTAACTTTGGTGCCAGCAGTTGAGCATGCAGCTTTAATTCTCTCCTTCTTTTGTCCATAATGATGCTGTTTGTCTCTTCATATGATTTCTTATATAATAAAATTTCTTCTGCAGCTTTGGAACAGGGCACAGTTAAGATTTTGTGCTTCATGTTTTTTATTGCTTGCTGTGAAACAAACGTCTAGAATTTCCTGGGGATATCTTTGATGGGTGTAGAGACTTCGTGAACTAATGATCATGGCCTTCTTCACTTCTTCACGTTTACCTGTTCTTACCCGTTGTGTGATAAAAGGGACAAGAACATGGCTCTCATCTTTCCTCCATGGTAGGAAGCTCTACCAGGATGTTAATACACCATTTTGGGTGACAACAATTGAGACTGCTTTGCCTATCATTTAAGCATATGAGAAGAATTAGGTACTTACATTGAACACTTTTGAAGGATAAGTGCAACATCTTTTTCTTTGTAAGAGCTCTCTTTCAGTGGATGAGCTCTTGTTTGAGGTCTTTGTAATGAATGCTGCATTCTTTTTCTGTTAATTCAGTGGGCAGGGCTTTTGTGTACCCATATCCCATTCTACTGAGTAATCTCCAGCTATGCAACGGGAAGATGGTCCCTGCCCTAAAGAGTTTACAGACAATGATAAATTACAACAGATGGATAGCAAGCACGAGAAGCAACTGAGATACTTTCATCTCTGTGACTGGCAGCAATCATAGCACATCAGCAGTCACAGTGAAGTTTTTATGGATGTTACTGTAGAGGAGAAACTAAAGAAGGGATTTTGAATTAAATGCCTCCAAGTCTCTCCCATTGTCAGGGATACTGCTTCTCACAGTGTACAAAATGGAGGCTAGCATAGGGTAGAGCAGGTGTCTGATCTTGGAAGAGAAATGTTCAGTAGAATGGTTACAGGGCCTGTTGTGGGAAAATATCCAGAGGAGAAGAACCATGCCGTGAGAGCAGAATGTGGGAGATGGACCTGGCTGTGTAAGATAGATAAGACGTGGCCAATTGGAGGGAACAGTGCCCCGTGTGTGCCTCGCGTGTGTACTGTATGTTACCAATTGGCTTTGAGCGGGGCGTATGTACAACAGCAGAAGCGTTATAAAAAGCCTCGCTGTTAGTTAAAGTTGGAACATTCAGAGCATCATATTGGTGTGTACTGTGTTCTGTCCCTCGCGCAGCCATCTGCAACAAGGGCCTGAGTGAGAAGCAGTTACTATTGGTGTGTGAAGAGTAGGAGTGCACAGAGATGGCAGAAGTCACAGAATATACTGTGCCCTCATATACATATGCCCTCATATGGCAGCTTTCCAGTCTACTGATCGTCTTTCTGCCCCTTCTGTGAACCCTCTCCAGCCAGTTCACATCTCGTTTGTGTAGCAGGGACCGAAACTGAACACAGTATTCCAGATGTGGCCTGACAAGCACTGAGTAGAGTGGAATAAGGACTCCTTTATCTCTGCTGGTGATGCCCTTGTTGATGGAACCCAGCACCCTGCTGGCTTACTTTCACACAGCAGCACACTCTTCACTGATGCTGAGGTTCTTGTCCACCAGGACCCCCAGCTTCCCCAGCCAGGTGGTTCCCAGCCTGTGCTGCACTCCTGGGTTGTATTTTCCCAGGTGCAAGACCTTACACTCGTACTTGTTGACCTTCATAAAGTTCTTGTTAGCCCACTATTCCAGCCCATCCAGATATTCCTGCGGGATGGCTTTTCCTCCCAAAGTGTCCACTTCCCCACTCAATTTGGTGTCATGAGCAAACTTAATCAGGGTAAATTTTATCTCATCATCCAGGTCTCTTATGAAAATATTAAACAGTGTTGGGCCCAGTATCAGTCCCTGAAGGGCCCCACCTGTGACAGGTGGCCAGTTTGAAAAGGAACTATTTACTCTACCCACCACATGGACCACTTGTCTAGACTGTGATGCCTCAGATTCTCTAGGAAAGGAAGCTGTGGGAAACTATATTGAAAGCCTTGGAGAAATCCCAAGTAGTCAATGTCCACTGCTTGCCCCACATCAACCGAGCAGGTTACTTTGTCATAGAAGGCACTCAGGTTTATCAGTCACGATTTGCCCTTGGTGAGTCCATGCTGGCTTTTCCCAATCACGTGCTTTATTTGACTTGTGGTAGCTTCCAGGAGAGTTTATTCCATAACTTTCTCAAGAACAGAACTAAGACTGATGCGCTTATAATTTCCTGGATGTGGGATCATGATGTGGGATGTAGAGAACTTGGATGAGAGTATTGGTTCCATGGGTGTGTATGAGAGGTTGTTCCTTAAGAAACTTGTACAGAAAGAGTTCATAAGATTTAAACTTATGCTGGATATACAGACCTGATGAACAGGCTGAATCAGAAATAAATTGTGGGCTTTCTGGCATGCCTAACAGGAAATGATGTACATAGTGATCAAGGAAGAAGATGAGAGAAACGGCTTGAAATGTAGGCTTAAAAGCTCTGTTTCAGTGATGCTTAGCCGACAAAGGAATCTTTAAGTCTCAGGAGAAATGGTAGCAAAATAGCATCTTCTTTATTTTGGACAGGTGAGACAATTTTAGAGTGATGAGGTGGATCAGTGATCTGTCTACGTAGAGAGATGGTGTTTGTATAAACTGTTCTAAAAAGGCTGAGATCTGTCAACAGATCTTAAGTATCGAATGACACGAAACTCTAGAGGGCAAAAGATGTGATTTAGAATGACCTCAAGTAAAAGACTGAAATGAAGCAAATATAAATTTGATACTAAATGCTGTATGTCTGAACTCTGCTTACAGTTCTGAAGTGATATAGGGAAATGAATCCAGATTGTGTGAAGTCTTACGAAATTGGATTCAGTATAGCTATTTTGAAGCAATTTTGGGGAATAGTATTTTTTTTGGTTCTTACTGCTGTGCTTTTTTCTGTTTGTGTTTTCAGCCCTTCTCTTCATTGCCAAGCAGTGGGGGAAAGTTTCAGACAGCTGTTTATTAAAATCTTTGCCTCAAGACTAACTATAAAAAGTGAAGGGGGGAATGACGCAGATTCTGAAAAGGAAACATTTTTATCAATTTCTTTAATCTGTTTGTAGTGGAAAATATTTATTACGTTTATTAAGGTACATACTTCCAAAACTGGAAACTCATCAGTACTTCCGTTATAAGTTTTAGTAAGTGATGATTATGTGTTCGTGTCCACAGTAATTCTAAAAATTTACTACTGTGTCACAGGAGGTGGAGAAAAAGCTCGTAAGCTTCACATATCAAGAGGAAAGCTATTACCCAGAGAAAGAATTGACAGGCTCATTGATCCTGGGTAGGTACTTTCTTTTTTTAAAAACACTTCAGGTTCACCTTTGCAGTTAAGTACTACAACAGGCTTGTTTTCTCTTTACTTTCCGTAAACACTGGTAAATAGCACAGTTGAAATTTTACAGGAGCGTACTTTGAAATACTCCTCTTAAAAAAGAAAACCTAATTTAAAAAAATGTAACCTTTTAAGTGAGATTCAATGGCAAATGTGGTCAATTCCTTTCTAAAATTGTGTTATATTTGTCATTATTCAGGTCTCCATTCTTGGAGTTCTCCCAGTTTGCAGGTTACCAGCTGTATGGTAGTGAAGAGGTACCAGCAGGAGGCGTTATCACAGGCATTGGACGAGTATCTGGGTGAGAAATACCACTGATCTACATTATCGATGATATGAAAAGGAAGAAGGTATAGTTTTGTTCAGTTTCCAATATTAAACTGTTAGCACTTTTAGTTTTTTGTTTAACACTCAAAAAATCCATATAAAGGAAGTGATTTTATTTATTTTTTTTTTTAGTTAGTATATCCCATATTAAAGCAGAACACACATAGTGTTTCCAGAGTCCAATGAACAAAAGAGATTAGTGCATCAGTAACACAATTTTAAAAAACATAGGGCGATATTCTAGCCCAAAAATTAGTTTTGCTCACTAAAAGTGCCTCCAAGACTATTGCTGAAATAAAATGTGGTGCTACATGTAATTATTTTAGGAGTTAAGGGACTGTGAAACAGGACATTATAGTGCTCAGACTGCTGTTAGAGTGTGCATTTGAGGGACTGCAGGTGAGGAGGCCTCTTTCTCAACATCAGGGCTGTAAAAGCCCTTGGCATGTTGCAGTTCTTAACCAACAGACATACTTACTCCTTTGAAATAGTCTTCTCTCTTATTAACTTGCTTTACTTTTAGGGTGGAATGCTTGATTGTTGCTAATGATGCAACCGTCAAAGGTGGTACCTATTATCCCATCACTGTTAAGAAACATTTGCGTGCTCAAGAAATTGCAATGCAAAACCATCTCCCTTGCCTGTATTTGGGTAAGTCCCATTGCAGAAATAGCAAAAGTCCTTTGTTAGGGCAGCTCAGGATCTCTAGATAAGATAGTACTTTAAATAAACGTTGAGACTGTTGTGTCCTAGATTTGAGTAACCAGGCGTGCATTTATAAACAGAAATATACAAATATATTTTCATTAGTACTGTGCTACCTCTACAGATTGGTGACGAGTCTTAAGCATAGCTTTTCAGCACTGTTGTAGGACTGGGTTTATAAGATACAGGTATAACTACGCCACTCTATCACTTCTTTCTTATTCTTTCCCTTCTGTCATGCTTGAGCAATCCATCCTACAGCCTCATCCAGTCTTTACTCAAATTACGGTTAAAAAAAATAAAAAAAGTTTTTTTGCAGCTTGACGGAGCACTTAGCTGTACAGAAGGAAGTAGCAAAGAAAAAAGTCTCAATGACAAAAGCATCAATAATAGTTTAGATCAAGAGATTTTTGCAATCTGGGACAAATTTTACTGAAGAGAAATTTCATTATATATTAATTTGCATTTTGAGTTTAGTCTATTAAATCAGTGTCCTGGTTTGAGTTAGAATGGAACAATTCTGTGCAGTGATTTTTACTTTTCAGCTCAGTTCCTTTAACTAACTGTACTTTCTGAAATCAGCAGCGTGTTTTCACAAGCAGTGGCTACTTCTGGCAGTGAATAACACTCAATGTTTAGAGTTAGTACCAGGGACTGGTGTGCAGACCAAGGCCACTGCTAGATCCTGTGTACCACAGTGGGAGGTGCAGAGAGTAAAAGTCACACCTGCAGGGAGGAGCAGACAGATGGGTGCCCTTAAACTGATCAACGGGGTGTTCCATCCCATAGACGCCATATTCGACTGCTGGGGGCCCTTGCCTGGTTGCTCTCGGCTCGGGGGCTCTTGCTCGGAGTCCTTGCTTGGATTCTTCCTCATTCATTCAATGACTGGAATTCAAGGAGGACTCTCTCCATTCTGCCTTTG
>VWZK01020554.1:77543-244843 GCA_013396935.1 Baryphthengus martii | reverse complement strand
AATATAATATAATATAATATAATATAATACAATATACAACACCTTTGAGTTATTATGAATGTGCAGTAACAGGATAAAATCAAGAAGAACAAGTTTTCACAAATAATCCTGAAGCAGTAATTTTGAAAGCAAGGCTCTGCTGGACTTGACACACCCTTCTGGTGGAGGAAAACCATTCCCAGAGAAAACGTTAAATAAAGAGCCTCTAAAAGGATTTAAGAGAAAGGCAAACGGGAAGAACCAGCTGGCAACATGTGGGAAGATAAAAGGGTGAGACAAATTCATATGTGGAAGAGAATGCTTTTAAAATAAGACTCAATAAACAGCCAGGTATTTTACCATCACAGAGAAGGGGATCACACACACGCTCAGGAACACAAGAGCATTGTGCTGCTCTGCAAAGACCCAAGATCCAGCCTGGGATCTACCAAAGCACCAGGCAGGCTGCGAGGGGGGCTTCCCACCTCTGCTCTCGTCGTCTGGCTCTGTTGGCCGTTTTCTGTCACAAAACACTGGAAATAGAGCTCTAACAGATACGGTCTCTGGTGCCCAGAGAGAGCAGGCACATCTGAGTTACAGCACCACCAGAAAAACCCCCGAGGAGCCAACCTACCAGAGGTTTAAAAGATCAGTGAAGAAACAGAAAGGAACAAGGAGTTTTGCAAACGGCCGATGCTGGAAACGAGCCCCGCGCTCGGGCCCGCGTCGCCCGGGCAGACAAAGCCCCTCGCAGGCGCGTTGTCAAGAGCAGGCCGTGCTCTGCTGGGATGTCTACACTGGAGTTTCTCTAGAAAAGGCTGGTTTGTAAGTCTGCAGACAGGTCCTGCCTCACTCACGCCACAGTAACCATTTGTGGGGATTTTTACTGGCTTGTGTAACACCCATAAAGGGTTGTACAGATGAGGCAAGCACAGCGATAACCAAGCTGGAGATTTCCCAGCTCAGCGCGCTGAGCGGTTTGATCTCATCTGCTGGTACAAACCACCTGCCGAAAGTGCATTGAAAAGGAGAGTTTGTAGTACAAGTATGAACTAAAGAGAAATGGAGGGCACTCTGGGGAGGCTCCGGCTGCCCCCAGCTCTGGCTCCCGTCTCTCTCGTACCCCTGTGCAGTATCTGAGTGCAGGAGGCACCTGAAGACTCCAGCCCTGCTTGTGGGGTTCTGGTCTGACCCAGGTGGCTCTGCCAGCAGCCAAAGGTCTGTTTTCCCTCCCTCCCTGCACTGCACCAAGCTGTTCATGTGGGACTGAAACTGATGCAGTTTTGTTCACCCATCGATGTTCCCATCTGTGTTACATAAATTCTCTGGTACTCAGCAGCAGCGCTTCCAGAGATGCAAACGCTGGCAAGTCTGGCTGTGCTGTCACCGGCTGGTAAGCGCTGGGAGGAAATTAAAACCCTTCACAGAACTAATCAGAGGAGATCGTGAACTTCAGTAGGAAGAAATCTGGTTCTGTCCATCTCCACGTTCTGCTGAACAGCTCCTTCATCACTAGCAGATGTTCAGAGGTAGTCTGAAGATATGAACAGTCAGCAAGAAAGACAGAAGCAGTAATCACCTTGAGCTCTGAGGCGTATTTAAGACCTGGGATCACGCTGTTTCCAAGCTCATGGTGATAATTATTTCACTTGCCTTACAGGAATTTTGCTAAACATGGTGGTATAAACCAATGAGTCACTAGCCAGCAAAAGTTATGGTCTGCATTTGAAAGATGGGAGCATGAGGTCTGGAGCCAGCTCAGTATTACATCAAAGACACGTTTAATAAGTGATGCCTAATGGCCATTATGCAAATTATTAATGGTAATTACAAGTGACGAGATAAAATCATACTCCGATGCGGTTGCACAAACATCACTGAAGCAACGCTTGTGAAAGCAGAGTTCTGTCAGATCCGACACACCCTCCTTGTAGTTGACAGAAGGAAACATTATCAGCTTTGACAAGCGGAGCGAGCGGAGTGCGGAGCAGACGGGCCGGCACCGGGCACCGGGGCTGCACGAGGGGCAGTCGCGGTTCCCCCAGCGCCAAACCCCACTGCCCTCAGCAGCGCTTGAGAACGTAACACCTTCGGGCCCCCTCCCGAGCTGCCCATTGCTCCGTGTCAGTATGTACCCTCGGCACCTCCTCGTCCGCTCGCAGAGCTCTCTTCTTTGCCACAGGAGCTGCCAGCGTTCACACAGCCGCCGTGCCCAGCCCCCTGCTCCTCACCCTGGGCAGCAGCCTCCCCTCGCTTGAGGGCCTCTGCCGCTACGGAACCGCCTCTTTCCTCCCCTCTTACATTTAGGCTGTAAATCCTTTTGAGACATTTTTATGCCTTAGCCCCCCAGCAAACACCGCCGCAGAGGAACAGCTCAGTGGTTATAAGTACAGACTGGTTAGTCGCAGACTGACTGGCTTTTGCTGCATCAGTCCCATGTTGCATGTCCCAGTGAAACCAGCGGGAGCCCAGTGAGCTCCAGGAATGTCACTATATCCCTAAGATGAGCGCTTTAGAAGAACTGTACCATCATTTCTAATCTTCACTGGTAAAAAGTGACTCAGTAGCCTGTGGACCTTTCTGTCAGGACATATGTAAAGGTTTGTTTTGTGGAGCAAGGCTTGTTCCTTCTTCCTCTTAGCTAACTCCTGGGAGAAGGGGGGTAGGTGCTCCTTGCCCACCTGCAGAGAAATGTCCAATATCTGCAATGTCTCCACCTAAACCCGAGACTGAAAGAGGAAGAAAGGCAGCCCAAGCCCAGAGCTCTGCTCTCTGTAGGCTGCCGTCAGGGAACTTATTCTGAACCCCTCCGGAGCAGGAGCAAAGCTCTGAGCGATCCAGACATTATATTAATTTCTGTTGGCTCTCGCAGTCACACCCTGTCTTCAATTATATTCCTCAGAAAGATGGATGAAAGCCAGATGTATTCCTATCCTCCCTTTTGTTCGTGCTGCTCACCACCATGAGCCCCGGCGGTGTGGGGAGCTTGGGGGATGCGTTTCCAGGGGAGGACGGACTGACTTGTATTTCAGGCACAGCCGTCTCCGCCGGGAACTCGGGCTCTGACAGACTCCAGCTCTGTCCTTGAGCAAGTTCTTTCACTGCAGCATATGAATAATGAATAGAGGATGCTGCCAGCCTGGGGTAGGCGTCTTTTTATCATTCCTGATCTAAGTAAAGAAATAAATTATCTCACTGGAGAGTGGAGGTTCCTCACTTATGCTGGTGAGAAGACAATCACATCTACAAATGCTTGGGGATACTCTCCTACCATGGTGACAGAAGCCACCCAACTTCCCCCCAGGAGGTGTGTGGGTCTCCTCTGCCCTTCTGCCCGGAGGTGCCGGCTGCTCGCAGGGCTCCCTCTCCGGTGTCACACTCACCGCCAGAGAGGATTTATCACAACTGCTCCTGTAAAGATGGACATACTTGGGTCAAAGGCTACTTGTAAGTAAGAGTTGCTTGGAAATTCCACCCTGTAGGGAAGAGAAGCCTTGTCCCCTGGAGAGCAGAATATCCTCTCATTACAGCAGTCTGGAGAAAGATACTTCCACTGGTGGAGCCAGTTCTCCCAACGCTCCTCTGTCTGCTGCTCGCCTGGTTTTGGAGATCACGCTCCCACGACCAGCCAGGCTGGGCTAACTCCTGCTGCTGCTCCGACAGACTCAGCTAAGAAACGCCAAAAGCTTTTCTCCTCCTTATTTTGTGCCCAGTACAACCTTAGTAACGGCAAAGACCTCCAGGATCACACCTCGGTCCACCCAGGGAACTGGATGTACGGCCCATGGATACTCCCTTTCCTCTCATCCCTTGCGTTATCTGCCACCACCACAAACTGAGGCAGCAGGCCCAGCAATTAAAGTAATTGAAAAATAACTTCAGCGAGGTACTTCATGCATTCAGCAGCCTGATGTCCACAGACTGTCAGCAAGTTGACTTCCCGTGTTTGCGTGACCAGAGGAACACGAGCCACGGGCGGGGCACGAAAGCCACAGGGAATCTCCTCCGTGATTTAAGAAATCTCACGGTGGAGCTGGTGTCAGACCCACTGTGTGTCACCGTGCCAGGCACTGCGCCACCCCAGCCCTGGGCTTTTCACTGCTACCATCACTATTATTCACACTTCTCACAAGTGAGAATTTATATACATTTCCCATTTTTGTTCTCCATACTCTACCATAGCATGTGATATAAAACATTTACTGGACTAAGAATAAAATAAATACAAATTAATAAAAGATAAAAGGCACTTTGATGTTATAAATACCAATGTTTCTCCTTTGTACATAATCGAGGGCGACTTTTTTCTCGACTTGTAAAGTTTGCATCATACAAAAAGCTGATGACTCATAAAACATTATTTTACTTTTTGGAATAAGCTGCTGACATGTAAAGTATCTTCCTTGTGAACTGGGATTTCTAGAGGGAAACTGCCTATGGGCTATTTATTCTTGGCATAAACAGTAAGACTAGCCAGCCCCGTGGGAAGAAGAAACACGCTATAGGTGACACCCCCTTGGGAAGGTATAAATAGAGACCTGCGGCCCCAGCCAGCCTGCAGTCTGATTCAATATCAAGCTGTGCATCTTGCTTTGGGCTTTGGGTTGGATCTGCAGCTGTCCTCAAAATGAGTTGTAGTGTTAAGCAGACACCTGGCTCTCTCAGGGGCAGGACCAGCGGTGGCAGCTGTGTTATTGGTGGCGGTGGTGGTGGTGGAGGAGCACGGATCTCCTCGGTCTCTTCTGGAAGATACACGACTTGTGGGATAGGTGGTAGCCGAGGGTTTTCTGGTAGAAGCTACTGTGGCGGTGTGAGTTACGGAGGAGGACTGAGCACCGGCAGTTTGGTTGGTGGAAACTATGGAGGCGGCTTAGGAGCCGCTGTCCTCGGAGGATGCTCAGGCATTGGATTCAGCGGTGGCAGCGCTCGCTTCGGCGGTGGCATTGGAGGCGGCCTTGGCATGGGTCTCGGTGGTGGGGTGGTTGGAGGTGGTTTTGCTGGTGATGGCATTCTTCTTTCTGGTGACGAAAAAGTCACCATGCAGAACCTTAACGACCGCCTGGCTTCTTACCTGGACAAGGTGAGGTGCCTGGAACAAGAAAACGCGGACCTGGAGTGCAGAATCAGGGAGTGGTACGCCAAGCAGGGCCCCTTTTGTGAGCCCCGGGACTACAGCTGCTATTACAAGGAAATAGAAGACCTTCAGAATCAGGTAACATCATTTCTCAGCTGCTTTCTCCCTTGTAAGCCTCTCCCACCGTGCTGGCTCACAACTTACTGCAGTGATCAGGAGTAACGTTTCCTCACCGTAAAATGTGTTTTGTAAACAGTCATTAAGACAACTGCCCAAAGTCAAAACCTTGAGTGTTTGGACTGTTTCCGTTGCTTTTATTCATCAGATAACATTTGAAGGGGGAAACGTTATCTGCACGGAATACATCTGGGCTGGCTCAGTAGTTGTTCTGAATTGCATTTGTGCCAAGGAGTTAAAATAGATACATGCCGAGAAAGCAGTTGAAAGAGAAACAAATAACGGAGCGCATCAATTTGCCCAAATTTCTATTATTCTGTCACCAGGCTTGCAAAATTCCAGTTAAACGTTATTTCCTTTTTTGACAAGTTTACTTCTTCATAGAGAATTGGGAACTATAGGGCATGTAATTAAAAAGAAGAACAAAGAGAGCACTGCCGTAACACATCTTGAGTGTGCAATTTAAAATTAAAAACGTTTGCAAAGTGTGTTTGGCAAGAACTCCGGAATGTCAAGGCACAAAGAAGAATAAAATGAAAAGAATCCAGGAAACAGACAGGACGAGACAGACTCATAATCAAGTCTCGAAAACAAAGTCTCTTACCCATGAGAGTGAGATTGAGATTGAAGCAGTGAGGTGGGCTGTGGCAGGTGCCGGACAACTCTAATTGTACCGCATCTGAGCCACGTGTTTCATCACTTTTAACGCCCTCACCGCACTTCACCGAAGGCCCCCCCGCGATGGCTGCTCCCCTGGCTGCCCCAGGCCTGCGACTCGGTATTAAAAACGAAAGAGAGCCAGAGGTTAGGTCTGGCGGCACTGGTTGATGAATACCCTGGAGGTACAGGGAAGAGACTTCAGGAGCGATTATTCTTTTTCCAGATCGTCTGTGCGACCATCGACAACAACAAGATCATTCTGAACATCGACAACAGCAGGATGACAGCTGACGACTTCCGAGTGAAGTGAGTACCCCTCGGCTGTCCCTCTCCTCCGCCACCGCCCTCCCGCTCGCGTTGCTGGTGGGGAGCTCTCACCCAGGTCTCTGAGATCCTCTGGTCGGGGCAGGCTGGAGGTTCTGCAGAAAAGCTTTTTCATCCACCGCCTCTAGAGCTGCCTTAATTAGTTCCAGGAAGGAAAGTTTGGGAGAACACGATGGTTTTGAGTGGAGATTAGAGTTCTTCAGAAAGCAGACGGGACCTGTAGACAGAGAGCAGGGGGCGTTCACCTGGGCTGCCATTCTGGCACGTGGTGTCTTTCCAAGGGAAGGCTTTTGGTGTTTCCTGTGGGAGCGCAGGAACACGGAGCGAAGCCTCCGCCCTGGGGAGAGAGCCCCAGAGAAGGCAGAGTCGGGGCAGGTTTGACAGATCCAGCCTCCAACTGCTTCTCTTCGCATCCTGTCGGGTCTTTTAGGAAAATAGTGTCAGAGAAAGACGGTCAAATGAACAAAAGGAGCAAAGTGTGGAGTCAGACACTGACTACTCTTTCTCGCTGTCCTTCTGGCTCCCAGGTACGAGACGGAGCTGGCCCTGCGCCAGAGCGTGGAGGCTGACATCAACGGCCTGCGCCAGGTCCTGGACCAGCTCACGCTCTGCAGGTCTGACCTGGAGGCACAGCTGGAGTCGCTGCGGGAGGAGCTCTGCTGCCTGAAGAAGAACCATGAGGAGGTAGGGTCCTGTCCCTCCTGTGTCCAAAGGTGAATTCAGGCAGGGTCCATCACCCTCCCTCTCTGTGGTCCCCAGCCCTGGGGTGCTGGCTGCCGAGGGGCAAGTGCTTGATGGAGACGCTGCGTGTCAGCCAGGAGCTGTGAACCTCCGGGAGAGCTGGGCTCTGCCGGCGGCTCTGCTCTTCCCTGCAGGGGAACGTGGCTCCCTTTTTTTTCCCCTTCCTTTTAAAAAACTGACATGATCGGGTTGGTGTTCCCAGGAAATGAGCTGTCTGAGGAAACAATCGACTGGAGATGTAAGTGTGGAGGTCAATGCCTGTCCTGGCCCAGACCTCAGAAAGATCCTGGAGGAGATGAGGTGCCAGTATGAGACGCTGATTGAACGTAATCGCAAAGAAGTTGAGGATTGGTACGAGTGCAAGGTGAGAACATTTACGCAGCTCTGCCTTTCCTCGGCTGACACTCAGCCAACGGTTCCACAGTGATTTATTACATGTTAAAACCACACAACATCCTGTCATCATGTTTAGCGCTGGTTTAAATGGGCCGAGTGACCCAGGGGATGCTGCCACGCTGCGGACTTGTCACAGGGTGACGGGAAGTGCTGCACGTTAGAGAGATTTGGGGCAGGAACTCTACAAAGCAGGGAGTAGTGGGAAGAGCAGCACTGTGGGAGGAGCAAGAGGAACGCTGAGCAGGGTTTACACTCTGTCAGGATGAGAGAGTTCACCCAAATCTTTCTCTTTTCATAGTTTTTTTTGCCTATTTGTTCTTTCCTTAATACTTAATCTGACTTACATCAGACATTCCCTGAACACCTTTCTTCTTGACTGGTGCTTTTCAGATTGAGGAGGTGAATCGGGAGGTTATTACAAGCGGTCAGGAGGTAGAGACGTGCAACAACCAGGTCACGGAACTGAGACGCCAGCTGCAAGCCCTGGAAATCGATCTCCAGGCTCAGCTCAGCCAGGTGGGTGCCAAGCTGCTGCACAGCTCGGCCGACTCACTCACGATTCGATGTAAGAACTGGTAGTGAAATGCAGTCATTCTCACGCCGGTATTTGCATTGTGCCACCTGCCACTCCTCAGAGGGACAACCTGGAATCCTCGCTGGCTGAGACAGAGTGTCGCTACAACAACCACCTTGCCGAGCTCCAGAGCCAGATCACCTGTGTGGAGCAGCAACTGGCCGATCTGCGAGCGGAAATGGAGTGTCAGAACCAGGAGTACAAGATCCTGCTGGACGTCAAGTGCCGCCTGGAGCAGGAGATCCACACGTACCGCTGCCTGCTGGAGGGTGGGCAGCAGGACCTAATGTAAGTAGGCTCGAGAAGCACCAGAAGATACAATAAAATACCCGTGTCCTGAGTATTTTACCATGAGGTCAAAGTGAACCATAGGAGGAGGTGCTGCCCAGCTCCTCCACCATCACTGTCCTATTTGGGGTGCCTGGTAATCAACAGTGCCAACCTGCTGCCCTGCCCTGGGCAGCCCTGGCCACAAGACAAGAGGTCACTGCAACATTCTGCTGATTTTCTGCCAAAGAAAGAAGCAGAGCTAATGAAAAACTGTAGTTCTGGTTTATCTGTTTCCTTCACTAAAATGTTATTTTCCCATCCCCTTAGTCAGCAAGGAGGAATCGGTCAGTCTTCAGGTCTAGGAGGAGGAGTTGCCAGAACGAGCGGAATAGGAGGAGGAGGTATCATTAGAACAAGCCACACTTACACTTCATCTGCCCAGATGCCGTCGTGTGCAGCTGCGGAGATACAAGGTAAGAGCGGCAGCGCTCCAGGAGATTCCCACACCCCCCAATCCCGTCAGGCCTTTCCAGGAAGGGACAGTGTTTATTGGAAATCCTCATCGAACTGGCTTCCGAAATGATCACGTGTATAGAATGCAGAACATATCATGTATATGTATCAGGTGTATAGAATGACAGCGTGGGAAAGGATCTATTTCTGCTCTACTCTAAGTAGTGTCTCCTTTGATCTCTCCAGTGCCTTGCAGAAGGATTTGTGATTAAGCGGAGAAATGAGAATACTCAAGAAGAGAACCCTGAAGCAGAGCCCTGGATGAAGAGAGAATATTTACTGTCTGCCTCTGCGGAGGGCGCCGAGCGTGCTCCTTTGTATTACTCAGCAATGCTAAGCCGTGTGGCAGAGGGATAAGCAGAGCGTTGGGCCACTTTCTGCTTTGTTTTGCTATTTGCCTTTTCCAGTCTGTGCTGCTGCGTGTGCCCAACCACCACCACTATTGCTGGAGTTAACCAGCAGTACGATCAGTAGTGTACCTGCTGGTGAAATCATGTCTCTAATAAAACTTTGCTTCTGCCTCATGCAATCAAGAAACCTGTGTCTGGAAACTCAGTTCCTTTAGAACACCAGGTGCTGATCCCTGCACAAGGGCCACCTAAACCGGTCAGGATCAGAGTGCGCTGGGAACAAAGCTGCTTTGCCAGGGGCAGCCCAAGAAGGGCCTCGCTGACCTTGCAGCTCTGGGCCATCTCCGCCCTGGCAAAGCCTGTATTGCCCGTTCCTGCATCTCCTCCAGGACCTGCACGAGCAGCGGGTCCAGGCAGGTGCCCGTGTGCCTCCCACAGAGCCTTGTGCTAAACCACAATTTTAGAAAAATGTTGAAAGTCAGTGATGGAGCATCTGGAGACAGACTGCCTGGGCCTCGGTCTAGTGCTGACACATCTGAGCTCTGCCCTCTCATATTCATCATCAGCCTGGGGACTGTGATCGGGTTGAAGAGGAAATCTTGATCTCCATAACTGATTCCCTTTCTGCTGACATGGTTTATATTCTGACCTACCTCTTCATCCCATAGGAATCTCCCCACTGGGAAAAGGACTGGAGGCAAAAGGTTTATTCCCTATCTAGTTTTTACAGAGTGACCGAGTCATTTACTGGTCATCCTATTTCAAACAGTTTCAACCTGAACATCAGGAGCTGTTGAAAGATCATCTTCACATTAAACATCCTCTTTGGAGGACTGGAGAGGGCAGGATGAGAGCTGAAAAAGTGCAGCTCAGCAGAGAACAGAGCGGTGAAAAAGGCCAGCCAGGGCTGTGGATACACAGAGCCCGGACCTCTTAAAGCCAGGGCGGCACTTTGGTAGCTCGGGGCCCTGGAGCACTTCTGGTGGGTGCAGCCACGGGACCTGGCCACGCTGAGAGCCCAGAGCCATCCTGGGAATGAAGAATTTTCAGTTAAAAGCCATTGTGAGCTGGAGGGTGTTTTCAGGATTAAATGGCCTGCTGGTCCAGAAAAGCAAGCAGTGGTTGGTTTTCCATGCCCACGCCACCCGGCAGGTTCACAGCAGCACTGGGAGCGGTGTCTGTGATCCCTGGCACATGGAGAAGTGGCTGTTACAGAAAGAGTCACAGTCACTTACGAGAGGACCTGGCAAAGCAAAACTCCTGGTTGCTCCTTTCCTATCAAAAGCTGGAGGTTACGGAACAGCCAGCCCTGAGGGAGGAGGAGAAAGGGTACAACGAGAACACCCATTCAGGAGCACACAGGCAGTACAGCGTGGCAGGCTTTTCTAGCCTCAGTTCTTTTCTGAGGACACCAATTTCTCTGTTGCTTCAGAAACAGACTTAACACCACCTGAAACCTTCCGGGAAAGCAGCATCCCCAAGGCCAGGAGACGGTAGGTAGGTAGCAGGTGTCTGAAGAAGCTCAGTCACTGATGATCAGGGAGCAGGCAAAAGGTGCCCTTTTTCTGTTGTAAAAGACCACAGAGAGAAGATGTCTCAGTGGTATTTCTCTTATTTAATCTGCCAAACACGAAACCCAACAGTATCCAGGGGCGAGAGCACAACAAGAAATCTGGAACAACTGCAGCAATGACTCAGAAGAGTGGCCATGGGTGGAAGTTTTAAAATCAAGGCTCTAAATCAAATCTTCTTTAAAGATCAGTGCCAGCCCTGCAGAAAATCCCAGACTTGATGCAGAAATCTCTGAGTAGACGCGTTAAGGTCAGTGCTTTGCAAGAGATCAGAAGAGATACTTATCATGGTTATAGTGGCAAATTCCCATTGGCTGGACTCCTCCATCCCTATCCCAGCTGTTCCCACAGCTCTGGCTGAGAACTCAGAAGAAATCTTTCCCTTTCCCCTTCCCCTGTCCTGTTCAGTGCAAAGACAGGCAGCCCGATAACGCACCGCTGCCCTCCCCGGCCTCAGTCCTTCCCAACCCACCAGTCCTCACTTTTCTAAAACCATAAAGACACTGTCCTGAGGCTCTGACACTTTCCAGTCTTCTGGAAACTCCAGGCTCCTACCAGTATAGAAAAGCTTCCTGCTTTCCCCTGGAGCCCCAGCTGATTCCCACCAGTCCCGGGCCAGTCTCTAGCGAACTGCTGCTGACATCCAGCTGCTCCACCTGGTTCCCTCTGCTCGTGTCAAAGCCCTTCCCGCCCTTCCCACCCTTCCCACCAGGTCCGGCAGTGTAAAGAACGCGCTTTCACAAGGGAGCCGTCCCAAATTCCTGAGAGGTGAAAGAGACCTAATGACACGGCCAGAAGGACTCTAATGATCCAGACTTTATGAATATGCCTCTGGAAAGCCCCCAGGGATGTACGGAGTCAGCTCCGAAGACACTGATGTTGTTTGTGGACCTACAAGTTGGGATGCGTCTGGAAAGCTTGAGAAGGTGGTTTGTGTTAAACAACTCCCCAGCAGAAAACACCCTGGAAACAAACCATATATTAAGGAGCTTCAAATTATGGAGCTGCAAACCTTGGTCTGGAAACTATATTTCCATGACATTTCCATATTTCTTTGTGCTAATGAGACAGACCCAGGAAGCTTATGAGTTCAAATAACTGAATGAAAACAGGAGGGAGAGCTTAATTCATATTTTGAAGGCCTTCAGAACAATTATTTAACATTATCTTAGCTTACTTAACTAGTGCACTCATTTCCTGAAGACAAGAAGGAAAATTGGTAAGAAAAACAGCAAGTGTGTGCCGGGCGAGGATCCCGGGCAACGCCGGCTGAAGGCTCACAGCAGAAAGAGGTGGGTCCGGTGGAGAAAGCTCCAGGACCAGGATATCTGGGAAGCGCAGGAGCTTTCTGCAGTAATTAGGCACTGGGTGTGTAGCCACCCTGCCCTCCCACCGAGGAGTAAGTGGGTCTGTGTTTCTGCCGCCGTTCCTCCGATGAGCTGCCATGATAACCATGGCAGAGAGGGAGGAATGTGTGCTTACGCCGGAGAGATGCTTCCTGCAGACGGCTGTTGGGAAACTCCTGAGGAATCATCGGCAGGAGAGGCAGAGCTCCAAGCGATGCAGCGTTACATCAGTTTCGGTTCATTCTTGCACCACACCCCAACTCCAATTATGTTCCCCAGGCCTAGTCATGAAATCCAGGTATTCCTTCCAAAGCACGGTCACTTCACCAGAGTTTTTACCTATTCTGAGCTTTTCTGCTGTGCGTTTAGGGAGTGGAGCACGACCTGGTAGGAAGGGCGGCTGGCACCCAGGCACCATAGGCTGCTGCAGGAGGCCTGGGCTCAGCTGCAGACTGTCAGAGGCTCTCTGTCTTTGCCTAAATCACTTTGAGCAAGTCTTTCCACACACCTCTGTCTCCAGACTGCTGCAGATGTCACTGGAGTCCTGCTGGCTCTCATTGTACTGGAGAGGTAACATCCAAGGATGCAGAGATAAGGGGAGGCATCTTTTTAGAAGAAAGAAGAAGAGCAATAAAATGATGGGCAGATCCACGAATCCTGGGATACTTCAGTCCTTCACTATGTGGGATTATTTATTTGCCATAGTAACAGCCAGCCCGAGCCACAGTCCTGCCATGGGGTGAGGATGTGAGCAGGAGCTGGAGCTCCCTTGTTCCCTGGTGAAGCAGCTGGGAGAATTGGTTTGTTTCAGAAAGCTGTGGAACGTCCAGCTCTTCCTCACCGGTCAGCAGGAACCGGTTCTGCCTGGAGAGGCCATCGCTCTGGAGTCTCAGCAAAGCACCTCATGAAAATGAGCGTAGCCCGAGTTCTGATGTCAGAAGAGTGAAAGGATTGCTACCTTTCAATCTCTCTGCCTGGCTGAGATTTGGAAACCTTAATGATAGAGGAGAACCTCTAGTTTGTACTTAATCCATCCTCTCCAAGCCAGGGTAGAGCTGCGCTGGGCAAGGATTGCTCTGCCAGCTGCATCAGCAGCTCTGTCTTTCTGCTCCCAAGGACAGAAGTCCCAAACCACTTATTAGAGCGCAGCACGCAACACACTGAGAGAGAAGCTGCCCAGGGGAGCTTCACACTCCCCGGCTCGGTTCCAACACACCCACCCTTCCCAGCAACAGGCACCATCCACAATGGTGAAAACTGCAGCAGTTCCACCGGACAACAGGGAATATTTAGAGTACTTTTGCCTTTCTTACGCTCTCCACGCAAAGAAACAAATCCTTTGTGAACTACTGGAGAGCCACGACCACGAACAGAGAACCTTTCACCCATGTCCATCGCGAGATCCCTCCACGGCCCCGCTTGTCCCGTGGCGAGCGCTCCGGAGCCGTCATTTTGCCAATGCAGAGATTTAAAGGTTAATCTCTGTGCCTCTGATCTTTCCCCAAGGTTCTTACATCATTCCTCACACATCATACGAGAGTCAAACTTCCTATTTATTCTTTCTTTTTCATCTTACATATTCCACCATCAGCACCTTGCAGGAAAACTGCTTATTCAACTTAAAATAAAATGAAAATAAATTAATGAGAGATAAAGAGCTCTTTGATGCAATAACCTTTAATGATTTCTTCCTGGTATGTAATTTAGGACAGTGTTTTTCCTGGCTTAATGCTGTAAAGTTTGCATCATAAACAAAAAGCTGATGATTCATAAAACATTATTGCTAATGTATTTTTGAAATTAGCAAGAGACATGTAAAGTATCTTCCTTGTCTACCAGGATTCTTGAAAGGAAACTTCCCTTTGAGAAATTATTCTTGGCACCACTGGCTGGAGTAGCCAGCCTTATGGGAAGAGGCAGCGGTGGTGACACCCACTGTGGAAGGTATAAATAGGGTTCGGCGGCAGCGGACAACTCGCAGTCTGATTCAATATCAAGCTGTGCATCTTGCTTTGGGCTTCTGCTTGCATTTCCAGCTGCTGTCGCCATGAGTTGCAACATTAAGGAGACTATTACTATGTCTAGCAAAGGCAGGAGCAGTGGTGGCAGCTGTATCATTGGTGGCGGTGGTGGCGGAGCACGGATTTCTTCCTATGGGATAGGCAGTGGCAGAGGTTTTTCTGGAAGGAGTTACTGCAGTGGAGTGAATTATGGAGGGGGACTGAGTGTCGGTAGCTTGGCTGGTGGGAGCTATGGAGGCGGCAACTGCTATGGCAACGGCCTGGGTTTTGGCCTCGGAGGCGGTGTGGTTGTCGGTGGTCTTGGGGGCGACTGTTTGCTTTCATCCTGCGATGAGAAGGTCACCATGCAAAATCTCAACGACCGCCTGGCTTCCTATCTGGACAAGGTGAAGTGCTTGGAGAAGGAAAACGCTGAGCTGGAGTGCAGGATCAGGGAGTGGTACGCGACGCAGGGCCTCTCCTGCGAGCCCCGCGACTACAGCTGCTATTACAAAGAAATCGAAGACCTTCAAAATCAGGTAATGCCCCTTTTCAGCTGTCCCTCTCCTGTTTAAAGCTTATTTCTGAATTTGGACTGAGAACCTACTGCAATTGTTCGAGGTCACGTTAGTGCAGCTCGGTGTCTTTGCAAACCGATTTTGTCGGGTTCCCCTGGGAGGCTGCTGAGTGTGGGTGCGTGCCAAAGGCACGTGCTGCAAGGGATGCCGGTGGGATGAGGCTCTGAAAAAGGCAAAGGACGTTTCGTTGCGCTGTGTTTAGACTGCACAGTTACAAACAGGACATCACCAAGCCTGCTCTGAGGAAAGGTAGCAGGGTCAGCCCAGCAGCAAAAGCCAAGCAAAGAGAACTACAGACAGGAGCAAATCCTACCTATCAAAACGCTGTCCCACATGCGAAGGAGTTACATTAGATCAGGAGAGCCGAGTATCTGAATTTGATCGCCAGAGTGGCACAAACAGCCTGATGCTAAGAAGTCTGCCATGAAAGTTGTGGCTGGTCTTAAGGCTTAGAGACCTTCCAGTTGCCTTCCCTGGAGATCCTTAAGCCTGAAGCCCAGAACACACCAGCTTGAATTCAACTGAGGTTTCACATCTTAAGGAAAGTTCTTTAGGTTCGTTTCTTTGTGAAGCATCTTTGGAACTTGCCTTCAGATCCTGAAGCTGGGAAGTCCCATCTCACAACTCTTTAACTCCCAACCTTCACACAGTTGAGCTCTTTTCTTTACTGACTGCGAATTACGGAGGCAAGGCTTCCACAGCTCGAGGAACGAGCTTACTTAAGTAAAAAGGTAACAGAGAAAGGAAACAGTGAAGAGTCACAGCCTAACTGAGCCAGACCTTGGGAGGGTGACAGGAGGGAGAAGTGAGGAGTCTCTCACGGTCTGCCCTTTTCCAGATTGTCTGTGCAACCATCGATAACAACAAGATCATTCTGGACATCGACAACAGCAGGATGGCTGCCGACGACTTCCGTGTGAAGTGAGTGTCCCCCCGCACCCACGGCCCCCGGTGCCCCCTCCCTGCTCCTTTTCATCTTCCTTGTGGAGTCTCAGCACTAATTAGAGACTCGAGACACGTCTCCTGGCACCGCACTCGGTCGGGCCGGGTGATGAAAGGTGTTTTGCTCTTGGTCACCAGCCCTCCCTTAATTAATGTTCCTGGGTAAAACATCTGGCAGCAGTGTTTGTCGGTGAGGGCTGGGGACCGGCGCTGCAGGGAGTGGTCCTTAGTGGTAGAGCTGGTGCGTTTCCATGACAGACCCGTGCAGATTGGGATCAGTAAAACAGAAACGCAGCTGAGTAAGTGGTATCGAATACAGCGATCGCAAGCAGGGGGGAAAAAAAGGAGAAAGAAAAGTTTTCACACAGCAAACATGAAGAGTCTGCAGAGCAGAAATGGAACACGCGGGGCATCCAGTTTAGGCAGCAAAACACAGTCTAGAGCAGGAGATCTTTGCACAAACCGAGCACGTGAGACGGGACCACTCTGAATTTCTGCTTTCTCACCCAAACCAGGTACGAGACGGAGCTGGCCCTGCGCCAGAGCGTGGAGGCTGACATCAACGGCCTGCGCCAGGTCCTGGACCAGCTCACGCTCTGCAGGTCTGACCTGGAGGCACAGCTGGAGTCGCTGCGGGAGGAGCTCTGCTGCCTGAAGAAGAACCATGAGGAGGTAGGTCCTGCCCTGCCCCTGGGAGTCCCGACAGAACACTTTGCCTATGCAACTGCGTTCTAAATTCGAAAGCAAAGCACGAGCACCTTCACGCCGCAGATTTCCCATCCACCCCATCTGCACTTTCTGGGGTCCAGACCTATCTGAGCCCGTGGGAGGTGCGGCGGCTCCGGCAGAGACGCTGCTCCTCCCGGGGCCGCGCTGGCACCGGCAGTGCCAGAGGGGAGTGAAAGTTGCTGTTGACTCCAGTTAATTGTGAAGTTACACAACAGCTTTGCTGGGGAAAAAGCCCCTTGCGCCATCTTTCCTTTGCAGCCCCAGCTGGGGGCGGCCCCCGCAGGGAGCGCCGCTCTCAGCCCCCAGCTCTGCTCTTCTGTTGCCCTTCAAAAGCCAGCAGCACCTGATCTGGGCTGTGTTTCTAGGAAATGAATTGCCTGAGAAAACAATCATCTGGAGACGTGAGCGTGGAAGTCAATGCCTGCCCGGGACGAGATCTCAGGCAAATCTTGGAGGATTTGAGATGCCAGTATGAAACACTGATAGCGCGCAACCGCAAGGAAGTGGAGGATTGGTACGAGTGCAAGGTAAGCGCCACACACCTGCCGAGAAACAGACTGATGGGCACGTTTCAGGGCACAGGGGCATTTCAGAAACGAGACATGGAGACCATCAGCAGCCCTGCCACTGCAATGCAGCCCGAGAGCAACACCATTACCCTCTGTGCTCCACAGGAGACACGGGCCTGTCTGACCAGTTTGTTATGTCCCATCTGGAACAGCAGCACTTGCCCGAGGCCTTGTGGTGTGCTGTTGGAACTGAGATGTTCCACATTTGGATTAAAGAGACTTAACAGCCATGAGGTTACTGTGATGTGTAAAACGAGCAAGCAGGGAAGCCGGCGGGTAACGCCCAGCACACAGGGAGCTCATCCTACTCACTTCTCTTTTTGCCAGCTACGCACTGTCCTGTGCTTCTGTAAAACCAAGTTCGATTTACAGAGATATTCTCTGAAGCTCTTTCTTCTTGACTGCTGCTTTTCAGATTGAGGAGGTGAATCGGGAGGTTATTACAAGCGGTCAGGAGGTAGAGACGTGCAACAACCAGGTCACGGAACTGAGACGCCAGCTGCAAGCCCTGGAAATCGATCTCCAGGCTCAGCTCAGCCAGGTGGGTGATGGGCTCTCCCAGAGCGGCGATGGGGTGACTGTTGGTTTCTTGGCACAAACAGCCAGAGCCACAACCAGCACGATGGTGGTGAACAGCTCTTTGGGTTGGAAACGACAGACACCCGGGTGGTGCCTAAATGAAAGTACTTTCTTCGGTTGTGTTG
Organism: Baryphthengus martii; assembly: GCA_013396935.1. Taxonomy (NCBI): domain Eukaryota; kingdom Metazoa; phylum Chordata; class Aves; order Coraciiformes; family Momotidae; genus Baryphthengus; species Baryphthengus martii. The sequence continues at coordinate 227,346 of VWZK01020554.1, read as the reverse complement.
TTCATAGAGAAATAATTTGGAATCCTCTCTGGCTGAGACCGAGTGCCAGTACAACAACCTTCTGGGTGAGCTACAGAACCAGATCACGTGCGTGGAGCAGCAACTGGCCGAGATCAGAGCGGAAATAGAGTGTCAGAACCAAGAGTACAAGACTTTACTGGACGTCAAGTGTCGTTTGGAGCAGGAGATTCAGACCTACCGGTGCTTGTTGGAAGGAGGACAGCAGGACCTTATGTATGTACTTCTTTAAATCTACTAGAAAATACATGAAACAATATATTGAGTATCTGTACCGCAGATTGGGATCCCAATGTAATCTTGAGTCCATTTCAATGCTTTCTTTGAGATTAAAAAGTTGCCAGCTTCACTGGGGTGAACACTCAAATCTGAACTGAATGTCACTACCTGGGATCTGTAAAGCAGAAAACCCAAATCTGTTAATTGGCAATTACAGCACCGTAACTACTGGTGCTACCTCAGCATTCGTAACAACCTCTTTTCTGTAGTGAGATGGGTGAGAACTGTCCAAATAAGCGTTACTTGCAACGCTCTGTGTTGCAATTCCACGGCAAAGGGGAGCACAAGTGCACAGCAACTCTGAAGGGAAAAGAGAACTCAATGTAAAATACTCTGACCCCGATAAGACACAGTCTCAGCCTTTGTGTCGTGCAGTCAGTCAGCGGCATCATGGAAAGCTCTAAAATTCCCTATTTCTCTCACCAAATTTATCCTACAAGACACGGAGGAGGAATCGGAGTAGGAACTGGTGTAGGAGGAGGAGTCATTAGGACAAGCCACACGTACACTACAACTGCAACCTCCCACTGCCAGCCCCAGGTGCCACCCTGCAAGACTGGGGACATACAAGGTAAGAGCCGGGTTTTCACAAAAGAAAACTTTTTTTTTTAGTTTGTTCCTCTGTAGTCCTAAGGGCAGGAGACAACACACTCTCCTAGGACACAGTACTGGTCCCTTCTCAGGGAGTCACTGTGCCACAGGTATGATCTGTTACAGGGATCCGCCTGCAGCGCAGAACGGGCTGTGCCACAGAGAAATGGGTTTAACCAGAGCTCTGACTGAACGTGGAGCAGCAGAAAGCAGCTGAGAGATGAGAGGGAGCACTAGAACTGAGAGAAGAAAGCAGGGAAATCAGGCCTTAGGAAAAGATCTGGCAGGAGAGGCAAAGACAGCCAAGCCAAGTTTAGCAAAAGAGTCTGGAAGGAGTGAAAGAAAGAGCAAATCTGTAACCTCGCAAGTGCAAATTCCCATTAAAGCACAATTATTCGGGATTTCTGGGGTTTCCAGGGTTGCCTGCCAGCTGCTCTTGTTTAACAGAGTGTGTTCTTGAAACAAGGGCACTACGCAGACCAACCTGAAGTCATTTGAAGGATTTGATCGCTGTTCCAATCAAATAATGCTGCTACATTTTCTCCCCAGTGACCTGCAGGAGAATTTGTGATTGAGGAGGAACGGACTGGAAGATGAGACACAGAGCAACTCACAGACAAAACCAGAACGCTCCACGTCCCCTGCAACGCCTCTGCGCAGAGAAAGTAGAATTAACTCAGCGATGCTTTGCTGTGTATCTAGAGGGGCCACCTTCTTCTCTCTCCTGCTCCTTCTAACGCTGCAGTCTCTAGAAGTTCCTTGAGTTAGTCAGGATCAGTAGTGTACCTGCTGGTGAAATCATGTCTCTAATAAAACTTTGCTTCTGCCTCATGCAATCAAGAAACCTGTGTCTGGAAACTCAGTTCCTTTAGAACACCAGGTGCTGATCCCTGCACAAGGGCCACCTAAACCGGTCAGGATCAGAGTGCGCTGGGAACAAAGCTGCTTTGCCAGGGGCAGCCCGAGAAGGGCCTCGCTGACCTTGCAGCTCTGGGCCATCTCCACCCTGGCAAAGCCTGTATTGCCCGTTCCTGCATCTCCTCCAGGACCTGCACGAGCAGCGGGTCCAGGCAGGTGCCCGTGTGCCTCCCACAGAGCCCCATGTTTAAATTCCCTGCAGAACAACACAGGAGGAAGTAACTGGAGCTGGAGCTCCTCAATGAAAGGAGAACGGAGAGACCAGTGACAGGAATTCCCCTGTAAAAGCGAGCTCATGATGGTGTCTCTCCACGCACAGCTCCCAGCTTAACAGCCACCCCTGGTGCACAGCTCCAGCTGCTCTCCAGATGTGTCAGGCATTCAACCGTGAGACGTGTTGGCTGCTGGGGAACACGATGTCAGTCATCCGCCTCCTACCAAACCTGCACTGCAGTCAGCTGGGGGAGGGAGGTGTCTTCTGGAGTTCAACGGCGTAAGCGCGTCTGAGGGCGTCTGTCTGTCCAAGGCTCACCCCTCCCTCCCGTCCCAGATGCCAGCCTGGGACAGGGACCGTGCAGGCCAAGGGCCCCTTCCCGGGGGTGACCGAGCGGAGCCGAGCGCGGGCGCCGCGATGGCAGCACTCAGATTTTATTGTGCGTCTCCTCCTGAGATGGCTGGGGGTGGCTGGATGCCCGCAGTTGGGCAGAGACACCCACAGGACGGAAAAGCAGAGGGACCGACGACCCTTTTTACAGCACATATAACATGGCACAAGCATTGCTCACACCTAAACACGTGAAATATTTTTGAGTGCTTTGCTGAGAAATTAAAATATATTTGAAGCAAGGGCATTTCCCCAGATCCCACTCCTGAACACACCGCAGCCCTGGAAGAAGCTCCACCGGCTCCCGGCCCTGGCCTGGCGCTGCTGCCGCGGCGCTCCCAGGGCGGCCTCTCCTGGCTTCCCAAGCCTGGAAAGGGAAGGCAGCAGCAAGGGCTGGCACCCGGCTGCGGGCACCAGGGCGGGAAGAGGTTCAGCCAGCAGCGCTGGGTTGTGTCCCTCTGCCCTGCCGCAACTCCCAGGTTGTGACTTCTCCCTGGAGCTGCCACCACTGTACAGACCCTTGTAGGAGCCACTCGCCTGCTGCTCCCAGACGAGGACTTTGGCTCAATAGCACGAATCAAATCCTCCCTGAAGTGAGAGACTGTTTCTCATCAAAACTAAAATCTTGTGAATTTGGCATCTGGATTTTCACTTTCTACTGCCATTGGCACTGCCGTTTCCCTCCTGCCACCGCAGAATGAAATCTCAACCCAAAGGACTTGTGAAAATATTTAGACTGTGTGGTTTCTGTTGGGGTTTTTTTTAGAGGAGAGAGAAACTGAACATGTGTTTGCCTGGGAACATGGGGCAAAACTGGCTGTCTATCCAATCGCACCAAGACTCACAGAAGTTTTCCAAGAGCACTGTATCCGATTTCAAGTAAAAACCTAAGAGGAGCTGGAATAATAAAATCATCATTACACACCAGTGCTGCTTGGGCTGAAGAACAAGGAAATTGAGAAAGTCCCTGGTAAACATCAGACCAGACATCTCGGTGCTTTCCTGATCTCTCCATAAGGTGTCACCTGTCATTAACTGGCAGATCCAAAGGAAATGCCGACCTGTTGGTCTCCCGCTTCCCAGGGCCGGCTCTGGCACAGTCCTCTCCCCACCTGCCCCCCAAAAGAGGCTGAGCAGCAAGTTCCGCAGCACCTGGATCTGATACTCTGCTCAATGGGGGACCTGCAGCTCACTAAGCAGCCAGGACACGGCAGAGAGTTTGGCTCATGCTGCCTGTGGCTCACTGGAAGCTGCTGTCAAGACCCTACAAGAAAAGTACAGTAATACGGAATTAAAATATATTATCTACAAATGTCATTTGTAGATAATGTGGAGTCATTCCAGTGCTGTCCAGGGCTGAGGGGAGCGTATTCCCTCCTGACACTGCCGGCCCTGCACCCACGGTGCCGAGCGATCGAGACACGTTTCGCGCGTTCCCGGTGGGATGTTTGGAGACGCAGGAGGAGAGGCAGCTGAGCCGCCCTGCGCCACGGGCTCCAGCTCTCTAGAGGGCACTCGGCTCTCACTGACACTGTCGAGGATGCCCAGGTCAGAGGTGTGAGGCAAACTTGCTCTGCCTGTCTGGCTCAGCTTCTTCCGACAGGAATAGCTGGCGAAGCGGGTGAGGCAGAGCCTGCACTCTGCTCCGGCAAGGCCCCGCGAGCTGAAAATGCGCAACGAGCCATCGGCGCGGCCGTCTCGCTCCAGCTTGCTCTCCTGTACTCGCTGGTCGCACCAGTCGTGAGGGCGGCGTGGCCTGACCCTGCGTGAGGGACCGTGACTACCGCAGGACACGACACAGGCTTCCTGCCGCCTCTTCAGAGACCCCAGCGGCGTCCCCCAGCGTGTGGGTGCCCGGAACGGGCTCCAGGCTGAAACGCCCTGCGCCAATTTGCTAATACCTGTTTACGTCTTTGGTGCGACGCTGGAATGTTTTGCATCACTTTGTTAGGCAGTTGCCCGGAGACACCCGTGCTGGCCGCAGGGCTCCTCGCTCTGTCACCACCCCCCTCTGCTGACAAAAGATGTCACCAGCACGTTGGCGTTTGCCGGGACCCCAAGGAGCCAGCTGTGCGAGGGGCGGCTGAGACCCCGAACGGCAAAGTTCCCCACCAAAGGGCTTGTCCCGTACACGTCTCTCCCAGCTCTGACTCACCTAATTGCTGCTCCTATCGCAATCACCATCGTTCCACTGGGTGGTGGATCTTTGGAAGGTGCTTTTTAATGTTTCATCAGTACCAGTCCCTGCAATAACGAATGAGTAACAGACCGTACGCAAGAATCCTTATTTTTCCTACAGGAGAGCTGCTGGGATCCTGCTGCCTGCCCCTGGATGGGGGCAGCAGCTCCCCTCCCAGCGCTGCAGCCCAGTTTAACTGAGGGTGGGTGAATGTGCTGTGTCGGGACTGCCAGACGAAACGAGGACACGTTCCAGGGATATTCCCCGTGACCACACATCTCGGGTGCGGGCAGATGCCAAGCCCCACGCCCTGTCTTGCAGAAGAGAGCAGGAGTGAGGGGATTTACTCCCTCACTGCAAAACAAATAACAAACATGACTGAGCCCTAATATGTTTCAACTAATCTGAAACAAATTTTCTCAGATTTTTCCGTTTTCAAACACGTAGCTTTTTATTGGGATAAGAAAGAAACTCTTGTCATTTAAATGTCAGTGGAGAGAAGAACAGCTTCATGCTGCCTTAGGCAGCTGACCCTGTGTCCATCCTCAGGATGAGAACAAGGTTCTCCCTCCAATCCAGCCCTACTGCAGCACCCAGGTTTCTTCTTTACTATGGAGAAATACTGTTCTATGGGATTACTTGGGATTTTTTATTTAATAAAATTGCTTAATGATTATATAATGGAAGTTGGTTTATAATGTGTAATTATGACAGTGAGTCATATTCCCCAGAGAGATCTTCCAGAGCTTTTCTCTCTGTAGCAACATAAAGAGATTGAGTTCTCCTGACACGACCTGACCAGAAGTAGGAAAGATGGAGGAGGACTGATCACCACAGAAACACAGAAAAGTGGGTAACAGTCCAGTCGTACACTCACAAATGTGCTCAGCAGCCTCAGTAGCTCCTCCAAAAACATCGGTCCGAAGGAGGCTGTGAAGGCAGAGCTCGGAAAAGGTGGTGCCACGGGAGCTGTGCCACAGGAGCTGTGCTCAGCCCACACCCTCATCACGGAGCCATCACCCAGCCCTCCACGGAGGCCGGCTCAGCCTCATCCCTTTCTGCTGCCACACACCCCCGAAGGAGAAAGGTTCCATTGTCTCCCAGGCTCTGCTTTCAGCCGACACCTCTGCCTTGCCGGAGCACATCAGAATTCTGACTTTTAAGAGCACCCGGCGAATCTCGGCCCGCACTGGGTGAGCATTTCGGGCTTAAATAGTCCACCAGCCTCCTCTGGGCTGGAGCTCAGAACGGTTTCATCACAGGAAGAGGGAAGAGGCCTCATTGCAATCAATTAGGGTGCCATCTGCCCTCGGGGCATCTTCCTCCTCCTCCTCCATCCTCTCCCATCGTGGCTGCGACCTGACACAAGTCAGTCAAGGCGCAAGGGCAGGTTTTCATTGGACTCTTGGCATTGGGGGTACATTGTGAGTCTCTGCTCTCTCCATTAGTTACGCCCAGTGCAAAAAAAAACAAAAAAATCTTTCAAAGCATGTCCTGAGTTTTAAATCTCACCTTGCAGTTCAATCCACACTTGTTTTTTATGCCAGTGGGAGCCACAGACGCTCACAGCTTCTCTAGAGCAACCTTTCTGAGTTCTCTCAAGCAGAAGTGAATCTCGAGACTGCCTGGGTACCTGTGGGCAGCCAGGGCCGAGGATGCCCCACAGAGTCTGAGAGAGACACTCTCCGGTGCTCAGTGAAGCCTCCTGCCTCGTGACACAGTTCAGTCGCTCCCGAGGCGCAGTGAAACAGAACGGAACCCAAGTTCCAGGCGGCTGTTAGTACAGAAGAGAAGCTCGTGCACTTCAAGAGGAAAGGATTTCTCTCTGGAACAAGCTAAAATTTCATGACTTACACTCCAACAAGCTTTGTAGGGAGCCACTTAAATTTTGACAAGCCAGAGGTGGCCTCGCTTCCCTGGACGTTTCAGAAACGAAGACTGGCAGGAGCTGCCACTCGAGGTGTGTCCCGTGGCGTGGGAGGGGGTGTGCTGGGAGGGGCATTTATAAAAAGATGTTGCCACAAACACTTGCTATAAACCGTAACAAACAAACCTCTAAATTAGCAGCAACCAACAACACAGAGGCTGAGCAGGAAAGGAATAATATTCCAAATCAATACCGGAAGCTGGATACCACACCAGCTCGACCTACAAAGAACAACAGCTGAGAGATGATGTTTTGCAGAAGATCGAGTGCCTGGGAGGGAGGACAGAGAGGAGAGGAAAGAAATTTCAACTGCTGGAGGCTCAGGTTGCTGCGAGAGCTCAGAAGAGAGATGCTCAGTTGAACTACCCACTGCTGTGTATCTGAAACAGACACAGTCTTAAAGAAGAAGATGTACGTCAGCACGTATTTCCTACTTCTGCTCACGCTGTGTCCAGGAGTGGAAAACAAAACTGAAGGGAAAATGCTGTTTTGATGAACAGCTTATTGACCTAACCCCAAACCCAGGAACTTAACCTTTCTCCTCCAAGTCTGTCTGTATTTGCACCGCAGCAGGAAACATCCCGTCTGAAATTCTGAAATCCCCTCAGGAGTGGGAACATCACCTCCCGTGTTCACAGCTGTGCCCTGGGGGACCAGGATACCCTCTCCGGACAGTCGGACCATCCTGTAACGGCGTTTGGTCCGAGCACATGAAAAGCTACTCCCTGCAGCAACCCCTCACGCTCCTTTCCTTACACCGGGCTATTTTCCAGCTGTTGTCATATAAAACATAACTGTAGATGTATGTTTGGAATGAATTGCTGACATGCAGGATGTCTGCCAAGGTTCAGGTTTTGATAAGAAACTACAAAGATGTCAGAGCGGTTCAGTGCCCCTACAGACCCCATCCTGTGATACGTTTTCAAAAGGCATAAAACAATAAAGGACTAAAACTGAGGCGCGTACAGTCTAAGGTAACTGCAAAACCAGAATCGATCGCAATATCAGTTAAGTATAAAAAAAGCAGCTGGGATTTCTTGACAAATATCTGAAAGGGGAAAGAGCGTGAGGAATGTCGACGCTGAAAGAGAGCGGGGAACATTCATTGCTGTCCCTTAACAGGACAGTTTATTGTTGTGCTGAAAGAGACATGAGCAGGATGAGGTGAGTGGGTTGTTTATTGTGGATGACTGTAAGTCAGTGGACTAGATCTCAGAAAAGATCCGCCTCGTTCAGAGCCACCCAAGAGAAATTACACCTTTTGTGTTAATAAACAAATGGTCATGAACAGTTTGAGTATGGGTTAAGCTTCCTGACACTGTCAAGCATCTCCCGTTGGCAAATTACCCTTGGCAGAAAAAACACGGCTTGCAAACACACATGGAAAGAAGGTGCTCCCTGTGTCGGTGACACCCACGACCTCAACTATAAATGCGGGCTGGGCAGGGTGGGAGTCAGAGCTATGATTCCACAACAACTGTAAGACCAGCTCTGCACTTCAACGTGAATCGTTCGCTGCCGCCGCGATGAGCTGTGGCTCCAAACAGACCCCGAAGAGCTGCCTGCACGGGAGCGGTGGCGGCAGTGCCAGCGGTGGCGGCAGCGGTGGAGGGGGCAGCAAGTATTCCTCTGTCTCCTCTAGAAGAATCACTACCAGGACAAGCGGTGGTGGCAGGATGTCTGGCAGCAGTTGTGGTGGAGGAAGCTCCAGGAGCAGCTGTGGTGGAGGAGCTGGCGGTGGCAGTTACGGGAAGATGAGGCGCAGGAGCTTCGGAGGAGGAATGAGTGGTGGTTGTTATGGAGGGGGGATGAGCGGTGGTGGTTACGGAGGGGGAATGGGCTGTGGCGGCATGGGAACAGGCTTTGGATCAGGGGGGAATGGGTTTGGTGGTGGTTATGGAGGAAGCTTTGGTGGAGGTGGCGCTGGTTTCAGCGGTGGCAGCTTTGGCAGTGGTGGCTTTCACGGAGGAAATGTGGGAATTCTCTCCAACAACGAAAAGCTGACCATGCAGAGCCTTAATGAACGTCTGGCCTCTTACCTGGACATCGTCAGAAATTTGGAAAAGGAAAATGTTCATCTTGAACAATTAATCAGGGAGTGGTACCAGAAGCAAGGTCCTACTGGTGCCAAGGACTACAGCCACTACTATGAAAAAATTGAAGACCTCCAAAATCAGGTAGGGCTTTCTTTGTCAGAGAAGTTTAAGCACTGGCAGACTTTATGTGATTGAGTAAAATGTTTGAGGCGTGGATACTTCCAAACTCATAAGGTGCCTCTGAAAGTGCCTCTTGTGCTTGAAATGCTGCCTTCTGTGCTTGTAGCAGCAATCTCCAGCTGGGGAGAGAAGGAAAACTGAATCGTTTTTGCCTCTCTGATGCTATTGTCGCACAGGTACCTCTTTGCTTTGCTCTGCAGATGTTCTCTCCAGGCCTCTGCACACAGGGACTGCTGTTGCCCTCAGACACCTGGGAATTGTAACAAGGGATCACATTCATATTCCTGTCCCTTGTGCAAACCTGAGATCCACAGGGACAATGTTCCTCAGCATATCGTCTTCTCTTCTAGATTGTGGCTGCAACTTTGGAAACCCACAAGGTACTTTTGGACCTGGATAACACAAGGATGACTGCAGAAGACTTCAGGATAAAGTAAATACACATCCCTCTTTTCCAGGCTCTGACACCCCTTCTCCTATTTTCCTCAATTTAATTTCATAAATCCATTCCGTAAACAAATATCGCTCGGGAGAGACTGAGGTCCCTCTTGGTTCCATGACAGCATCACTGAAATAATTTGTAGCACTTCAAAATTCTTCATTATTTCTGAAATGACCTTCAATGGGACCACTCCCAATGACTGTGGAGTCAAACCTTAAAAAAGCTTTATTTTTAAGGAAAGTTACAATGATGCCTCACTGAAAGCCAGATGAAACAGACAGGTGAAACCTGCGCAAAGCCAGCACTAAGAGGAAGCAGTGAAAATGACCACAGAATACATTTTAGTATTAATTTAATATTAATATTAAACTTTAAGTACTGGCTGCTGGTTTCATAATTCTGCCTGTTGAGAGATGCTCTGTGCTATGAAGTACAGACACAAAAGCAGACACTGAGCTACTGGAAGACAGGAACTTCTTCCTAAATAAAGATGGTAGGAGAAGGACTGAGAAGCCCAGAGCAGGGCTGACTTTTCCGCGCTGTCCTCGGCGCAGGTACGAGACGGAGTACGGTCTGCGGCAGAACGTGGAGGCCGACATCAACAGCCTGCGGCCCTTCCTGGATAACCTGACTCTGAGAAAGTCTGACCTGGAGATGGAGTTTGAGACTCTACGGGTGGAGCTGATCGACCTCAAGAAGAACCACGAGGAGGTAAGAGCCAGCTCCTGGAAACGCAAACTGCAGCGGGGAACGGGAACACTTAAGGGATCGGAGATGGGGGCAGCTTTCACAGACAGCACCCTCTCCCCTGCTCTCCTCACGAGCGGCAGCTCAGCAAGAGGCCTCCTGAGGTGGGCTGAGCGCCCAGCCCAGGTGGTTCCAGGGCATCTCTGAGCACAGGCCGCTCAACAAGCAATGAGACAAAGTCAACGGCAAATAATTGCAATAAAAAAAAAAAACAGCACACAGGTATATATGCTGTTGAAAGGATTTAGCATGGTTTATGATGTCAGGGTAAATAAACTAACTTCAAAACTCATCCACAAAGCAATTTCACCGTTTTTGTTGATTTGCCTTGGGCCTGGGTTTGCTCTGCAGGAAATGAAATCTCTGCAAACACAGTCCAGTGGTGATGTGAATGTGGAGGTGAACGCTGCACCAGGAGAGGATCTGCTCAAAAAACTGAATGATATGAGACAAGAATATGAAAATATTATTGAGAAAAACCGTGAAGAAGTTGAAAAGTGGTATGAAATCAAGGTAAATGGCTACAATTTAAACGTTCACATTAGAGAAGAAAAACAATACCAATTTTTGGTAAGATCTTGCAGATGAATGACACTTTGAACCACAACATCCTCTGCTTTTAGGATATAATGCTAGAAAACTTTTGATTAAAACAAAGGAAATCACAAGTGGGCTTGAACTGCACCGGCAGAGCCTTACAGACGAGTTTAAACAGCCTCCTGTCACAGGCGGCCCGGCTTCGGCCTGTAAACCACCCCCCCCGACACAGTGTGTTAAAAACTCCCATTCTGTGTATGGATTTTTCAGATGAAGGAAGTGAGTCAACAAGTCCACTCAAGTGGCCAGGAAGTGGAATCAAGCAACCAACAGATCTCTGAGCTGAGACGTCAATATCAGAGCCTGGAAATCGAACTGCAGTCGCAAATGAGCGTGGTAGGTACCGGCTGCTGCTCGGCCTCTGCTACACGAAGAACTCGGGTGCTCTGGGGTGCCGGGGGGTCAGCCACGGCTACCGCGCCACCGAGGGTGTCGCCTGGCGCCTCCGGCACCATGTATGAGTTTTCACATTTTGAGCATAAGAGAGATCCAGTCCCGCCCCGTTCCCACGACGTGCCCCGTTCCCATAAACACCGTATTTTTCCTTTCGTTCTCAGCGACAGTCTTTGCAATCCAACCTGGAGGACACGGAACGCCGCTACAACATGCAGCTGCAGCAGATCCAGAGCATGATCAGCCCCTTGGAGGAGGAGCTGGCCAGCATCCGCTGCGAGATGGAGGGTCAGAACCAGGAGTACAAGATGCTCCTGGGCATCAAGACCCGCCTGGAACAGGAGATCGCCCAGTACCGGGCCCTGCTTGAGGAGGGGCAGCAGGACATTAGGTACGTACATTCAGATCAATTAAGGTGCCATCTTTGCAAAGAGGTGAGGATTCAAGTAACAATGTTTATATTAGGAACTAGTGCAACTCATTAATCATCAACATATTTACCACAATCACAAGAATTCCTACGGAGCCAATTCTGCGCCACGTGTGAGGCTCTCTTGGTCTGTACTTATAACAAACCGGACAAAACCCGTTACAAAAGCATTTAGAACTAGAATTTGCCATTTCTCCCAAGTACAATCAGAAAGCAAAGTTATATAAGAAAGTAAAAGGTAAGCAAGAAAATGGCTGTCTTTCATAAATAGTCAAGGTACATATTCTGGAAGATTTCCACAGCCACCCATTATCATCCTTTTTCTCCTTCCGTGCAGATCCCTTAATTTGTCCTTAATTAGGATGGTTTGAAACCAGTTGTCTGGAGCACGTTTGACACCATAGCACCTTCTCAGTCATACGAGGAGCTCAGAGGGAGGCAGAAAGTGGCCTCGATCCAGCCGAGAGGATGCCAGACACTGGGCACGTTGCTGTAAATCTTACACATTCACACCCTTTTCTCCTTACAGCTTCTCACAGGGAGGAGCTGGCGGTGGATCTTCAGGAGGAGGAGGTCATGGAGGAACTAGCTGGCCTTCTGGAAGAGGAAGTAGTGGAGGAGGAAGCAGTTGGTCCTCAGGTGGAGGAAGCAGTGGAGGAAAAATTGGAGGATCCTGTGGAAGAACTTCCTCTTCCGGAGGTGGAGGAGGAGGAAGAGGAGGAGGAATGGGAGGTGGAGCCTCTGGTTCTACCTCAGGTGGAGGAGGTGGCAGTGGTGGTGGAGGAGGAGGGGGCAAATCCTGCCTCTCCCGCTCTTCATCTTCCCAGTCCCACTCTGGCAGCCCTTGTGAAAGCCAAGGTAAAAACTGGAACAAAAGAGTTCATCCTGCCACTCACTTTTCTCTCCGAGTAGCAGGAAGGCCATGATAACTTCCTTCCTCAGCTGGAAATCTGGAGCTGGTTTTGATAGTTTTTCCCAGTCATGTTCTAAGTCCACTCTGACATTTGTTCTTATCCAGCAACACATCAACATGGGAGTGATTTCGCAAGCGACTCGAATGAAGAGGATGTTACGAAGAGTTGTATCAGAGGACGTGTAGAAAGAGGAAAGGAAGCGGGAAAAGCAAAAATAATGCCCAATCTAAAGCATGCAGGGAACTAGAGAAGTCAGTGGTTCTGGGCTGAAGCCAAGTGTTGGAAACGTAGCTGATATTTAGGGGGTAAAATGGCTAAAGGAGGGTAAAGTAGTTGGAACACTCAAGACGTTTAAAATAAAAGGGGTATTAGCCACAAAATCCTGAAGTAGCAAAAGATGGGGAGCGACCAAAAGGTCTTCTCCATGTCTGATTTCATGGCTGTGGTTCCAGGAGGTGCTGAAAACATGAAGCTCTGCCTGGAAGGGAATAAAACACTGGAGAGAGGAGCAACCATGGAGGAAGTGTCCGAAGCCATAAAATCGCTGAGAATGGGTAAGGCTGATGGTCCTGGCAGCACCTCAGACAAATCCCTGGGGATTGTGGAACAGGAAGTTAGAACTTTTAGCAAGCTTCTCTCTCACTCCTGATTTTTTTAGAAAAGATGGAAAATGATCTTGCTTTGAGGCTTCCATTTATTCCTTCTTATCCAGGGATATATTTTGTAAATGCCCATCCACGTACATACAGATTCTCAGTTCACCTGTATTTGATTTCTACTGCTACAGTCACTCTAAAGAGCGATCTAGGCTTACGCAGCTGAGACTAGAAGCATTTCCATGTATTTAGTACGATAAAAGCTGCAAACACAGACACTTGCACAAATATTAAGTCCAACACTGTTCTAACCTTTCCAGAATGCCGGGAAAAAATCCAGTCCCCTGAGAAGCGCACAGTCTGTAACAACGAAGTAACAAAAAGATGAAAAATGCTGAATGAGATAACACGACTTCTAAGAAATTCCTGCTTCCCTTCATCTTTCCACAGGGAGCCTGAGGAAGTCAGAGGACTGACTGGCAAGAGCAGCATCTTCCACTGCAGGACCTCACCAGTAGCCCCTGGACCAAGCAGCCCACAACGAGCACGTCCGACTGCGTCCCTGCCACCAGCCAGAGCGAGCTCTTGTTCGAGTCACCCAGCGCTGCTCACTCCAGGGGCTCGTCAGAACTCCCTGGGTGCCCTGCCGGCTTCTTCCGCCTCAAGTTCTGTGCCTAATCACTGCTGCCTGAGTAAATCTCTACCGTGATTGGTATTCTAGTGAAAAAAAAAAAAAAAAAAAAAGAAAAAAATCCAATTCAAAATAAATGCTAATAAATCTTTGCTTATCTCTGATGCAACCACAAAGTCATGTCTGGGAGACATTTCCTTTCGCTGATATTTTGTTTGAATCGGTTACAAATACCAAGCCCTACCTGTGGAACGCACAGTAACTCGTCAGATGATGCCTAAGACCCAAAAGTTTGCAGTGACATCTTGTCCATTTAAGATTAACTGGGCAAAACTTTGAAGAATTCCCTACCAACAGTAGCGTGACTTGGTACAACGCTCTGGTGACCCCAGAAAATGAGAAAATGAAAAATGAGAGTCAAACTCTGCTCGTTTCTGCTGGTAACTTCCAGCAGGGAATATGAGGGTGGATTTAAGGAACTCACTGTTCCCTACAAAGCCTCTTAAAAACCATCTTCCTAAAGAGTAGCTAAAATGCATAATGAAACGCTTTTATCATGGAATTTAAAGATGGAGATTTTCAGCTCTCGGTGCCAAAACACCCCCGAGTGCAGAACTCAAATTACACACAATTAATTATCCAAAACACAGACACTGGGAGCGCTGCCGGCCGGGGCGCACGCTGGGCAGCGCGTGGCTAAACGTGCTGAGAGAACAGCCCTGCTTGTGACAGCAGCTACCGGGACTGTGAAAGAACCGCCCAGAGCTGGGGTGTGACCCCAGCTCACACCTAAGGTCTTACAGATGAAGTTCACAGGCTGTTTTTACCGACCACAACCCTGCCCCGTGCTCTGGCAGCTGCACAGCACCTGCCCTTTCTCTGCGCTCCCACTTCGGGGCATTTCTCCTGCCAGGTGGGCATTTCACGGACAGCACTGGCACGTTATTCATATTTTACAAAACCCAGTGGCAGGTTGAGAGCAAAAAAAAATCCCAAAATACCCCAAAGATTCTCAAATCAATTTTAAGGGCTGCCCCAGACCCCATAGCAGAGGCACTGCTGCTCACAGCAGTGATGGAACAAGGCAGGGATGGAACGTTTTCTCTTGCCTTCAATCCGAGCCATGTTTCCCTCCTTTGCGCCCCGGGCAGTGCCCACAGGCCCCCTCTGTCCTTTGCTGTGCCCCTTGCAGCTCTTCTCCCTCCTGTTTGGGCTCACTAAAGCAGGGGGGCTGTACAGGCAGAGCTCCCACGGCCTGAATGCACCAACTAGGGGGGAATTTCACTTGAAAACAACTCAAGGGGTTCCTCCCATGACACCTGCTCACTCACACATCCTTCAGACCATGCATTTCTCGCCTCATCCCCTTAAACACAAGGGGGTAGGAGCACCTCTGTCCTAAACCTTCCTCTCTCAGTTTTGCAGCCCCACGTTCTGTTTTTCGCTCTGAGGAAGGCATCACCCACGGGAGAAGGTTGAGAAACACAGACTGAGTGGGAGACCGTGGGAACGGCAATCCTGAACGCCCGAGCTCTGAGCAGATCCGTCCCAGTGATTCACTGCGTTGCCTTATGCCAGGCTCCCAGTCAATGTGATTGGTATTTGAAAAGAAAAAAATAAATAGGGAGATTAATTTTTTTTCCGACCAGAGTCTCCAAGAGGGCGAGGACCTGGCCAATCTTCACGGGCTGCTTTAGACACTCATCCGCTCCGAGGGTGCTGAGCTGACACGGGAAGAGGCAGCGCCGGGCAGTGCTGATTGTGTCTGCAGAGACACCCCCAGCTCCTCCCTGCTGCAAAATCCCCCCCTTCATCTTTAAAACCCTTGCAGCATCAAATGGTTCTTGTCTCGGTATCACTGGCTGTACCCTGAACCTGGCCCCCCTGCTCGCTTTGCTGCTTTTACACCTCTCAGAGGCCATGACAATTCACCCTTAGACTTGCCTGCTCAGGATACCAAACCACCAGCCCAAATTACGGAATGCTCCCAACACGGGAGCTCCTCACACCTCCTCTGAGAGCCGTGACAAGTTCATCTCTACAAAGCTCCTGCTGAGTTCATCCTCCTGCTTTTACAGGGCGATCTACAGCCCATCATCCTCACCTCTGGCCTGACAGCAACGCCCGCGCAGCTCGTGAGGAGCTCAGACACGATTTCCTTGGAAGGATGGTCTCTCCGTGCTGGAGCCTGTGGCTCCGCACCACCACAGCAGCCCTGGGGACCGCTGATCCCTCTCGCTCCTGGATCCGTCCTTTCCAAAACCACAGCTGACTTCTAGTGCCTGCACTGCCAGATATCTCACCACGAAGCAGCTTTGCAACTAGCCTTGCAGAAGAAATTCCACTGACACAAGTCCCTGTGAGAGCAAAGCAGAATGAAACTTGGAGAGTTTGGTGTGGGAAGAAGAACCCACCCGCAGCGAGGCAGCTCCCCGCCGGCCGAGAAACCAGCCCCGCCGCGAGACACGTAAACATCGGAGCGCGGGGTGACGCAACAGGCTGCGCAATTCTGCTGCCGATTTGCACACTTACTCTGGCGGCTCGTGATCGCACAGAGAAATGAGTAAAAATGTCTGAGCAATTAGGACAAATAATACCATTTTACTGTTACTCCTTTTGCTACTCAGCCTTGATTGCACTGTCTTCTTCCTCACCTAGGACCTGGACCTTTCTCTACAAGGTGTCCTCAGAATGCCCCCTGCGTGTACAATGCAAGTAAACTTTATTAAGAAAGTTTATTTGCTACAGGTTGCAGTATGTGACAAAATAAACACAAACCCCCAATGAACTTAAAGGAACTCCTACTCCTGGCCTAAGTGATCACTGCAGACGAAAAGAAGACTGACTTTAGATGGTTTCTTACCAAATCCTGGAAGAAAGTGTCAGTTTAAGTGTTCTTTCCTTTTTCCATTTTGTACCTACCAAACGTGCACCCCAGTTATCACCAGCGTTCGCTCGCTGAGGAAACAGGCCTGTCATAAAAACCACGACACAAAAGAACTTATGTGGAGGAACAGAGCTAGAAAATCAAAGCTCTTGCAAAGCAGGAGCAAGAAATACAGATACTGTAGTGGCAGGTGTCAGAGCTTGAGGTGGGACTCCAGCGATACGAGAGTAGCGTGGAGAACACCTTGCACTTTCTATTTGCATGCATTGTGTTAGGCATTAATCAGCATAATAAGCCTTAATTTTACGAGCACAAAATGTTGCAATTCGGATGCTTATCTGGTGTTCCTATTAAAGCTCTGAGAAGAAAATTGTGGTACATGTTAGAACAAGACCTGCAGAACAACCTCAGGCAAAAATCAGTGTGCACACACACTCCTGTACTTCAGCACTCCCTGAGCAGTTCAGTTCCCCATTTGGGAGCATTTCAGAATTGCATATATTCTGCTGAGGTCTCTTTCATTAGCATTAATTGTCAGCCCTATTAATGGTTAAATGTTACCCAGGCTGCATTCATGGCCCACGGGACCAGCACAGCCAAGCGCAGCCTTTCAGTGCACTGGGGGAGGAACAAAGGAGCAAAACTTTCTAGACCCCCCCATCTCCAAGTGCTTTTGTTTCACTCCTATGAGGGGGTAGCAGAGGTTGCAACCAGTGCCTTTGCAGGCTGGGAGTCCTGTCTCCGTGCTGCACCTCGCTGGATACTGCAGTGATCAGAGCCCTGACGGTGACAGAAAAGCTGGAGATGCCCACGGCCGGCAGGGATCTGAGGCTGCTCACCCCAAACAGACCGAGATCCAAATTATCTCGCACAAAGGTGTGCACGAGGAGAGGGTGGAGATTTGAAACTCCACAGGCAAGCTCACTACTGCCTTAGCAGTCCTTCTTTCCTTGGCTGGGTCTAATCAAAAGTTTCTTTGGAAGTTATTGTGATAGCACTAGAACATGAGGAGATGAGGTAGGAACGAAGAGCGAGCACAGGCTCCGGGGTGAAGACAGATCATCTCTTCTGCTTAGTGAGAAGACATCATGTAATCAAGGGAATAAACTCCAGCACTTCCTTGGGGCAGGCATCAGAATGACACTGTATTGAGGGGAAATTTTTAATGTCTCGGTGCACAGACACAAAAGGGAGAATACATTTTCCCCTGTTTTGAATGCCGCCGCTCCAGCCTGTTGTAAAAGTTCCCCAGTTTTGCTAAAATCTACAGCAGCGTGGGCTGCTCACAGAGTTTGTCCTCATTCTGACGCGAGGCAGTCACAGCTTCGACACCTGTGACGAGGCCTGATGCAAAGGAGAGCAGTAACAGAGAGAGAGTGAAAGAATGTCGGCTGTACTTGAAAGGTGGCGTGTACTGACCTTCAAAACACCCAGAGCCTCTGCAGGCCGCCTGGTGCTGCTGACAAACGTCCTCACTCTGGTCTGACTTGGCAACAGCAAAGCTCTAGAGCACAAAACCATTCATGCTTAAACGGGGCATCGTATATAAGAAAGAGATAAGAAAAGGTCCTAACATTGCTGGTTCCTTTCAGGTAATTCCATAAATTATAAACTTCACATCATCCATGTTAGTGGAAAGCATCAGAGAACGACGTTTTTTGGAAGGCTCTTTAAATGAGATCTGGAGGGAAAAAATCATCCTGTCCGCAGGACGGATCTTCTCGGGTTTGTAAATATTTGCACAGGTCAATATCTAGTAAACAATAAACTGAAATATGCCAGGAAGGAATTCAATGTATGCAACTTTACAAGAGGATGAAGTAGTTGTAATTCACCTGTATTTTTCAGGTGTTGTGGTCCAAAGAGACAGTTTTGAGAACAACGGAAGTTCTTCAGCTGTTAAGGATACAGCAGATCCCAAGAGGCAGCAGGATGGAAACTGGACTGTTACCTGCTGCAGTGGAACCTGTGAAAAAACCAAAACGTTGACCAAAATGGCATCACTCAAAGCAACACTAAAAAGAAAAACCATTTTGCAGACAGTCAGCTGCATCTTTCAGCAGCAATAACAAAGGTGCAGGAGCCCAAAAAGTGTGTTTGTGCCGCTGAGGTGACACTACCATCCTCCAGCTGTGAATCAAGGGGAAATTATCACATCATCAAGTCGCCTGAAATCTTTCATCATCTTCAAGCCATTGAACAGCAAGATAAAATCAGGGAGCTTTTGAAAGAGATTGCATAAAGGCAGCAACAAAGCAATGCCGGCAAAAGCACAGTGCAAAGGGACGAGGGCTTCTGTCAGAAAACGTTAAATAATTCTTAATTAAACAGAAAAATGACCAGAAGTTAAGAGGCAGAAATACAGTTTGGAAAAGAATGGAGACTGAGAGCAGAGTGTGAAAACCAGCAGCAACACACAACCCGCTGCCAGCTGCAGGTGGCTGTGGGGAAGCCAAGCCCGGGCTGCGTGGCCCTCGGCGAGTGTCTGCGGGAGATGCCGAGAGGACACCGGACAGGCAGTGACAGTTCCTCGGGTGCCACCTCCTCTGCACCGGCACCGGTGGCTCAGGCGGTGGTCGCCGATTGACTGTATTACAAAATAAGATGGAAATTTCTCAGCAGGGCTTGCCCTGTAACAGCAGGGCCATGGATTCTGCATTTGAACCACAAGGTTTAGTTTCCACCCAGGACAAAGCCGAAGCGCTCTGACAGGAGCGCGTTTGTGCAGACACAGCCACCTGGGACCCTGGAGTCGGGCAGCGCTCTGCCCAAGCTCCGGCTCCTGCAGATTTTTCAGAACAGTACAACTGTGTTTCCAACTCTCTTCTTGAGCATCAGCTCAAACAGCTGAGGATGAAAACCATGTAGGAGCCCACCCAGGACAATCCCCCCTCGGGTAAAGCCCTGGGGCTCAGTGCCAGGTGTCATTTCTTTTGTGGTCTCAGCAGTCAGATTTCAACCGATTTGAGTCAAAAGCATTTCAGCTCTTCTCTCAGGATACTATTTCAGAGTGTCACGGATCTCTGCATTAAGAGCAATATATATAATTACTCTATCACCTGCAATATATGACACAGCAACAATAAAAAACGAGCAGGTTTATATGAAACCATAAATCATCTTCCCATGCAGCAGTTTACAGGCCATTGTCTGCATTAACAGAGCTTCTAATTGTGCTATGATTGACTTTGTAATACAATTAAATACCCTTAATCTTCCTAATACTTTAGATCAACAGCTCTCTGGTGAAAAAAAATCCTTTTTTTTTTCTCTTTGATTTCTAGGGCTTGGCTACCCAGAGCGCTGTCCTAGCACTTGCTTCACAAAGGAAGGGTTTGGGTTTTTAAATAAAAACCTCACTGCAGTGCTTGCAAAGGACTTCCCATCGACAGAAATACGTGCCCTGAGTGGCGGCAGGGAGACATAACTGGGCAAACAGACACGTTACACAGACCTAATAATAAAGCTCTTGCAGCATCATCTATAGTGAGAAAAAGAATGTAAGCAACGTAGATCTTAAACGCACAAAATATGAAAGAGAATGATAGACTCTGACAAAAGCAGCAACAAAAATCTTAGCAAAGAAATAGATTAATAATCGAGCAAATAAATGCACAGCCCAACATGAGATTGGAGCCTCACTGCTCTTTTAGGGAAGAACTGAGACCAAATCTCTCTATAGTTCCGCCACTTCCGCACCATCTCAGCCTGGGCTTCAGCAGGGTCCTGTAGGAAGCGGCTTTTCCATCGTAACTGAGACCCAGGCTGCGGGAGGCAACACGTCCCCTGCTCCAGAAAAAGCAAAGAACGCCAAAAGAAGTGAAATGTTCCGTCTTAGACAAACACCATCACCTCTGCAGTGGGCTGGATTGCCTGAGATAGCAGCGCAAAAATATTG
This sequence comes from Baryphthengus martii, assembly GCA_013396935.1. Taxonomy (NCBI): domain Eukaryota; kingdom Metazoa; phylum Chordata; class Aves; order Coraciiformes; family Momotidae; genus Baryphthengus; species Baryphthengus martii. Next base: position 207,079 of record VWZK01020554.1, on the reverse strand, counting down.
TTCAGCAAATTATTCTTGGCACAAACAACAAGATTGGTAAATGCCCTGGGAGAAGGAAACACCCTGATGGTGACACCCACGGTTAGAAGTATAAAGAGAGCGAGCTGGGGATGAAACTTTGCAGTCCTGAACCTTATCAGGCTGTGCAGCTAAATTTGGGGTTGTGGTCAGACTATCTGCTGTCACCATGAGCTGCGGCACGAAATCCTCAACTAGTAGCATTAGAATTAGCAGTGGAGGTGGTGGTGGTGGTGGAGGTGGTAGCGGAGGAGGTGGCAGCTGTGGAGTACGTAGGTCTGGTGGATACTCCTCAGTGTCCACTAGAAAATACACTTCCTCTGGAGGAAGCGGAGGCTTTTCTGGGAGAAGCTTTGGTGGAGGAATTTCCAGGAACAGCTATGGAGGGGGCTTTAGCAGTGGCAGCTGTGGAAGGATTAGCCGCGGTAGCTATGGGGGCAGAATGAGCGGTGGCAGCTATGGAGGAGGAATGGGCTGTGGAAGTATGGGAGGAGGCTTTGGATCAGGTGGGGGTGGGTTTGGGGGAATGGGAGGTGGTTATGGAGCCGGCCTCGGTGGCGGCAGCTTCGGCGGCGGTGGATATAGTGGAGGAGGTGGATTTAGTGGCTTTGGGGGCAGCGGTGGCTTTGGTGGGGGCAGCTTTGGTGGCGGTGGCTATGGCGGAGGCAGTTTTGGTGAAGATAGCGGCTTGCTCTCCACGAACGAGAAGCTGACCATGCAGAACCTCAACGATCGCCTCGCCTCTTACCTGGATAAAGTGCGACGCTTGGAGGATGAAAATTCTCATCTTGAACAACTGATCAGGGAGTGGTATAAAAGTCAAGGTCCCACTTCTGCCAGGGACTACAGCCGGTACTACAGCACCATTGAAGACCTGCACAACCAGGTACGATGTAACTGGGCTAACCAAACAGATTCTCCTTAGAACTGCACTTGCAACGGTCATTGTGTTTTCCCACTGCTTTTTCAACATGAGTTTCTTTAGCTATTCTTTCCAACAAGGTATTTTTAATAGACGTTTGTAAACCAAAGCCGACAGCACAGGCACTTCCTCCAGCTGGAAGCCAGAAACTCTTCTTTCTGCAGCTCCCGGGGTGCCAGTCGGGCTCTGGCGCCTGGCTCTGCTCAGCTGCTTCTTCCCTCTCTCTGCCCCACAGAAACAACAACTGACCGAATAACACCTGCCCTCTCCCTTTCAGATTGTTTCTGCAAATGTGGACCTTAACAAGGTCCTTCTTGACATTGACAACACCAGGATGACTGTGGATGACTTCAGACTGAAGTGAGTCTTTCCCTTCCTATCCTGTTCCATCCGGCCTCCCCTTACCCCTCTATTTCCAGTAACCTCGGTAGATGCTGGAGCCTCTGGGCTCCAGTGACACAACACAGAACTGCTGGGAAAAGCACTCTGAGAATGATTTTTTTTCAGTTTTTCATTATTATTTTTCTCCAGACAAGTTACTGAAGAGTGTCATTCAAAGGACCACATTCCAAGTTTCTCCAGCTTTGCATGTAGATCTCTAAGCATAGTCCTCATTAGATAAACCTCACAGAGAGAAATTCCACTGAAACCAAACAAACCTATCGGAGATGGAAAGAGAATTAGGTCCTTTCTTTTAAGAATTGAGCAATGAGATTAAAGACCGAAGATGCACTGATGGGAACTGTTCATAATCAAGACAACAAAGAGGTCTGGCAGCACTTTCATGATCCTCCTTGTCTGCCCTTTAGGTATGAAACAGAATGTACCCTTCACCAGAGCGTGGCAAGTGACATCAATGGATTACGTCCACTTTTGGATCAACTGACTCTAGCCAGATCTGACCTGGAGACACAGTTTGAATCCCTGAAAGAGGAACTGATCTATCTCAGGAGGAACCATGAAGAGGTAAGGTTCTCCACACTTTAAAATTCTAACAAAAACTCAACACTCAGAGAATTTCCAGCGGATTTCTCCCAGTAGCAGCAACCAGATTTTAGCTTCTGGCTTTGATCACCCAACTTGGCACAACGTGGCTTTGATTCTCAGGAGTGTGCAGCACTCACAACCGCCCCTGAGCGATGTAGTAAGACGCCTACGTCACCATGAGGCAAAGTGAGACCAGGGAAATGAATGGGTTTCAGTACAAACTAGAGTTTTGTTCCTGAACTCATGGAAGGAAAAACTGAAAGAATATGTGGAAGAGTCAGAAGAAAGTATTTCCCATTGAGAAGAAAAACACAGAACAGGCTGAGGGATGGCAGGATTGTTCCCTGCCAGGACAAGGGCAGATGAGGCCCCTTTGGCTGCGGGAGGATCTGTCTCCCCTGCTTTTCCTTTATTTGAAACTATGACACTTCTCCGTACCTTCACCCTTTGAGAACCTGGTGGGTTTCTTTCTTTTGTTTTTTTCAGGAAATGAAAGGAATGCAAACACAATCCAGTGGTGATGTCAACGTGGAGGTTAATGCTACCCCTGGCATTAATTTGATGGAAAAATTAAATGAAATGCGCTGCGAATACGAACGGCTTATTGAGAACAACCGGAGAGAGGTGGAAAGCTGGTATGAAACCAAGGTAAAGCACAGGAGGGTCGGGCTGCTGAATTTTTCTCAAAGAACCGGATCTATTTACACCCAGAAGGGGAAAGGCAACGTATCACGTATTATTTAAGGGACATTAACTTTAAATGACTTGAAGCAGTTTACTGTAACGGGTGAGTCCCGCAGTACGAAGGTTATGTGGCAGAGCATGTAGAGTATCTGTGTTGCAGGAGCAGGGTGAATCGCACCGAGTGAGTCAGCGGAGTGGCACGTGGGAAATAAATACACAGAGGGAGGCTACAGTCCTACTTTCTTCATCTTTATGAACTGCTTTCCCAATGCTTTACGATAACCCCACCATGTTTTCTTATTCTCAAAAATGGCCCAATTTTGCATGTGAATTTTTCAGATGGAAGAAGTTAATCAACAAGTCCACTCAAGTGGCCAGGAGATACAATCAAGCAATCAACAGATCTCTGAGCTGAGGCGTGAATATCAGAGCCTGGAAATCGAGCTATCGTCGCAAATCAGCATGGTAAGTACAGGTATTTGCTTCTGCTTCTCTGGTGACACGGGCTGTACGTGCCACCAGAGTGAAAGAGTGGTTACACCTAGAAGGCACTGCACCTACACCTAGAGAGTATTCCATCTGCAGAGCATGGGATACTGGGTTACCTGTCTTCAAAGACATACTTTTCTGGTTTGTGAAGATCTCCCATTTTTTTCACAGAAAAGAGTTAAACTTGTTCTGTTCCCACACATCCAGTATTTCGTTTTCCATTTGCAGATAGACTCTTTGCAATCCAACCTGGAGGACACGGAACGCCGCTACAACATGCAGCTGCAGCAGATCCAGAGCATGATCAGCCCCTTGGAGGAGGAGCTGGCCAGCATCCGCTGCGAGATGGAGGGTCAGAACCAGGAGTACAAGATGCTCCTGGGCATCAAGACCCGCCTGGAACAGGAGATCGCCCAGTACCGGGCCCTGCTTGAGGAGGGGCAGCAGGACCTCATGTACGTAAACTGACCAAAGGACACAGCCCTGTGTCCCACCCAGGGTTACTCGATTAGTCACAAGAACAGGCCATCAGATTTTACACTGAAGTGAGGCTAAGTCAGCTCTCTGAGCAGTTGCCTCCCGGGTCTGAGGTACTGATTCTTGGCAGATGAGCTCAGAATATAAACTATGTTAAGAAAGATTAATGCAGAAATTCTGAATTTCCCAGTTGGAAGCACAGTGACCCCCCAGGCTGCGAAAGCAGCAATGCTAGACACCCTGCAAGAGCTATCTGAGCAGAGTGTGGGAGAAGCACAAACTCTTGCATCCAAGACATGGAAAGAGAGGCTGGTTTTTGGCACTGCATCAGTTGCTTTGCTGATCCGGTTCTAAAGAGAAGTACAGACAAGAGAAGTGCAGGTTTCTCTGCAGTATCTAGAGACAGAATTCCCTTTGAGATCAAAAATGTATTTGATTAACTTTTTTTTTCTCCTTTCTCTCTCGTTGCAGAATCCCATCAGGAGGAATGGGAGGAGGAATGGGAGGTGGTAGAATGGGAGGTGGTGGCTACTCTTCTGGAGGAGGAAGAGGAGGAGGAGGAGGTGGTGGCATGAGTGGTGGATATGGAGGCGGCGGCATTTCCTCCGGTGGTGGAATGGGAGGAGGAATAGGAGGGGGAGGAATGGGAGGAGGAAGCGGAGGAGGAGGAATGGGAGGGGGAAGCGGCAGTGGCTGTATTGGAGGAGGAGGAGGAGGCGGAAGGAGCTCTGGAGGCGTCAGCAGTTCCCACTCCTACACTTCATCTTCCCAGTCTCAGTCCTGCAGGAGCGGTGGCGAAAGCCAAGGTGAGAACTGTTGTTCGGGCCCCCTGTTCTCTCAGTCCCATCCCTAGGGATTCCCCGCTGCACCCGCACGCTCCGCCGCAGGCAGAGGGCACCGAGCGAAACGCACATTTCTGCAAAGTGTTAGATTTACTAAAAAATCTTTCCTACTTGTGTGCACAGGATCAGCTCTGCTTAAAAAGCACACGCTCAACTGCTATTCCATTTTGGGGGGGACATCAGCTCATCACGTAGCTAAAAGCCCAGTTGCTTTTCTTCAGCTCTCTCATTCTTTGCAGAAGCCCATAAGTAGGGCTGCTTCTGCACCAGGCTGAAGCTCCTTTACTCTGTTGGAATGCCTATGGTCACCTTCACCCAGCCAAGCTTCTCTTCTCTCTGGTCGATACTGGTGCCTGGTGCCAGCACCGAAGAAATCAAAGCTTGCTTTGTTTCTAAACAGGGTGTGGAAGAAGATCTTTTGACTAAGAATATACACTGAGGATCCTGCAGTGCAAGCCCTTTCAAACAGAAACTTGCCCGAATCTTCTACGCTCCCCATGCTCTTGAGGAAAGACAGATGCTCTTAACAGCTCCTCAGCGTTCTTGATGCCATCTATCCACCTGCCCACCTGCCAGACGTGCTACACGCTGCTCTGCCCGGATTGCTTTGTGCCTTCAATCCCTGGCACTTGAGCTACTTGCTTTGCAGATTCAACCTGTTTGCTACTTGGGTTCTTCTGTATCAGGAAAATGTCACTAATAAAACTTAATTTCTGTCTGATGCAACCTGCGTGTAGGTTTCCTTCCATTCTGTAGGTGTACACACATAAGAAGCAAACACAAAAGCCATGCCAGCACGTGCCTCCAGGTTCAGAATTGATGATACATGACAATAGTTGGTCGTGAAATTCAGAGCGAAAGTACAATTTCTGAGCATTCAGATCATGATCTTCCTGGAGCATCCTGGGCTGTGCCTTTGGTTCTGAATCATGTGCCAGACACACTCGTGTGGAGCGAGGCCGTACGGCTCACGAGTCGGCGCGTGTCGGCGCCGTGCAGGCTGTGGGATCTCCGTACCGTACGAATGCTGCCAAAGGCGGCACCAGCCCAGGCCGGGCACAGAGAAACTGGGGCGATGACAGAGCCAGGGCTGCAAAATGCAGGGAATGTCTCCCTTCGTGATGCACAGAAACGTAACCGACATTCATCGGCTTAAACCGGAAACGCACAAACAGGGATCTGGTTTGAAACAGACAAGAAAAAGAATTTAAGAGGAAATACCATTAACAGGATCTTTACAAAGTTCTCCTCCATAAAATGTCAATGCTAAGGGCACTATCTGCCTTCTACCGGTGACCAAGGAATTACATGTGACAGGACCTGGAATGTTTACCTTGGCACACAGGAAGATCCGGGCTGTGAAGAAAATTAACAAAAACTTCCAGCCCCATCCAGCTGTTACTCACAAACACTCCCGACTGCACTTGGCAAAACATTTGATTGCTGAGCCGCTGCAGCAGCTCCAGGCAACTCGCCCAACAACCAGGAAGCGCTCTCTTGCTATTTGCTTCTGTCCAGCTTTTTTATATGCTTTTTTAGGGCCAGTATTTCAAAGAAATTAAGCACAGTTTTCTCCAGTGATTGGGACAACTCGGCTCAAGAAAACAAACAGTAGCTTGTTTCACTGCAGCCCTCTCCCACGGATAAAACCCATTTCCAGAGACTCAGTTGAAAAAAAAACCTTTGCCTTCTGGAGACTCACAAACACAGAGATCGAAGGCAGTGAAACGTCTTGTTTGAGGCCTTTTGAAGCAGCCTCTTGTGCACATTTGAGGAACCTCAGGAATTTCTACGTGAGGTTTTGGAAGCGAGAGGCCTGCCAAAGCAGGCACATCCCAAACCACAGCTTTGTTAATTTTAGTGAGAATTTAGCATCGGAATTCCTGACTTCTTTGAAAGTCCCAGCCCATTGTACGGCTAACACTGGCCAAGACAGAGCAGCAGCCCACTCACTACGGGCTGCTCCTGGAGAGGAGCAGAAAACACCGCTGTCTGCCCCGCATGGCAGTCTCCCGGCAGCTCTCCCGAGGCAGGTTCGGCTCACAGGCTGTTTGCAGAAGCTCCCTCTGGCCCCGGCCAAGGTGGGATGTCTACGTGGAGATAACTTTTAAAGCCGTGCCCGCAATGGTCCGAGCTCCGAAGGCTGGCAGCGCGTCCCGGGCACACGAGGGGCCAAGGTTCCAGCGATGCCGCACAAGTGAAGGGTCTGTTCCCTGCAGCCCTGGTGCCGTGCGGGGCTGTGTGCTCTGCATGGCCTCTAGTGGTGAGCAGAGAGTGGAAGGAGCGGGGCTGGGGAAGAGGAGCTCACGCCGCTGGCGAAAGGTGAAATGGATTGACACAAAACCGTGCGGGTCGAGAGAACAGGTGCAAAATTAAGCCCCAGAACTAGACGCCGCATTGCTGTGCAAACTTTGTCAACGCTTGGAAATTGTTCAGTGAGAGAGAGCTACAGGATCTACAGCAAGCACACGACTGTGCGTGTTTGTGCACAAACCAGGCTCTGCAGACTGGTTACACAGCCCCTGTGCTGCACGGGCCACCCCAGCGATGCCGGTTTCCATCGCGTGGGTTTGGGTGTGCACTGCACACATCTGGAAAGAGACCCACTGGTGACAGTCAACGGGACGTGGAGCGTTGCAGAGTAACCTCCTGTGCTTACGGCCGAGCCCACCAGAGGGTACTGCGCTGTCACCTCTTCCACCTCGCCTGTTACAACTCCCTCACCACCCTGGATCTACCCTGCAAATTAACCTTGACAGGGTATTTCCTGCCCTGTCCCGTAGGGACCTCGCTGCCCACCAGATACTAAGTGCTACTCATCGACTGATGAAGTCCAGCAGGGGTTAAATCAGGCAGACTGGACACAGCACCCACGAAGAGAGCCCATTAGAGGAGAGGAAGGATTTCCAGGAAAAAGCCACTGGTGGGCTAAGGAAGTGAAGGGAGACTATCAGAGGGGAATGAGCTGAGGGAAGTGATAGGGTGGCTTTGGTGGGCACCTGGTGTCCAGCCAGGGTCAGCCCACCACAGACATACACAGGCGCTCTGGCTTCAGACAGTCCCATCCCCTGCTCTGGCCCATCAGGTGTAGGCACTCCACCCCTTCTCACTCTTCTTTTGCTAATTATAAGGCATTTATTTCTTTGTCCGTAATATGGAATCTCTTCCTAAAATACTTCTGGGTTGAATCCATCCTCCCTCCCTGTGGATAAGCTCAGCCTGAGGTGGTAAATCAGGTTCCACCAGCTCCTTCTGCTCCCTACGTACTCGTCAAACGATTCTTCTGCAGGACTTACGGTGCCAAGAAAACCGAGAATTTGTTTCTGTTCAAGGCTTTCCTCAGTTCCTCAGAAGCTCCACTGGTAAAGGTGGAAAAAGCAACTCACTGAACGTCCCATATTGCACAGGCAGTGGAAAAAAAGCCACAAGTATTTCTTACTCTGTGTTTCGTGTTGCAAAATATTCTCTAATGGTTGGCAAACACAATTTGCTGTAACAAGTTCAGATAATTATTATATTTTTTCAGATCTAATCTTTAGCATGGTATATTTTTGTCAAATTTATTTTTCACTGCACTATACAATTCAAGGCAATATTCTAAGAAATGGCTATTTTTAATAGGACTACGAAAATACGAAACGCCAAACATCTCCCCTCTCAATTTCCTCTGAGTCTATTTGAAACAGTTAAAATAAAATTAACATCTGTTTGATAGGAAAAGATTCAATAAGTTTTCCTTTGAAAAAATACTAATTCTGTGGCTGTCACCCAGTTTTCTTCAACTGGTCGAAAGACTGCAACCAGCATCCTGCCCGTGCAGAAAAAGATAAACACCAGCAGGACCTTCCTCAGTAAGAGCAGTGACAACAGAGTAAAGAATTCAGTGTAAAGTTCTCTTCCATAACAGATATGGGGGGTAATTTATTTCAGGAAATTAAAGTAGATTTCTAACTAGCTGGTGTAATTTTTGTATAAATAGATGAATAGAGTCCCTTGGGGGCTGCAGGTCATATGAATCACAGTCTGTGATCACAGGAGGACAAAAGCTGAAATACTGAATTTTGCCACACCGAAGACTGACGGAGACAGACGGCAAAGGCGGAGCCTCACTGACTCCTCTGAGTAGCGATCCACGGCCAGAGGAAGGGAAGCTCTGAGATGTCACCTTATCCAACCAAACATCCAACAAAGAGCCACCCACCCGAAATTACAGTGCATGCTTGGTGTGAATCAACACAGACATATTTGAGCAGAAGGGTAATGGTGCTACTTACCTCAGACAAAATTCCCTTAGCACATCACTTTTGGCATGAGCACCAAGGCTGGCAAAGCCCATGGGAAGCTGGGCTGCCTCTCGGGTGACACCCACCCCGAGCGCTATAAAGAGCCACCAGCCAGGCCAGAGGCTGCAGTTGGATTTGCTGGGTCAAGCCGTGCCGAGAGCTTCGCACCGGGAACTGAGATCTGACCGCTTCCACCATGAGCTGCAGCATCAAGAGAACATCCAGTACCTCCTACAGGAGCGGTGGAGGTGGCGGTGCCTGTGCCGGCGGCAGCGGCAGGAACTCCTCGGTCTCCTGCCGGCGATACGCCTCCTCCGTGATCGGCGGAGGGAGCTACGGGGGGGCGGCGTGCGGCGGGGGCTACGGGGGGGGCGTGAGCGCCGCCAGCCTTGCCGGGGGCTTTGGTGGCGGTTTCCCCGGAAGCTTTGGTGTTGGGGGGGACATCCTTCTGGGCGGCAACGAGAAGGTCACCATGCAGAACCTCAATGACCGCCTGGCTGCCTACCTGGACAAAGTGCGAAGGCTGGAGGAGGAAAACGCTCAGCTCGAGCTCCACATCCGGGAGTGGTACAGGAAACAAGCTCCCAGTGTGTCAAAGGACTACACCTCCTACTACCAGACCATCGAGCAACTCCAGAATCAGGTAGGAGAGCCCCGGTTATCGTGCCTCCATCTCCGCGTGTTCTTCTGCTTTGGAAGGACTTTCTCCCTCCCCTGCCCCTGGCTCAGAACGGGTGTGGGGAGCCACTGGACGGCCTCGCTGGCGGTACTGCCGGCAGAGACTTGCTGAGCTGCGCCTCCCGGCTCTTGGGTAAGGCAGCTCCCACCCCACAAGAGAAACGGACGTGCTCTGGGGGCTCAGCCTGAGGTGTCTTTCCCCCGGCTCCCAGCCTGTTCAGCTGGAGGGAGCACAAAGCCAAAGCCCTGGGACTGCACCATCTGCGCTCCCTCGGTCTCTGCGCTCTCCTGCATACCCCAGGGGGATGGACCACGGCCTGCCCTGACCATCAGCTTACACTGTTACCAAGAAATAGAGTAAGCACTATGGAGAAGCAGATTGCAGGAAAGGACTGGATACGTTCCTTGGGATACATGAGGAACTCGCTCCAACTTGAGAAAGAGAAGGAAAGAGTAAGGGTTTGGGAGGATGGTCCGTGATACGCTGACTTTCCTTGAAAAGGAAATTGGGAGTGGTACCGTCTCACGAGGTTCCTGCATTACTGCAGGAAACAGTTCCAATTTCCAACAATTCCAAGACCCACAAGAGATCCCCACCAAAGCTTTTGCTCTTCTTTCTTCTTCTCCTGGAAGTCTTGAACACCAAAGGCTCCTCTCCCACTTCCCTTTTGCAGATCATTGCCGCCACTGTGGACAACAACAAACTGCTTCTGGACATCGACAACAGCAAGATGACTGCTGATGACTTCCGCATGAAGTGAGTGCCTCTCCCTGAACCCTGCATGTCTTTCCAAACCTCATAATCTCAGGAGACAAGGCAGCACTGCCCTGAGTGATGTTACTGAGTCTTCAAGTTTTACAGGGATACTGACCTTGGAAAGACAGGTGCTATTGACTGTCATCATCTCATCTCCCATTTCTCTGTCTCTCACCTGTGGTAAAGGTATGAGAATGAGCTGGTGATCCGCCAGACTGTGGAGGCTGATATCAACGGCCTGCGAAATCTCCTGGATGATCTGACTCTGGTTAGATCTTCGCTGGAGTCTGAGCTGGAGTCCCTGAAGGATGAGCTGATTGCTCTTAAGAGAAACCATGAGGAGGTACGATCATGTGATAAATAGCATGGCCAGGACATAGTCCTTTCATTCTTTAGGGTTTCCAGAGTTACATTTCAGGCCAATTCAGCCAGATGTCAGGGACTGTCACTCCTGGACACCTTGATACTACTCGGCCCACCGGCCACAACACAAGCAGTGACCTCTGCTTTTGTTGCTCTCTTTGGACTCTCTACAGGAACTAAGGCAGATCCAGTCTCAGACTGGTGGCGACGTGAGCGTGGAGGTCAATGCTGCCCCTGGCGAAGACTTGACCAAGATACTGAATGACCTGAGAAACGAGTACGAGCAGATCATCGAGAAGAACCGCAGAGAGGTTGAGCAGTGGTATGAAGTCAAGGTACGCGGAGCAGGCCAGGCCTGATGTGCAAAGGGGGGTGGGATGTCCGCATCCACGGGGCAATGCCCGGGCTCTCCTCAGTGAGGACAGGACGACAGGGAGCGGCTCCCCGGCTCCCTTAGTTCTCACTCAGCAAAAGTGCTCCCTGAGGGGATCTCCTCGCTCAGAGCGTCCCTGGGCTTTGCCTCCTGCAGATCGAAGAAGTCAATCGACAGGTCACTTCCAGCAGCCAGGACATCCAGACCAGCAGCCACCAGCTCACCGAGTTGAGACGCGAAATGCAGAACCTGGAGATCGAGCTGCAGGCGCAGCTCAGCACGGTACGTGGGGCGCCATCGCCGCCGCCCTTCCCTCCTCGCAAGGGGCGGCCAGGGCTGGAGCTCCGCTCCTCACCTCCCGCATTTCCACTTCCAGAAAACCTCTCTGGAGAACTCCTTGGCAGAGACCGAATCTCGCTACGGCTGCCTGCTGCAGCAAGTCCAGGGGCAGATCAACTCTGTAGAGGAGGAGCTGGCCAGCATCCGCTGCGAGATGGAGGGTCAGAACCAGGAGTACAAGATGCTCCTGGGCATCAAGACCCGCCTGGAACAGGAGATCGCCCAGTATCGGGCCCTGCTTGAGGAGGGGCAGCAGGACATTGTGTACGTATTCCATAGGCTACCAAGGGAATACAAAGAAACCCTTGTGTACTCAGCTGCTCACACAGACTTCCTGTCCGTTGAACTATTTCAACGTCTCTTTTGACTGAACATCCAGTGGTTAGGAGGACTTTTTGTGCATTAATTACTCTCCTTTTACAGTGCCTCCCAAGCAGCCTTCCAAGGAGGTGGAAAATCCTCTCAGTCCTATTCTGCTTACTACTCTCATTCCCAGGGTGTTGACATGACAGGTAAGACAGCACTTTTTAGGACTAAGTTTATCAGTGGGCTACACCTACCCCAATGACTACAATTTATTTTGTCTGAAAAAAAATACATTTTTTGGGCTGGGTAAGATTCGCAGGTTCATTAGCCCAGAGTGAATCTCATTGATTCTGTCAGGGATCAAAGTACAGCATGTGCTGCCCTTTCCTCTACCTAAATATAAAGTACAGATTATAAACTTCACGGGATGAGTGACACTTTTTGCTCACTGGAATAAAAAAAACCACAGTGCTGAGAAAGTGCCTGGGCTTGGAGCCTCTGAGCTCCTGTCACTAACACAGCAGGTTAGCGACAGAATTCCGTGCGTCAGGAGGGAGCAGGGTGGCCCCTCGGGCAGGATGTGCTCTGTCTCTACACAGGACAGCAGAGAGTGTGCTGAGCGGTGGCAGCGGTGCTGCCGGGCCCAGCTACGGCGCATGGAACACGGACAAGGCCGAACCAAGCCCTGTCACAGCCCAGCTGATGCAACCGCAACGGTTCGGAAGCAGAGTCTGGTCGCCCGCCTCGTCACCTCGTCCTCCGTTCCGCAATGCTTCTCTTACTCATCTTGTCTCTGTCAACTGGTGTTTTGTTTAAGGGTTTAAATTCTGCTGGCAACACTGCCTCTAATAAAACTTTACTTCTGCAAGGCAAATAAAACCAAAGTGTCTGAGAGATTTCATTTAATAACTTTTGAACAAGTATTTACCAAGCTAAGCAGTCAAATGCAGGCTGTCCCGTCACGCTTCCGAGCACCGTCTCAGGACAATCTGTTTTGCCCTAAGAAGGAGGACACCAGCCGAGGTCATCTCACTGACTAAAGGGAAGAGTCACTAATTCTGAGCGTGGCTGCAAGAAGTGTGACACCTGCCTGTGGGGACTGTCAGAACTCTCTGCTCGAGAGCCAGCGGTATAAGGTTGAAAACAGAAATCCATTCTTGAGACAATTTTTCTCCTTCTCATGAAGTTCCAGCCCACGTCCCACTCTGGTCTGGGATGGCCACCAACGGATTGCTCTCTGGCCCCTTGCCTTGCTGCTCTGCACTGGAAACACTCTGAATGATGTGAGCGAAAGGAGAAAGGAAAAACCACCAATGGGTCACTCTCTGAAGCTTAATTAGTTAACTGTTAACGTACTGTGCTGTGTTCAGGGCCACTGCTGTGACTCACCTGAGTCTGGGAATCTTTGGCTTTGCTCAGCCCATCCCAGCTGGGGCTCCTGTGGGAGGTGACTCAGTGCAGGCCGTTTCAAGTACCTCTGAGTTCCCTGACATCAAGTATTTCTACACCTTTGACGGCAGAGAGGATTACGTATTGCTCCTTCTGTTAGGAAATACAGCCGACAAAGCAACGTCCCTGTTGCCTTCAGTGCCGCACACCAAAAACATTCCTATGGTTCATGATAGAAATTGCAATTTAAATACCAGTATAAGACCAAGAACTCGGTTTTTGTCAGTATGCTCAGCTGGCTGATCCTCTGCCTCAAGAGGAATGAAAGATGCATTTCATCCACAGAAAGTGTTTCCTACACTTTACCTTTCTGCTTAAGAAGATAAAATATACAATAAGATTGGAAATGAGAGGGCAACACAGCACCTTTTGCACATCACCGCTGAGTCACGGGCCACAAACCTCCAGCTACGGACGGGGCTCGGGCTGTCCTGGGGAAAAGGCTGGAAGACGCGGCGGGCAGGCCAGAAGCACAGCACACCTCACTGCCTCCATCTGGGGCTGGCAGGTGCTCCACAAACCCTCGAGTACGTTCAGCCAGCTCTCCCAATATCACTGCTCCTGGCACTCACTTCACATCACCCATAGTTCTTAGAAAAAGTGACACTGTTGCTTATTCTTCTGGAAAGATCTATAGGAAAGAAAACCCAAAGGGCTTTAGCAGGGCGGAATTCAGAACTCGGTGAGCTACACCATGGCCAGTAAGCGCATACTGGGGCAGGTAGAGAGAGACCAGGAAAGGAACGTCGTACTGGGAGGGATTCATTTCTCTTGGGAATTACTTTTGAACTTTTCCTTTTGCAGTGGCAGGAAGGACTGCTGAGGAACAACCTGCAGAGACTGCGGAATTAAAAGATCTCACATCAGAGAGGATTTTCTGTAGGTCTACACATGCGCAGGGTATAAGGGTCCCTCCCAGAAAGTCAGATAAGAGAAAAATATGACCAGAATGAGGAGCTATGGAACCGGTTCACTTCTGAACACCTGCAGGAGCACACAGAGGGGCGATGCCGAAGGGTGAGGGGTGATGACTGGAATGCACAGATAGAGCTCCTGATGAAACTCCTGGGAGGAGCGCTCTTCTTACCAAGACCACAGTTGACTCATTTCTTGTAAAATAATTAATTACCTCTAGTGGTTTCTGAGGTTGTCCTCTCCCTCTTGTGTGAGTAAAGACATAGATCCAGCAATGGCATCATAGCTTCTGTGAAAACCATGGATTACTTCTGCTTCTTCTGCCAGCCCGGAGTATCTGTTTATGGCTCTGCATCCAATTTCACCAGGGAGTAAACAGCACCTGGAAAGGCTTCACAACACTGTTACTTCAAACAAACCTCATTGATTTACAGCGGTTCAGAGGGTGTGGTATAAGCAGAAAGTCTTGCAGGGGAAGATAAGATTTCAAAGCTCTAACAGACTCTTGGAATGGCCGAGGAGCCTCTATACCCTCTGCAGCCGAAAATGTCTGACCCTCCTTCTGTCATCCCAAGGATGATGACAGTCAATGGCACCTTAGGAGACCTGGATCTTTTGGCTTTGTGAAGAAAATCAGCATGTCCAAAACCGACTGACAACAGCCATCTCGGGCCAAAGAGCTGTGTCCACAGGATGGTGAACCAAAATTGCACAGAAGACATGGAAATACCCACCAGTTCCAGAATAGAAAGACCAAAGTCGTAGCATTTGTGATACATTACAGCAGTAAGCGCAGGTAGATCAGCCATTCAAAAAAACCAAGAGCGGGACAGAGAGATGGAGAAAAGGCATCTGTTGATGGTACAAAATTACAGCATTGGGAAATATTTGGAATTGTTGGGCCAGGTGTGATGATGCAACAGCGGCGAGAAGGAGATCTAAAATCAACACCTCTGGCATTAACGCCAATCAGCAATAAACATCTCATAGGGAAGAAGAAAGGTGCATTTCAACAATCTAATGAGGAAAATATGACTAAGGAATCACACCCTGTGAGAAAATAATTTTTGGTTTTTAATAATGATGACTCAGTCTTAATAACATATGCAAAGCAACTGGTTCTGAAGTGCAGATAATTAGAGAGCCACCAATAAAAGAACAATCATAATTATGAAGATCAAAGTATTACACTATCTTCAGCGTATCTATGAAAATATTTGTTGGGGTATCAAGAAAGAGGGTAAAAGGCTTTCGATGATTCCTCAGTCAGTCATAACAGGCATTAGTACCTTTTATGGGTCTCATAATGGTTGTGGCAAAGAGAGAAAATGTTGCTCCAGCCACAGCTGCGAGCTCTGCGCAGGTAAGGTCAGAAATGAAGAAACAAACAGCAAAATGAACGAGTGATTTTTAACTCCCAAATAGGGAGGAATTCCCATCAAAGTTTAACTTTTATGTAAAGAAGCCCTTGTCATTCAGGCTTAAAATTTATGTTTTCCAAAAGCTACTCAAAGGCAAAATGTCACTCCCACAGAAGGGTTCATCACACGCTTATCCTTCACAGAAACGCTGCGGTCGTGCAGCAGTGTTAGACAGAGGGACGACGGAAGGCGCGGGGCGTGAAGGGGTCACCACAGCTGTCTCTACCACACGAGGACAAAATCCTCACCGCCACTCGATCAAGGCCAATCTCAAAACTGTTTCTCTTTTCCACCCAAAGCTCCCACAATGGAAGCACCTTCTGGACCCTTGTGCCTCCCAGAGATAAAATCCTGCCTTAGTTTCCAGCCCAGATACACTCCAAACCAGGTAAGGCCCTCTCTTGTGTGGACAGCAGGACTATCCTGGTGTCTCCTTCCTCGAGAGCAGCCAATGCCCACCTTGGACTCCATTTTGCTAAGTATTAAACACGAATCCTTTTGCTCTCCTCTCCCACACAGAGTCAGTGATGCCTTAGAGACTCTATAGATCTATTTCAGTTTAAAACAATCATGGAGTGACTGGAAAGTTACTCAGTATTTTTAAAAATCACGACTTTATACCAACATCATTGCATGGCCATCACTCTGGGCAAGAGATGGGATTATTTCCTGGAAATGATACTACCAGAGCCTGGTGAACACAAAATCTCATAGCTTCGTCAAAAGTTATGCTACTGATGTTTACCAGTAAGCATTTGGAAAGACCGTATCCAGAAGAAGCTTTCTTTGTAGGGAAGGACCTAAATTCTGCAGGCAAAAGGGAACGAGACTCACGCAGAGGGCGTCTGAGTTCGTATTTCTCCAACTCTGAAACTAAACCAGAGTAACCAGGTGGTGCTTTCACCACCTCTTTTCAGGACAAAAAATGACTACAAAGAACAAAGAGGAACTATTAAAATGAGTCTCACTCACTAAGTAGCCAGTGACAGACTATCTGAAACAAAATCTAACACCCAGCCACCCACCCGAAATTATAGCGCAGGCTGAGCGTGAATCAGCCGGCAGACAATACCTGTGGGGAGGGCAGTCCCAAGCCCCAAAAGAAATTCCCTTAGCACATCACTTTTGGCATGAGCACCAAGGCTGGCAAAGCCCATGGGAAGCTGGGCTGCCTCTCGGGTGACACCCACCCCGAGCGCTATAAAGAGCCACCAGCCAGGCCAGAGGCTGCAGTTGGATTTGCTGGGTCAAGCCGTGCCGAGAGCTTCGCACCTGGAGCTGAGATCTGACCGCTTCCACCATGAGCTGCAGCATCAAGAGAACATCCAGTACCTCCTACAGGAGCGGTGGAGGTGGCGGCGCCTGTGCCGGCGGCAGCGGCAGGAACTCCTCGGTCTCCTGCCGGCGATACGCCTCCTCCGTGATCGGCGGAGGGAGCTACGGGGGGGCGGCGTGCGGCGGGGGCTACGGGGGGGGCGTGAGCGCCGCCAGCCTTGCCGGGGGCTTTGGTGGCGGTTTCCCCGGAAGCTTTGGTGTTGGGGGGGACATCCTTCTGGGCGGCAACGAGAAGGTCACCATGCAGAACCTCAATGACCGCCTGGCTGCCTACCTGGACAAAGTGCGAAGGCTGGAGGAGGAAAACGCTCAGCTCGAGCTCCACATCCGGGAGTGGTACAGGAAACAAGCTCCCAGTGTGTCAAAGGACTACACCTCCTACTACCAGACCATCGAGCAACTCCAGAATCAGGTAGGAGAGCCCCGGTTATCGTGCCTCCATCTCCGCGTGTTCTTCTCCTTTGGAAGGACTTTCTCCCTCCCCTGCCCCTGGCTCAGAACGGGTGTGGGGAGCCACTGGACGGCCTCGCTGGCGGTACTGCCGGCAGAGACTTGCTGAGCTGCGCCTCCCGGCTCTTGGGTAAGGCAGCTCCCACCCCACAAGAGAAACGGACGTGCTCTGGGGGCTCAGCCTGAGGCGTTCCGGGGTGCTCCATCAGGCCCAAACATGCAGGCACACGAAACTGAAAGCCCACGTTGTACAGGTGGCTCCAAACCAGCCATATGTGGTTTCCAGTCCTTCCCCCAGCTCCCACCCAGTGCAGCTGGATAGAGCCCAAAACCAAAGGCCTGCCCTGATCATCAGCTTTTCTTGTACTGAGACGAATCACGGCATCGGGGGCAAAGATTTCCTTGTACATCCAGAGTGCAGAAACCCGTAGCTGCTGGTGATCTCCCAACATGAGTGGTCTTCTGCCCTTTCCCCTAGCAGTGTACTGTTTCAGCAGGATGCTTGGGGAAGCCAAAATCTTGAACACCTCAGCTCTCCTGGCATTGGTATTTCAAGAACGTTCTGTGGTCAGCCACTACTGCAGGAAACAATTCCAAGACCTACAAGAGATCCCCACCAAAGCTTTCGCTCTTCTTTCTTCTTCTCCTGGAAGTCTTGAACACCAAAGGCTCCTCTCCCACTTCCCTTTTGCAGATCATTGCCGCCACTGTGGACAACAACAAACTGCTTCTGGACATCGACAACAGCAAGATGACTGCTGATGACTTCCGCATGAAGTGAGTGCCTCTCCCTGAACCCTGCATCTTTCATGTCATAAATAGATTGATGAGTGCAGATGATGCTATCTGGTCCCATGTGGAATGACTAAGCCTGTGCCTTCTCAAGAAATGCATGTGCAAAACTTCTTTTCTCTTTGGTAAGGTATGAGAGTGAACTGTCCATCCATCAGACTGTGGAGGCTGATATTAATGGCTTGAGAAACATCCTGGATGATCTCACTTGCACTCGATCTTCACTGGAGTCTGAGCTGGAGTCCCTGAAGGATGAGCTGATTGCTCTTAAGAGAAACCATGAGGAGGTACGATCATGTGATAAATAGCATGGCCAGGACATAGTCCTTTCATTCTTTAGGGTTTCCAGAGTTACATTTCAGGCCAATTCAGCCAGATGTCAGGGACTGTCACTCCTGGACACCTTGATACTACTCGGCCCACCGGCCACAACACAAGCAGTGACCTCTGCTTTTGTTGCTCTCTTTGGACTCTCTACAGGAACTAAGGCAGATCCAGTCTCAGACTGGTGGCGACGTGAGCGTGGAGGTCAATGCTGCCCCTGGCGAAGACTTGACCAAGATACTGAATGACCTGAGAAACGAGTACGAGCAGATCATCGAGAAGAACCGCAGAGAGGTTGAGCAGTGGTATGAAGTCAAGGTACGCGGAGCAGGCCAGGCCTGATGTGCAAAGGGGGGTGGGATGTCCGCATCCACGGGGCAATGCCCGGGCTCTCCTCAGTGAGGACAGGACGACAGGGAGCGGCTCCCCGGCTCCCTTAGTTCTCACTCAGCAAAAGTGCTCCCTGAGGGGATCTCCTCGCTCAGAGCGTCCCTGGGCTTTGCCTCCTGCAGATCGAAGAAGTCAATCGACAGGTCACTTCCAGCAGCCAGGACATCCAGACCAGCAGCCACCAGCTCACCGAGTTGAGACGCGAAATGCAGAACCTGGAGATCGAGCTGCAGGCACAGCTCAGCACGGTACGTGGGGCGCCATCGCCGCCGCCCTTCCCTCCTCGCAAGGGGCGGCCAGGGCTGGAGCTCCGCTCCTCACCTCCTGCATTTCCACTTCCAGAAAACCTCTCTGGAGAACTCCTTGGCAGAGACCGAATCTCGCTACGGCTGCCTGCTGCAGCAAGTCCAGGGGCAGATCAACTCTGTAGAGGAGGAGCTGGCCAGCATCCGCTGCGAGATGGAGGGTCAGAACCAGGAGTACAAGATGCTCCTGGGCATCAAGACCCGCCTGGAACAGGAGATCGCCCAGTACCGGGCCCTGCTGCAGGAGGGACAGCAGGACATTGTGTACGTACCCTGTTTGCGACACGGGCACAAATTATCTCACAATCTTTTCTGTCACAGAGGACAGAGTACGATGTTTTACCAGACTAGTCCTTGTAATCTAAATAGAACAGCTTTTTTCCCACCTCTGCATTGAAATGTACATTTCATAAACTGAATATGCACACCAAGCACAGGGACACACAGAGCCTACAGTCAGCTCCTCCCGGCCAATTTGTGCAGGGTGAATTCCTCCAGAGGAATCCAGACTCTACCAGTACCGCCTCCCCTCTGCAGATGAGCGAGCCCTGCTGCGCTCTGCCAGCAGAACTGCATCTCTGCAGCCTTTTCTTATTTCTGCTTCCACAGCTTCCTAAGATAATACAGCTGAAGGGAACGAAATAGAGAGTACAAATAAATACTTGCAAGGTGCAGGAAAAGCTGAACTGTTACGTGCATTATGTTGTATGTATCCTAACGAATCTATTTATCATTCCCTTCGTTAAAACTTCTTTCCTTGCACAGATCATCTCAAGGAGCTCTCCAAGGAGGGGGAATGTCCTCCCACTCTTATTCTTCCACTTCCTACTCCCATGGTCAATCTGGTGACAAGACAGGTAAGAAACATCTGCCAAAGAGGATCCTAATTTACCCTGTCCCCATGGCTTTTCTATTTTGTGTTTCATCTCTTCCCCTGCTAATACCATTCCTTGTGTTACAACCTCCACCTCTGCAACTGGGCTTAAAACAAACACATCAAATCTCTTCAGTTCGAGGTGTGTCTAACCTTCAGTTACAAAACCAGGCAAAGCTCCTTTCCCTCACTTTTGCCAGCCCAGTAAAAGCACTTAATTAACAAATACACCGGGCACGCCAGTGCTGCAAGAGACTCTGGATTTCCCCATCAGAGTAGTGGTTTCTTCTTTCATTCTACAGGGCAGGCAAGAGTGTGTTAAGACACTCCTGATGCGTTGATGTTCCCCGAGCTACGTACTGGCATCCGAGCAGCCCGGCCTGCATCGTGTCAACACACCCAGCCCATGCTCCGGGCACCCACCCGACGCACAGAGTGCTCTACAAACGTCATTCGCCAAGTCGAGATGAATAACTTCTAGCACTCTCCTAAAATGATCTACTTTTTGCTTTCTATACTGTTCTTCATGTGCAGTCACTGGATCTACATGCACCTCTCTGCAGTGCAACTGGTGATCTACTTTCTGCTGACATCAACGCCTCTAAAAAATAAAACGACTTTTCTGCAATGCAAAGAAAACTGTGTCCAACAATCTATGGGTATATTAATATCATATTTAAATTTTGGTGGAACAAATGGGATATACCTTCACAGAGAGATTAGGGGTGCGTAATATGGCCCCCCCCAAATTGTGTATCCTAACTTAAATCAGATGATGTCTGGATAAAATGTTGGAGATGAACATTCGTCTCAAGAGTGACACCTATAGGGGAGGAAAAGGGATGAGTGAAACCCCTTTTGAGCCAGCACAAGGGACGTGCAAGTGGTTGATTTGCCCGTTCAGCAGCTGAACTGAGACAATCAGGATTAATTAAATCCCAAATCTCACTGAAAATCTTGTGAAATCAAAGGCATTTCCTTTGGGTCACAGCACAAGAAATCGATGCCACCAGGCGGCCCTCTGGTCCAGCTCTCAGGTGAGGACCCTGTCTGACCTCGTACAACAAAGGCAAAGGATTCAATCAGGAATTGAGCGATGAATGTGCAAAGAAGTCCTCCCTATAACACCAAGTCCAGCTGTTGGGGTTATTCCTCCCGACATATTGGAAGATCTGGGCTCAGGTCTTTTATCCGACGGCTCAAAGCAACGGAAGGGTGTTCTTATTCCGTAAGGTGTTCTCATTCCATAAGGTGTTCTTATTCCCTAAGGCTGTTCCAGCTCCATGGCCACACAGTGTCCGGGAGGGCGGCTGGGTGCACACAAGGTTCAACCTTTCTTACCAAAACCACCGCTTCACGTAACACACTGACATTACTTGGGCTTGACCGAAGAAGAAAAAATGGGTGAAATATCTCACTCATTTCAAACTTCCAAGTCTGTATTTCAGACTTTGATTTGCAGTGGGCTGAGAAAGCAGCTGAACAGGGTCTACCACATCTCAGGGCAGTGATTCAGCTGCCGCCTTGTGACAAATCAGGGTGGGTCTCACAAGTCTCCATTGTTCTCTGAACAGTGCGTAAATCGCTAACATTTTTTACTCTGTCAAATACCTTTGCACCTGCACTTTGGTTTGCAAACAGATCCAGGTCAGGTAAAATATCGTCTTTTTTTGGATAACGTGTTATTTTAAAAGGCATTAAACTATCTACATGATCCAAGCTGAGCACACCCAGCTCTGGCCTTCATTGGAGCTCCGAGGCAGGACCTGCCAGAGCATCACTTGCCCATCACAGTATCAAAGCCCATCAAAACCAGACGGGCTGAGCTGAAACCAGACGACATTTGCAGTGTCAGTACGAGAGGATATTGTGCTCCGCTGTAACGCTGTGATACCAGAGGGGGTAATAAACCAAACCAACAGGCAGACAGTAAAGAGGTTAGGAATTATTTCATTACAAAGGACAGGGACGAGAAGGAGAGGACGGATCCACTTGATATAATTCTGCCTGAAGGTTTTGTGGTAATTCTGGACGAAATCAGCAAATTCAGATTAGTTCAAAACATTCTGGATTGTTCTTGCATGTGTTTAATTAGCGCTGAAGTTGTTTTGTCTCTGTTTTCAACTCATTTAGCAGCAGCAGTGGCTGCCACAGGGCAGACAGGGAGCCCAGTATGGCCAAATGAAGAGGAGAAGACCTTTCTGCAGCGTGAGGCAGTTGGATGGGGCTGTGTTTAGAACACAGGCCTGCAGGGGGGACTGTGGAGATACCGACGGTTTGTGATGTTACCGTTGCCAACGGGACTGGGAATTATCATCTCTGGGTGTGTGTGAGTTTCGTAATTCTGGAAGTGAATCACCTCCACCTGCGCAATATAACATTTTCAGGAGGTCAGATGAAGAAGAGAGGGGGAAACACCTGGGTAGAGAAGAATCCAATGGAAGAACCAGAAAGGAGTGGACCGAACTCTCTGAGGGGCTCTGTGCTGGGCAGGCCGAGCAGGTAGCCGCAGGATCAGCCCCGCAGCACACATCGTGTTTGTTGCTACACAGGGGTACAACAGTCTGACCGCTCCGTGCCCGCTCTGCCCAGGCCCCTGTGCTCCTGGTGACAAGGAGGTGGTGTCCCTGGGGTAGCCCTGCTGCAGGCAGCCCAGCCAGGCCCTTCTGCAGGGTAAACTTCTCTCTTGGCACCACCACGGTCTCAAGGAATGAGAAAAGGAAATGTGTGAGTCACTGTGCCTGTGATAAAAGAATCAGATGAACGGATTTCACACATTTCTCACATTTACCGCCCTACCACAATAATGAGAAATAACAGCAGTTGAGATAAGCAAGTACAAAAATTCTTGTAGGAAGATCCGTTCTTTCTGAATTCCAAGTAATGGATTTCTGTTAAGTTTCATGTAACATAGAGCATTTAGGAGCCGTAATCCCAACAGACGTCTGGATTTCTTTCAGTGTTCCCGCACCGTGACAGACACCAGGGGCAAACACTCTTCCCCAGCTGATGCGGAGAACGTGTGGTTTCAGGTGCACTGGAGCAGACTTTCCTATCTTGCTCAGCACTGCCTGAAGAGCAGCTTGTGCACGCAGCAATTACTCCTAATAACACACTCTTCAGGAGCCCACGCTCAGAGCTGCGCTGCAAAGACTGGCTGCAGGGAACACCTTTCCACCGGCACCCGCCCCCGCGCTGAAGAGGCCCTGGCAGCGGCAGCACGACTGTGGATCAAAGGCACTTCCAGCTTTATTAACCAACATTTTCTTACAACACTTCTCAGCTCAGTTCTTTCCCACAACTCCAGGTCAGACTGTCAAAAATTATGGCGGTACCCAAGAGTTCCGTGATGACACACACGTAAAGGTTTTAAACGAAAGCGGACAACTGCCGCTCGGTGACAACGCCGTCAGAAATCACGTCACCAGGATCTTACCATTTTTATTCGTTTTTAACACTGACTCCATTAGAAAAGAGTGAAAAGGCCCTCGGCAAGTATTTCAGTCCCTTTGCTTTGGAAGTGGTGGGCTGCCCAAAACAGCGAGACAGTCAGAGCAGAGCTCAGTGTTTAATGGAAAGAAGACTTAGAGCTGAACACAGAATCACAGAATCACACAATCACAGAATGTTAGGGGCTAGAAGGGACCTCGAAAGATCATCGAGTCCAACCCCCCTGCCAGAGCAGGAATCTAGAGTAGACCACACAGGAACTCGTCCAGGCGTTCAGAGGCTGGTGTCACGAGGCTGTGGAAAACCCTGGTTCTCGGCTCCAGTTCCCAGCCAGGGCTGTACTGGGAGGTAATCCACCCGAGACACACAGACACTGTGCAGTTTGCCTATAAGCTCCTTCCCTTTGAAAATGGAGCAAACTGTTAGCGATAGACTTTTCTTTCCCTGCAGGTGTGTGGCCGCTCCGGGCAGAGAAAACCAGAGCATGTTTCCCTGAGCTGATAGTTGCCATGAGAACAAGCTGGCTTGAAAGCGCCTCCCTGGCAGCAGCTCCACAAACGAGTGGCTACAGGACTTGCCTCACAGAGCAACACAGAGTTTGATTTTCTCACTGAGCCTAACAGAGATCTGGAGACTCTGGGAATTTATCTCAAGCCAAAACCAGTATGAAACCATATGTAGGATCAGGAAAGCCCAAATCCAGTTGACAGGATCCATCAGCAGGGTACAAAGAGAGCTCCTGGTTTTCTAATCTGATCCAGAACGAGTTTGCACAGCAAAATCTCAACCCTTACTGGAAACCGTGGCTTCTCACTATGATCAGAATACGTTCTTATAAAATTAGCAAGAGAAAGCATAACACAGAATATATAAATGCAAACAGATAAATCTATGCATATAAATATCGATATATGAGCACGTAACTATAAATATAAACAACACAAATACGCTCTCCAGACGTTTTACACACACGAGCAGAATTAAAATAGCTCCTCTCTCCCTGCGCTAGGAACCCCATCAAGCCAGTGTTTCTACCAAGCCTGGGACTTTGTTTGGAGTAGGAATTTTCCACGTGGCCTACAGGCAAACGCCCCCTGAAGAGCTTGGCCATGACTCACTGCCAGCATTCCACCGGGACTTGGCTCCTCCGCAGCCTGGGACAGGTTCCCTCTATTTGGTTTTGGCGGTGGCCTCTCAGTTGCTTAGCGCAGCTGCCTGCAGAAACCTGACTTTTGGAACGGAGCCTCTCTGACTCTTTGTTTGACTCTTTAAGAAGGGTTTCCAGCCCCAGGGTACCTTGTGGAGATTTACCAGCCAGATAACAGGTTACAGGAAGCGTAAAAATACACCCAGAGCCTTGTCTTTCACTCACCAGAGCTCGGGGTCCTACTGATTCTTTCTTGCCACACGATTTTTAATCATGCTGTAAGAAAATCTATTTTGTTTTCCCATCTCAGGTACTTTACTCCCTGATGGGTATGATCATTGTAGTTCTGGATCGATAGAGAGGTCAAGAGTTTAAAGCTCTTTAGGTTTCTAGGGAAACAGAGACAATAATGGGGCATTTCCAACAGTACACAGCCCAGCCAGGTTCAGGGATTTGCCAAGTATTGACATCGCTCCCAGTTATTTAAGAGTTTCAGCTCTTCACGATCTTTTATGTATTTTCCTCACTCTAATCTATTCAAAATTACATAAATGACAAACATTGAGAAATGTCCCAAAATCACTTAAGAAGCCAAACAAGAATCCAGATCTGAATCTCTGTTTCTTTTCTGCCACGAAATGACAAGACCCCAAATAAAAACGAGTCATCCTGTGTCTTGCTCTTGTAATTTCTTTTAAAACTGAACCCTTACATAACCTTACTTCTCATCTCTTTGAATGCAAAAACTGGGGCACCTACGAGCATTTTTCTTCACCAAATCACATTCTGTCTACTTTGCAAAAATAGTAATTTTGAGAAAGTGAGCAGTGCTCTTATCTCTGCTCTTATCTACTCTCTTTACAAACTGCTAAAGGCTGTGTGTGCATGTGCTGGGACCTGCCTTTGCAGCACGTAAACATCCTCGTCTTTGAATCTGTTGGCACATTCAGTCAATATGTGGCAATGTGAGGTTTGGGAGGATTTAAACAAAAATCAATGATGGGATATAAAAGGAAGAAAGATAAGAATTAGATCTTAGGCAGACATTCAAAACAGCCGTTTCAGTACCAGCTGCAGATCGTTTCTTGTTATCATTGGTTCTTCCCATAAACTTAAAGAAAAAAATAGAAAAAAATATATTTGAATTAAAAAGATTCAAAAGTTTTATGGCTGTGATCTTAAACGGAAGAGAAAGACACAGAAAACTGTGATTTTAAGAGGCCACACGATACGATCAGTCGGGTGGGGCGGCCAAAGTGTCGATGAGCAAGGGAAGAGATGAAGACCAAAAATGTCCATACCAAAGAGTCAAAAAGCATAATTGCACAGGTAAGAGCAAAGCTAGAATTATCAGAAGGGACAAACACTTAGAGATTTAAAAGATAGAATAACAACCTGACTTTGCTCATTCATCCACAGAAGCATCCAGGGAATTGCAGACACCAACAACGGAGGTTAAAACGTTCACAGAGTTGACTTAATTGCAATAGCGTTAGCAACCCCTGGGAGTGAATGTAGCAGGGTGTGAGAAGCGTGAAGTATACGCGCAATAAAATGGGTTACAGGACAATTAATAGAAATTCCCTGAAACAACAGGAACCCTTTTCCACCGCAGCAGTGACTAGTAAGGCAGAGCAGATAAGGGAAGGCAGAACCAGGCTCAGCCAGGAGCCTGGGTGTCGACTGTTACCACCAGTCACTGGATGACTTCACTGCAATCAATGTGTCTCCCTTACTCTCAGATAAGTTGCAGATAAAGGAAATTCCTTTGCTGTTTCTTTTATTTCCTTTAGTGAAAAGCTGACCCTGTAATAAATCAGGTTGATTGTAACGGGAGAAAAAAAGGCCTACACAGAATGAGGAAAGAGCCTTCCTTCTTGAGCAAATCCTCTGCCAGACTAAAGGCTTTCCCAAGCATTCAAGTACCTTTTATCACCTTATTTTGCAAAACCCAAAAATCCACTGCTTTGAGGTCCTGACATGGGAGTCGAGGCAATGGTGAGGGAGTACCTAGAGAGAAGGATGTTCCTCTCTCCTTGTAGCAGGAGACAAATCAGAATGCTCTGGTCCTGGTTCTCCTGGAAATTTCTTGCATTTCTGTTCAGTGAAGCACATGGACTTAAGTTCTTCATGCCCTAACTCTGGACTTTAACAGTAACTGCTCTTCTCTAGTTTTTTTGTGTCTGCAGGCAGGCTGCAACCTTCGGATACTATTATCTCACCTGTTCACAGGACTCGGAGCAGGTACCTGCTGGGCAGGTTTTTCCTACCCAGGGCTGAGCAGGACATTCAGATCTAAGGAAGGATCTCTGCATGTCTCTGGCAGAGAGAAGCGTCCTCCAGAGCTCTCTGGAAAGGCTGCACAGCTTTACGGTGCAAGTTGAGAGTTGTGTGAACACAGCAGACTCTACGGAGAGAGAAGAATTCGGGCTGTGATGTCCCCAGGCTACAGCAGCACGGCTAGGTAAAATCTGGTACATAAATTGTATATATCGAGTGATATTCCCTGGACCTGAGCCACTGCAGAATTCCTCTTTCTGACACAGCCCCGTAATTAGCTACGGCCCAATGGGGCTGTTGATACAGGTGCCTTGGCCGGCTCCCAGGTGGTGTATTTGCTCTTTTACCCTCCCTGTATTTGCTCTGCAGTTCAACATCTCACCCTGTACAAAGCCAGCCCCGAAATACCTGCTGCCTTGGTTATGGGTATGGAAAGATCAGACCGGCCCTTGCACACAGGATCTACTTCCTTTGGCTTCTCTCGAATTCTTGATTTCGGTGTTAAGCGGACTTCTCACTGAGACATCGCAGCAGCATCTCGTTCTCCAAAGGTCCTGTTCAGTGGAAGCATTTGTAGATGACAGAATTTCTGCCCAGACCCTGGAAGCTGCAGATGCTGGTGGGCAGCTCAGCCCCAATCCCTTTAGAGCAGTTCCGGGGAGTCCCAGGGGTCTGGAGGAAGGGAGGGACGGGTGGTAAGAGAAAGAGAGAGAGAGAGAGAATGGAAGAAAAGCTGTGAGTGGCCACTCGCACGTCAGGGATGCTCGTGGAGGAGCCTGCAGTAACAAAATGCTGCTTTCCCAAATTCACCTTGGGCAGCAGAGGACTTGCCCATTTCAGAAATAACATTTTCATGAATCTCAAAGAGCAGAAGACTAAGTGATGACGTTTTTTTCTCTCTTCCAGCAGCAATGAAGGGACTAAAGGTATCACCAGGCACTTGTTTCTGTTGTTGCTCACTCCCAGGTACTCTGGGAAGTTTAATGCTTATCTCTGGTACAAACACAGCCACGGTTCTTTGGAAAGGACTCTTTTTTTCTGTAGAAAACCAGACTCTTCCAGACACAGCATGTTCTGTGTCAGCCCAAAAGGAATAAGAGCAAAGAAAGACACTTTCTTTGTGTTAGTTCTGCAAGTAGACTTTTTCTCAAGGGAGATAAGGCAGCAAACAGTGCGAACCTGTTTTGTCAAGGCCCACACACACTGCTCACCACGGGGGTCCTTTCGGGCTCTGTTTTCAGTTTACCAACCACCAGCTGAATCACTCTGCATTAAAACTCCTGGCACCACAGGAAGCGAGGCGCAGGGTGACTCTGCTGCGGCCGCAGCGCTGGCTGCAGCAGCCTGGCCGCTCCCAGCCCTTTTGTTCCCACAGAGCTGAGCTGTAACTGGATTTCCGAACGCTCCCCTCAGCGGGTCCCACCTTCTGCTTCAAGAGGCAACGGTCATGGTGGGGGGACGGGACAGCTCCTGCGTGTGAAGGTATCTGGGGAAGGAACACAGCCCACTTGAGAGCCACTGACCAATAAGAGGAATTGCCGTGTTGGCAGAAGGCTTTGGGCTGATAAATTCCACGGGTCTCAGATAACACACGCTGGAGACAACTCCCATTGTCACAAGCATAAAAGAGGTGGGGTGGGGGAGCAGAGCACACACTCCTGCCGCAGGATCACAAACGGTGGGAGCTGCACCTTGGGTTAGGTCCTTGGTACTTCTCACCATGGCCAGCTACAGCTACAGGCAAACCACCTCTTCGGTGGCAGGGGGACCTGGTGGCTCCTCCGTCCGTTTCGGAGGAGGTTGCTTTAGGGCTCCGAGCATCCACGGGGGATCTGGTGGCAGGGGGGTGTCCGTCTCTTCTGCCAGATTTGTCTCTTCCAGCCTGGGAAGCGGCCTGGGCGGTGGATACGGAGGTAGCTTCAGCAGCAGCTTTAGTGGTGGCTATGGCGGCGGTTTGGGTGGCGGTGATGGGCTCCTCTCCGGCAATGAAAAGGCAACTATGCAAAGCCTGAACGAACGCCTCGCCTCGTACCTGGAGAAAGTGCGTGCACTGGAAGAGGCGAACTCTGACCTTGAGACTAAAATCCGAGACTGGTACCAAAAGCGAGGACCGGGCCCAGCTCGGGACTACAGTGCTTATTACAAGACTATTGAAGACCTTCGAGACAAGGTAGGTGCTCGCATTTATTAAAAATCACCTTAGATTTGCACTTAATAAGCAAGCATAAAAGCTCAAAGAGAAAAACTAGGAAAATCCCCAGCAGGCACTGCGGTTGTGAAAAGGAGAGGAGGATGAAACGAACTGGCAGTGACTGGGCAGGGCAGATAAAGCACGTTATCCGTGTGGAATTATCTACTTTTTAAAGTGTTACCGAAGAGAACGTAGAAAGCAGCCAGTCTGAGATGTCTTGGTTCCTAATTCTCTGATAATGTTTGCTTTTAACAAGGCATATAGCTAGGCACAGCCACACACACATATACACACACATGCTGGTCAGTGAATCTATACATGACCATATATATACTGACATGTAAAGAGAGGCACAGTGACAGCATCCTGCCTATCCCTGCAATCTGTTCCCTGCTGTACAGCTGCAAAAGCCTCAGGCACAAACACGCTGTTTTTACAGGAAAAACCAAAATCAGTTAAGTACAATTATGCAAATGTGAAGATAGCGGCTCCAGATTTCATCACCATACATCTATTTTTCTTTCACGCTTCGCTGAGTTAAGCCTGGAATTGAAGGAAGAGCGCTGAAACATTAGGCTTATGGAAAAAGGAAGTAGCAGGCATGAAGAAATCAATCCCCTAGATAAATGCAGGATTTGCCCCAACAGCCCATGGGTACCTGATAACAGATTACTTCGAGGTGATACACACCCAGAAAAATAGGCAGCAGCTGATTAAACTATGTAAATAAACAAATGAAAATTTGAGGTTTAGTTTTCACAGTTCAGCTTGGAGGTCATGACCGCTCCCACGCAGTCTGCTTCTCCGTGCTTCAACCCATTCCCGTTCTCTACTGATTGAGCTGCAGTAACGGCAGGATGGCAATTAGATTTTCTCCTTCTAGCAGTTCTTTTCCTACTCATCTTTTACTCCCCTTAGAGGAAAAAAGTGCTGTTCCATCTGCTTTTGTGGATGACCTTTTGAGTTTTAAAAGTGGCAGGAAAAAAAGACACACTTTCTAGGTGAAAAATAACAGAGATTGCTTCTAGATAAACACACATTCCTTTAGAGGCTCTCCTGATGCATTAGAAGAATCAATAAACACTATCCTGGACGTTCTAGGGAATAAAAATGTGTTCAAAGTCTGTACAAACGCAGTATGAACCCATATTGTTTCTGAAACACAAACCTCATTTATTTTAAAATCCTACAGACCCTGCAGACGCTTCTCACTGATAATAAAATGTGTAACGAGAACAAATTCCACCAAGTGGGGTCTGCAGGCCCCGCTTTCTTTGTATCCCTCCAGGAAACAGGTTTCTTGCCTCAGCTCTCAAGCATCACCCAGCCCTGGCTCACCAAAGCCCTGGCCCTCCAAGGCAGGACGTAGTTTTGTCTCACTGTGGCTCTTCCACCTAAAAGCCACTTCATGGGCCAGACAAGAGTAGGGCAACCTGTCCGTAGCTGCCAAAGGTGGCACAGCCCTCTGCTACATCTGTAGATCATTGCTGCCTTCCTGCTGAGACCAAATAAAACACACTTTTACTTGGTGTGGCTACAGATGAAATAGAACCTTAACTCTTTTATCTCCAGAGCAGGAAAGCAGGTAACCGTTGTTTCAGACTCAGCAACGAGCTCTCCTTGTTTGTAGATCCTTGATGCCACCATCGACAACTCGAGGGTTGTCCTGCAGATTGACAACGCCAGGCTGGCTGCTGACGACTTCAAAACTAAGTGAGTAATTTCTGAAAGGAAAGAGGTCTTGTGAGCAGGCAAAAATCCCTGCTGAGCCAAAGGGCAGTGGCTGTGAAAAAAAGGAAAGGAATGCCAATAAAATCTCTGTATGAGCACTAGTTTGAGCCTGCCATTGCAGTTCAGCCCTTTTATGTATTTGTTGAGAGCACCACCTGCACTGCGGAAAATGTTTTAGCGTGTAAAATACGGGGGGAAAAGTTTAATGCTAGATAACATTTGCTACCTCAAAAATCCTACAAACCCAGATACATTTATAGCAAATATTGGTGGTCTGAGTCGGTCAGCTGACCTGGAGAGGTCTGTTTTGCTCTTTTAAGGTTTGAAACAGAGCAGTCTCTGCGTCTGAGCGTGGAGGCCGACATCAACGGGCTGCGCAGAGTCCTGGACGAGCTGACCCTGGCCAGGGCTGACCTGGAGATGCAGATCGAGAACCTGAAGGAGGAGCTGGCCTACCTCAAGAAGACACATGAGGAGGTAAAAAACCCCAAGAAGCACGCTTGAAAGTGGCATCAGAAAACCAGCGTGTGGAAGTGCAGAGTCCCTTGGGATTGTCCTGGGCTCTCCAACAGCCAAGAAAATATTTCTGAGTAGGCTGGGAGACTGAAGATTCCTCTGCAATTATTTAAGGGGAGTCAGTCTGACCTTAGCACTTGAAGGAAGAACGTGATGTTCATCATGTTTCCAGTTTATGATTTTACCCTCTTTTCTCTTTCTCTGCCACGTCCACATAGGAAATGAGTGCCCTGGGAGAACAAGTGGCTGGCCAAGTCAATGTTGAAGTGGACTCTGCTCCAGGCATTGACCTGTCAAAGATCCTGGCTGAAATGAGAGACCAGTACGAACACATGGCTGAGAAGAACAGGAAGGATGCTGAGGCCTGGTTCCAGAACAAGGTAGAAAAAACTTCCACACTGTACCAAAAAAATCCATGAAAGAAACAAAACATTAAAGCACACAGAAAACTGCTGGGAAATCCCTGTGACCTCTGCTTAGAGGTCCCCTGTTTCTCATGTACTGTCGTCCCTCTTTCAGACTGAAGAGCTGAACCGCGAAGTGGCCGTCAACACCGAGCAGCTGCAGAGCAGCAGGTCCGAAGTCACCGACCTGAGACGCTCCGTCCAGGCGCTGGAAATCGAGCTTCAGTCCCAGCTCAGCACGGTACGTTAGGATTTGCACCGCACGACCCCCCCTCACTGAAACGGGTACATATTCCCCTCCCCGTGAGGAGTCTTGCACCCGGCAGCAACCTGTTTGTGGTTGCCCTCCACCCCTCTGCCCGCAGAAAGCAGCGCTGGAAAGCACCCTGGCAGAAGCGGAAGGGAATTACGGCGCCCAGCTGGCGCAGATCCAGGGCCTGATCGGCAGCGTGGAGGCGCAGCTGGCTGAGCTCCGAGCTGACATGGAGCGCCAGAACTGCGAGTACAAGACCCTCATGGACGTCAAGACTCGGCTGGAGCAAGAGATCGCTACTTACCGACAGCTCCTGGAAGGCCAGGACTCCCAGTAAGGAACTCTGCTCACTGCGCAAAACCTCTTTGCTTAGCCTCAACAAGTCTGATGGTGCCACGGTGCTCACTTGCCATGGCACCACTGTAAACACAACTTCAAATACTCCTGGGATTCTAAGATTTTTAACAAATTCATTTCTCTGGACCACGGTGGAGCTAGAAATGTTACGATTCCCATTTACATTAAGTGAGCTTCTAAACAAAAAGGCAACAGACAAGCAGTACGAGAGATTAAATGCAACTCGCGGTCCGAGTGATCACTGATCAGCTGCCTGACACTCAGTAATAATGCTCACAGAACATAAGGACTAGCTCCAAATTCCCATAAACTTCCTGTCAATGGTTAATTAGCTCCTGCCTCACAGGAATCAGTGCAAAAGGAAATACAGTGAAGAGAAGTGAAGGCAGAGGAGCTCCCACGTGGGAGCACAGCTCTCTCATTTCACAGTGTAGCCTCAAGGAGGGAAATATCGCGCAGCCTGGAAAAAAACCATGAGGTAGAAGTCGAAAGGTTTTATTTCCTCTATGCCTTCTTTCCCATAATTGTCTTTTCCTACTGCAGCTGTTTAAAAATATATTTCCTACAACAATTCCCTCTCCTGATCTGAAAGAGAGAGCAAGCAGATGACCATCTCTTCTAGAACTGTACTTGATTGATAATTTGCTTTCACACGCCCCCATCTCAGGCAGCATTTGATGTTACCTCCCCTTTCAACTGCTCTCTCTTTCTTCCACAGGATGTTTGGCTCCCTTTCTGGAACAACCGGTAAGAATCCCCTCTCATTCAGGAAACCCTTAGGAGTCGAAGGAAATACACTTAGATTGCGGTACTTGTGTCCCCTCTGCAGGCTGGGCTGCTGCTCCGCTTTGTGACACAAAGACACAAACCCCATTAAGTAACAAATGGCGAGAACTGAACAAATTTCAGTCATTAAAAGATGTTAAATACCTGCAAAAAACTCTCAGTATAGTAAAGGCAAAGTAAAGCACAAAACGCTTAATCATTTCCCCAGATGAAAGGATACAAGAAATTTAAGCTTGGCCAGCGCAGGCAACTAAAACTCGCCTTGAGCTTGTAAAGGTCAGGTGCACTGTAAAAGTGATGTGTGACTCAAATGGGTGCTGTGAAGAAGAAAGCTTCTGAGGGGAGGGAAGGAGAGACGAGACGCGAACCAAGCTCAGCACCCGCTGCAGCGCGGGCCCCTGTGCTCCCCTCATGGCTCTGCTTTCTCTTATTGCTGCAGACAAAAGAGACAAGCTGGCAGATGGCAACTAGCACCGAGAGAGTCCCCCGAACGGCATCTTCCGAAGGAGAGAAGTCAGATAACACCCAGGAACTGGGATGGAGAAGAATCACCCTAAACTGCTGGAAATGACTGTCTCACAGCACAGCAAATTCTTGGGCACACAAAGTTTAGGTAGATTCGTCCATTTAGGGGGGATTAATTTGCAAACTGGGTTAGCTATTCAATTATTTCTAGTACTCCCATGCACCAAATTGCTGTATCTACTCTAATAAAGATGATTTTTCCTCTTGCAAACATAGCTTCTTTGGGATTATTGTGATATTGTTACTGAAGTTTGGCTCTAATCAGGCAGGAAATAACCAGCCAACCTCCTGGCAGGTCATTGCCCATGGTGTCTGTGAGTGGCTTCAACTCCAGCTCCGACTCCTTCCAGCTCCTTGCTGGCAGGAGCTCTGGGTCGGGCGGCAACAGCATCCTCAGCCCCTCTGAGTGCGGAACAGCAGAGTGAGTTACGCTGCTGACAACGGCCGGGTGCTGAAGAGCAGGAGAAGCGAGATGCTAAGTGAGTCCGGTAAGAAGCAAGAGCTGGGCAACATTTTGCTAGGGTAAAATGTAAAGCTGCAAAAATGGCTTGGACGTAACTCCTGCAGAAACAAAGAGGGGCCAGAAACAGTTGTGAAATTCCTTTACCCACTTTCCCAGTTCATTCAGAGGTAACACACCTTTAGCACCAATTGTAGCCACCTTCCTTCTCAGGCCATTGAAAGGATTCAGAGACTTTAAAGAATCTTGAAAAGGTTATAATTCTTGTTTTTATAGCCTAATTTAAATTTTAGTTTATAATTTTATTGATTTTGTGCCATATTTGTAGGGTAATGAAGGATTTCTGGTGAAAAGTTTAATATAAAATCACTCAAAGACTATAACTTTGGAGTGTGGTTCAAAAAAAAAAAAAGGTGTTTTCTAAAGGTATGCAAAGTCTGACTGATGGTTTAATCAGCAAGGACTGAGACGATAAACAAGCTGGTTCTTGAATGGAACTCTCTGTCCTCCTGAAAGGAGAGGCTCAAGTGTGTCAACTCTGTTAATCCCGTCGCAGAAGTAACGAAAGAGTTCGCATGGCACAGACAAGTCAGGGAATGTCTTCCAGGAATGTGCTGTGGAAGCCCCACCACCCAGGGAACTTCTGCACCACAAGCGCAGCGCTGAGCACTGTGCAAAGGAGAAACTGTTGAGACATCGAGGAAGAAGACAGTGAGGGCAGAATAAAGGCATAAGCTTGAAATAGCTTTTCTTTTTTCACTTCAGCAGGTGATGGGCTCCATTTCCTTATAGACTATAAGGAGAGAATTGTGTAGATGGAAGTTCACATTCCAGCTGCAGAAAAGAGCTAAAAGAAGAAGGAAAGAGCAACACAGATCTCTGCCAGTACAGAGACAGCACCAACTGGAGACGCTCCTTTAAAGTCCTCGGAAGTTACGAATCTGGAAGCATTCCAAACCTCACAAACCTAGAGAAATGTAACTGTTTGGTTTGTCTAATCATAGCTAGAACACAGCTAAAATGCAGAAATAATAACTGAAAGGAAGAATATGAAAATATGTCCCGAGTTATACCCAGATCTAGCACTGAGCTAGACACACAACTTTCACAGACTTGTTCAAATTCAGATATGAAATTAGATTCACCAAAACACTTCCGATTTCTAAACTTTTACTCATGTAAATATCAAACTTTATCTAATTTTTGTTTGTCTCGCACAGTCTGTTATGAAATACTACAACATGTGTAGGTTTTGCTACAGAAGTCTTCAACCTGGAGACAGGAACAAGATTAAACCAACACCCTGAGTGAGTG
This sequence comes from Baryphthengus martii, assembly GCA_013396935.1. Taxonomy (NCBI): domain Eukaryota; kingdom Metazoa; phylum Chordata; class Aves; order Coraciiformes; family Momotidae; genus Baryphthengus; species Baryphthengus martii. The sequence continues at coordinate 171,892 of VWZK01020554.1, read as the reverse complement.
AACGTGGGTACGCAGCAGCCACCGTCCGCAGCCTGCTCTCGGGATGGAGGTGCAGCCAGACCCACCGTCCCTCTCACCACAAGAGCTGAAGGTCAGAAGTAAGCTCTGAAAAGCGAAGGCTTTTCCTCTTTAGGGCCAGACCGGTCAAGCACAGCAGCTGAGGCAAGCTGCAAAGAACTGATCTGTAACCCACCACCTCCAGGCTTCCCAGGGCTTTGCTGAGGCACCTTTCCTTGGATTCTCCTCTAGTTTTACAATTTCTAGTAAAATATTATGAACTATATAGAAGGAGTTGTTTAATCTGTGAGGAAGATGATGAAGGCAGGAACAAGCCTCAGGTTGGCCAGGGCTGTGCTCTGCATTCCCAACTTTCTGATGATGGGGGACACACCCTGAGGATCTGAGTTTGATGGTTTACAGAAAATTAAAAAAGCCACAGAATCCCCTCTACTAGAGTCTTCTGAATTATGTTATTGGATATAATCTGTATGGAGTGCTTAATATATTTTATTTTTCTCAATGATAAATGTGCTCCAAGAAAGAAACAACTTTATATCTACTACCTGTAAATGTTCATCTGATAACAATCTGGATTAATACACAGGGCACTTTAAAAAGCAGTAAAGTGTCTTTCGCCAGCAAGCTTCCAAAGAAGCTATAAAGACTGACTGAAGGAACGCTGAATGAAAAACCCCCAAAGTTTCCTGCTAAAACGTATGGTGTTTTCTAGAAGTGGTTTGCTTTGGGGTTTTTTTTTACGGAATGTGAAGTTGCTTCTTGTGGGATCCCTGAGAGCTAAACAGACCCTACAGCAGCACACACACCTCAGGGTATTTACATTACAGGGGTCTCAAAGAAGCTTTTTTATCTTTAGGAGAGTTTGTCTGAACTTGTCCCCTGAGATACTAACTCTTGGAGATACACGTAGATTTGGCAGACTCTGCAGAACCCTTAATCTGCCCTACAGCAAAACCCAGCCGCCGGGGCACCGGGCCAGGGGCAGTTTGAAACATGTTTCCAGAGCAGTGAAACACCCCAGCCCTGCTCACCAGCCCGAGGAGAAGGGGACAGGCATAAGCTGCGTGTCACAGCCAGATTTCTGATGTTTCTTTCCTCCCAAGTACACATCTTCTCTCAGTATAAAGCTTTCACTTTCCCTGAGGCTGCATTAAAGTCTCAACTGTAAGTTTCAGCAAAACCCTCAGTTTATTCCAACAACTGGTATGAGCCTCAGCTTACCTGAGCTCACCCATCCTGAATTCTAACCATCAAATCTGTGCTAAAACCAACGTTCTCCTTATCATGTCCTTAGCAAACATCGTTTGTCTTCTTTATTTCAAAGTTTTATTTTAAAATAACTTTGGTGGTTCTGAACTAGAGACCAGAGAAAGTTCCTCCCATCTTCCCCCTCATCCCTGCTTTTCTCCAACCTCTCAAGCCCCGGTTCCCACAAACCATTCCGCGCCCAGTGCCAGTCCCGTGTCTCACTGCCCCTTGTGCCTTTCACCTGAAGAATGTCACCTTGCTGTGCAAAGAGGATGGGGTTCTTTCTACAAACTCCACCCTATTGCCACACTCCCCACACACACTTTATCCCCAGTGACACATCCCAGCAGGGTAAACAAGCAGTTAATACTCCCAGATTTGTGTGCACCACTGAGAAACTGCCTTCGAATGCCACTCACCGGTCACCAGGTCTGAAAGGGACGGGAAGTTCAGGGTCCCACTTCAGATGAAGGGTTGAGATGACTCTTCTAAGTGCTTCTCAAATCTTATATTAAAAAATTACCTCATTTCATAGTGCACACCGACATCAAACACATTTATTGCCATCTGAACAGTTCCATCTTAAACCCAGTTTGTTTACATTCTCCAAAAGTAATAGGAACTTGGTCCTCCCACATCTCCTCTTTTAGTTGAATTACTTCAATCCTGTATTAATTACCCCTCCTGACTATTCAACAAGCACTAGCAGATGAGCTGTGCCCACTCTTCCTGGTACATCAGTGGATGCTGATTATTCCTCACGCAATGCTATGGTTAGATGTTTTTTGTACTAAACATTCACACTCCAAAATCTAAATACTAGTTCCAAGCAAAGAACAAGGAATAAGGATGAATTAAATTCAATTCCAAATTTTGAAGGGGAAAAAGTCTGGATAGTAAAGAAGGAACAATGGTGAGATGAATTAATGATGGCACATTCTTCAACGAAAGGCGAATTTTATTTAAACCTCATTTTAGAAAAAGCTGATTTTCTTCAAGTAGCCCTGGAGCCTGCCGTGCTGGGTAAGTGGGTGTGGGCGGACTCACTTTGTTTTTCCAATCTTAAATGTCAAAGATGTAAACTCCAACTTTCAGAACCGTAGCCTGAAGAAAAACCACTCATCTGAATCATGCCTTTTGTTTAATTAAAAAAGAATCCCCAGCCCTAGCCCCTGAGATGTGCAGCCAGCTCTATTTGTGAGGAGTGTCATCATAATTGGCCTCACCTCTAGGGAGGAGAAATTTTGGAGGGAGGGCTGCAGCTTGGGTTTGCCTCCCAACACCCTATCTTGAGGATATAAAAGAAGCTCCGGGGCAGTGCAGGCACATACTTTCCTCTTCTCCGGCACCAGCTGACCTTAGCACCCTCCTGTGCCACGGCCATGGCTACTTCCTTCCTGCAGAGCTCTTCTTCTACCTATGGGGGTGGCTTTGGGGCAGGTGGAAGCAGCAGCTCTCGCCTTTCCTCAGTCCGATCAGGAGGAATCTGCCGGGCTCCAAGCATCCACGGAGGATCTGGTGGCAGGGGTGTCTCCATCTCCTCGGCTAGGTATGTCTCCTCTGTAGGAGGCGGATACGGTGGTGGCCTGGGTTCTAGTTTTGGTGGCGGTTACGGAGGAGGCTACGGTGGCTTCGGTGGGGGTGCAGCCTGTGGCTTTGGTGGAGGGGCTGGCTTTGGTGGAGGCTTTGAGCTGGGTGGTGGCTTTGGTGGTGGTGATGGCCTTCTGTCCGGAAACGAAAAGATAACGATGCAGAATCTGAATGACCGCCTGGCTTCGTACCTGGACAAGGTACGAGCACTGGAAGAAGCAAATTCTGATTTAGAAGTTAAAATCCGAGACTGGTACCAGAAGCAAGCTCCCACCAGCCCAGTCCGCGACTACAGCAATTACTACAAGATAATTGAAGATCTCCGAGACAAGGTACGACATTCGGATATGCAGGAGTTGCAAGTATGCATTAGAACTGTGGAAGTGCGTATTCCTCTCCTCTAAAACAAGCTAAAATCCTTACCAAAAAAGTACTGAACTCCCCAAATAAACTGTGGTCAGGAGCATTCTAGCAGAAAAGAGTAGCTATTTCTCAGTTTTAAACCCAAGTGTGTTATCCTGAAAATGTGATGTTTGATAAAGTAAAATGACTGTACTAAAAGTTAGCAAAACACGGCAAAATGCGTTTACAGTGATCCATATATTTACTCAGCAATCAAACAGTAGAGGACGTGACAGACAGGCCTCAAAGGCTGAAAAATAATCTCCTTGCTACAGATAAGATCAGGTGTTGTGCCAGTCTGATATTTTCTAATTATGTTTCCAATTGGTGTTACACAAAGGTCTCTCCGCTCTCTGATTTGCATATGGAATCTGGAAAAGAGCTTTGCCTTTTGGAGCTTTCTCTGTCGAAACTCTAAGAATTACCCTGTGACCAAAGAGCAACATAATCCATGGGATGGCTACTGCAATCCCCAGGGCACGTTCAACCGGTGACATCACAACAGATGTCCATTTTTTTTCTACCTTCTTTCATGGTTCAGAGCCTCAAAAACTACCTGCTGCGTACTCAGGACCCGGATATTCCACCATCACTCACAGAAACCTTTCTCTATGTTTCTTGATTGCCAGATCCTTGCAGCTACTATTGACAACTCCAGAGTCATCCTGGAGATCGACAACGCCAGGCTGGCTGCCGACGACTTCAGACTGAAGTAAGTTTACCTGCAGCACATTTGTCTACTCACCCTCGTCCCTCTCTCTCAAAACATTTTCCTGAAGTTTAGTTTTACTTTTTCTCTAGCAAATAAAGTGCTTCAGCCACTAAAGGACACATTTCAAAATTGCAGGCAGGTACTTTTCCCTGATATCTTCTGATGAAAGAAGCCCTGGCAAACAAAATCCGTATGATGAAGGATCAGTTTGGAATATAAACCTGATAGGACACAATATCCAGACCACTGGGCTGGTTACAGAATAAATTATAGTTCATATCTTTGCCTTTAGTCATGCTCTTAACAATTTAACTGGCCTAAATCGCAGGGAAAAGAAGACCGGAGTAGGCTGGAATCTTCATTTAAAGGAGCAGCGGTGTGAAGCAATCGCTGTTCGGTTGCAGCAATTCTTTCTCACACAGTTGCAAATTTAGAAAATGAAGACAAAGAATAATTTGGGGCTTGCCCAGCACATGGACTCCACAGTGCATGGGGATGATAAAGATACTCGTGCAAGTGACTTCCCAGCGGTGATGTACCTGCAGGATTCTATTTGCTCCTCCAGTGTCCCAGGCAGAGCCGGGCAACCTGGGCCTTCCCTCACACCAAACCTGAGAGGGCCCTGCAGACGGGCTGTCCTGGGTGGCAACTTGTCTGTTGATGCTGATAAACTTAATTAGGTTCTGCAAAGTGAAATGCCTTCTACTTCTCCAGAATAAAATGCGATGGCGATGCAGGTGTGGTCAGATGTCGTAGCTGGATGTTGGAAAAAACCACCTGTACTCTCATTACACTTTTTTTTCAATATATATGTTTTCATCTTTAGCCCACTGCTCCTCCTGCCATAGTTTTATAGCTCTACCGAATCCAAACTCGCCCACATTCCAGTGCTTGCTTCTTTTTTAAACTGCAGGTATGAGAATGAGCTGTTCCTGCGCCAGAGCGTGGAGTCCGACATCAACGGGCTGCGCAGAGTCCTGGACGAGCTGACCCTGGCCAGGGCTGACCTGGAGATGCAGATCGAGAACCTGAAGGAGGAGCTGGCCTACCTCAAGAAGAACCACGAGGAGGTGAGAGTCCATAACAGTGTGAAGAGGAAATGACTTCCCTTTGGAATTTCTGCCTCTCAAGCAGGGAGGGGGAAATCCAAACAGAAAGAATCCAAAGTGTGCTCTGAGAAGCATTTCTCTGATCGCAGACAGTCCAGCCCTGTTAGTTTCAGATTCATTCATCAGCACAAGTGACTGAGATAGTTCAGCTGAGGGAAAGAAACATCCACGGCAGGGTGTGTGGTTTGTGTCAGCAGGAGCGGTGAGAGAGAAACTGGGATAAAAGTTCTTGTGTGTGTTCCACCTCTGGTACCTGCCGATAACAGCGCTGCCCACCGCTGCTCCGACTGCGGATGGCAGAAGGTGCCTGAGAAGAGAGAGCCTCACCCTTTTTGTGTCCTCTGCTGTCTTTCTGACCATGCAGGAAATGAAGGAATTTTCGAACCAGCTGAGCGGAACCGTCAGCGTGGAAATGGATGCGGCTCCCGGCATCGACCTGACCAGGATTCTTGCGGAGATGCGGGAGCAGTACGAAGCTCTGGCTGAGAAGAACCGTAAAGACGCCGAGGCCTGGTTCTTCACTCAGGTACCACTAGGCCAGCGAAGAGCAGACTGCTGCGTGGCCTCGCTGCAAACAGGGATGTGATTTTACAGTTCTTTTTTTCTTTCAGACCGATGAGCTGAACCGTGAAGTAGCCACCCATACTCAAGAGATCCAGACCGGCAAATCGGAGATCACGGAACTGCGGCGCACAGTCCAGGGCCTGGAGATCGAGCTCCAGTCGCAGCTCAGCATGGTATGCAGCTGTCCCGACACCTCATAGGTCACCACAAGTACACTCTCCCCTCCCTCCCTCTCTGCCTTGCCTCTCCTCAGACTCCCCGTCCTTGGGACAACCTGCAGGTTAACCCATCCTGACGTTATTCCTCTTTAGAAAGCTGGCCTGGAAGCCAACTTGCGAGACACAGAAGGGCGATACTGTGCCCAGCTGGCCCAGATCCAGGCCCTCATCAGCAGCGTCGAGGAGCAACTGAGTGAGCTGCGCTGCGACATGGAGCGTCAGAACCAGGAGTACAGAATGCTCATGGACATCAAAAGTCGCCTGGAGCAGGAAATCGCCACGTACCGGCAGCTGCTGGAGGGCCAGGACTCCCAGTACGTTCCCATACACAAATCCTCTGACGATTAGATAAGGTTAACAACATGACACATTGTAAAGCAGTCATTTGTGGTTGCCAAGCTGACTCCAGATGACTAAATTCCATTCGCTGCACACGCAGCCTTTTGGGTCCTGGCAAAACTTGGCAAAATCCCAGGCGTTGCTATAACTTAAGCTACATCTCCAGATGTCTAAGCCTCCCAACTAGAAAAGAAGTTGGTACAGACCACAGCTGACTTCAGCAAAACCTACATTTCAGTGCCCATTTCTCACACCTGATCTACCCATGGAATTCATTTTGATTTCTAAGGAGGAACCAGCTCCTTTTATTGTTTCTAGAACACGACATTCTGAGAAGCAGAGAAGCATCTAGAGACAGGTCAGGCCTAAGAACTGGTGTGACTGCTGCTCATATTTCCTATCCAGCACCTTCACACCACCACCAGTAACAACACACTTGAGAAACAACCTGCCGAGAGCAGCAGCGGGGAACTGTGGCTATTCTCACACACCGGTTCCAAATTGGATGAATGGTATCAGGGGGCTGGGGCAGTGATGGTCACTAATAAAATATTTTTTTCTCTTTTCTACAGGCTGTCAGGAGTGATCCCTAAGGATGGTAAGAAAAAAATTTCATTTAAAGAGGGGCGGAAATGAATTGACAAAAAAAGGGTTAAATAACCCTATTGATTTGCTTAGGATTTCTTCTTCCCAACAGAGATCACATTCCCTCTGCAATGACCATATTCTTTATCATTTCAAGACAAAAAGACTACTTTATGTTATTTTATTTGCGCTTTTGAAAGCAGTAGCTTGTCCAAACGCTTGCATGAACAGGATCCTCAAACACTGCAATCTCCCAAAGATTCCCCTGCTTCACACAACGTGCAAGACACGGCCAAATCCAACGTGTGATGTGATTACTGGGTGGGGTTAGCAGTGCTTGGGTTTTTTCCCCCTAGTTGATTTTGGCTTTTTGTCTCCTACAGCAGCAACTCTGAGCTCTGGAAGACTTCGCTCAGGGGTAGATGATGATGGAAAATCGCCTTCTACTCGTGACAGAAGATTCTAACAAAGAACTCCTGAATCCCCTCTTGCACGTGACGCCGGATGGCACCAGTGCAGCCCTTTCGCCAAGGCAGAATGTAATCCAAGGATGTGCAGCAGCTTGATGTCTTTCCTTAAATTTGCCTCCCTTTTCCCATGATGGTTTGGCTCTCTGGGTCAGCGATGACAACCTTGGTTTCTGTCAGTAGCTATATAGTCCCCTTAGGAAAATCTACATAATAAAGTTTCTGTTCTGCTTGTGCAAACAAACCCCGTCTAAGGTTGTTTTTTGGCACCAGAACGGCATTGCCACGCACGTGACGCCCTCCCCGACACAGAGCCTCTGGTAACCAACCCAAGAGATGCTCACTGGATAGCAACAGCAATAACAATAATATTTAGCAATAAGAATGAAGATGGTGATGAACGGAAAGATAGAGAGTCATTACATTCTCTCAGGGAACGGGGAGGTAACACCGGTCAAAAAATGAGTCATGCGAAATAATCCTTCAGTTCTTAGTTCTGAATTCAAGTACAGAACACGACCACAGTTCACACATGCATAAAATGCACCTCTGAAAAAAAAAAATCATATATATATAGATTTATGTTCCTGCATTTCCTTCGGCAAAAAGACAAACTTCAGCAGCAGCTGAGTTTGCTGTGACTGTTTTGGTTTTCACACACCAGGAAGAAACTCCGCAGCCGGTGCCATTCCTGCAGCTGTAGCATAAGCAACACTGCTTTTTCACAAACCGATCCTGGTGGAATTGGAGAGAGATGTTTATAAAGATGTGAGAGGTTAGCAAATCCCAACTTCGGAAGTACATAAAACATTTACTGAAATACGCTATTTTGCCAACGTAATCCCACTATTTTTCTGTCTTCTATTTTCTGACATTTAAAAAACCAAATCTGTACCCTGCAGGGCTCAGCCCCCCCAGTCCAGCCACGAAAGAGGCATCACTGCTAAGACACGTGACCTGCTGGTCTTCTCAGCACAAAGAACTGAGAAGAGGTTCTTGCAAACGTCATGAAAGCAACATCACAAACTACCAGAAGACCAAAACCAAACGGCACAAACAGCACAAATGATATTTTTTCCTGATCCAGAAATTAGGTGACTGTTGCCTGTATCACTCAGACAGCAGGAAAGAGAATTTTTCCAGCCACTGGCAGCTGTGCGGTTGTATTCAGGGAGGAGCTGAACCAAAAGTGACGGTCGCAGGATATTCACCTGTACAACGTAGGTGTCAAAATATTCTGTCCCTACTTAAAACACAGCCTGTAAGTGCCGTTCGGTTTGCTTTTTAGGCACCAATTCAGTAAAACAAGAGTAACTTCCAGCTCAGGCAGCTCGGGCCCCCGCCAGCCTGGGCCTGCCCAGCAGCTCCCCAGCTCAGCGCACTTTGGACAAGCCCCGAGCAGGAGAAGTCACCATCTCCTGGTGCCATCTGCTGACGGTGGTTTACCTGCTCACTCGCATCACTGCTTTCATTCTGCGCGCTCTGGGTTCAAAGCTGACCGGAGACAAACCCCGCGGTGCCCGCCCGACAAAGCAGAGCGGCTGCTTTTGAAAGAAGGTTTTTGATCTTCTTCACAGATCCTCAACATGTGTTGATGAAAACAATGTGGTATTTTTTCCAGCTTGAAAAGGTTGAGCTTCAGAGGATTCTGTGATTCTACGAAACACTTCCTACGTGCAGATCACCTTTCGTTTGTATCGCTTGCCTGAAAAAATACAATTGCTGTTTTTCATGAAGGCACAATATTCCCTGAAACTACCCAGGAGTAAGAGAGAGGCTGTTTTGTCTCTGGAACTGCCAGCCCCACTGCCAGGCACGTGGTGGATCTTGCTGAGGAACAAAGGATTCATTTTATTTCATGGAATATTATGTACATATGTATGCAATTCCATTTCAATGTAATATTTCATAAAACAATAACTTACTGTACTGCCAGGCTAGAAAAGTCAGTGTGAAATTAATCTCTAGTGAGATCTCTGGTGAGATGAACTGAACAGCAGGACATCATTGGTTCTATTGGTATATTTTTTTTTTTGTGGTAGACCATTTTCTGTCTGGCGCATCAAGCTCTCCTCACTCTCAAGCAGCGGGGCTGACACCGAAGCGCAGCCACTAATAGCAGCTGTTATCAGAATATTCTGTGAGAGCCACACCCTGGACTTACTGGAAAGCTGCATCTTCAGTGATTAATTTCCTCAAACAATCAACAATGTTAGTGTTTCTATCTAGCAAAGTGCATGAGGAATAGGAAGGAATATGTACAATGGAAACGAAACTGGCACAAAAAGAATCAGCAGGTGCTGAGCAGAGCTGAGGCAGAGCCACGAGGAGGAGCTCAAAACCTGCCCTACTCACAAGGCGAAGCTGAGGAGGCACCTCCAGACAGGATGAAGTGCAGCAATTCTTTAATTACTGAAAACTTTCTAATGAAACAAACAGGGGGAAAAAAAGCTTCCTTCAGGTTTCTTCAGGATAGTGTCATCCTGGTTTGTCCAGTCGCTCCGACCCCGCCATTCAGAACAAGTAACTGCCACGGAAAAGCCTGGTAAAGAGCCGCTTTTAGGAAAACCAGCTGCCCCATTTCTGACAGCTCACATCCACTCGCCTTCCCACCTCTTCCCAAAGCTTCTTTCTCTACCTCACCCCTTGATCCCAGTCTAGAGAAGGCAAACTCAAGAATCCCAGCTGTTGCCATGGGAACGCTTCTCCATTCACCTGCTACCTAACAGCAGGAGGAAGATCTTTGCAGAAGCCAGACCTGCCCGTTCTGCATTTGATGGAAGAAGTTCCACAGCAGGTCACTGAAACTTCTAAGAGTATTTTTGTGTGATTGCCAAGTCAAACTTTAGCGCTAGTGGCTTTAAAGAATCCCTTGATTTTTTTGACTGTTGTTACAAACTCATATTCTAAATATTTTCTCTAGCTAAACATTCAAATATTTTGATAGTATTAATACCAGTAAGAGCAAGAAGTTCCTTCATCACTATTTATTTCAGCAAGACTATTGAAATACAACTGCATCCCCAATCATGAAAATATTCAGTAGAAAAGATTGTGAAGTACCCAATTCTCAGGTATTTCACCTGGAAATGGGCAGCTGAAGGGGAGAGCTGGGCCTGTCCAGTCACTCGGACTGGTGGCAGAGGGTGGGTAACTCCTCCTGGCTGGTACAGGCTGAAGCTGTTCGGTGGGTTAATGACAGCTCGATAGGACACGCCGTGTTTCAGCTGTAATTCTAGAGCCTGAGAATTACAGCAGAAATAAAGTACTCTGAGAGACTCAGCCCTGCCCCAGCCCTGCAGTTACTCTGGAAAGGACGATACTCTGCCCCTCATAAGCAGGAAAACATAAGATATTAACGACAGGGTTAGAAAAAATTCTGAGGCAGAGCTGATCCTGTTCCACACCTACTGATTTTAGCCACACCTTGTTATTATAATATGAAAAGAAAAAGAAAAAAAAAAAAAAAAAAAAAAAAAGCAAAACCAACCAAAACAACTGAAAGGAAAGGAAAGTAACCAGGTATGTGGCTGTGATCCCAAACAACAACAACAGTGTGTGCAGGCTCATAAATGCTTCAGAATTGACCAAGAGGAAGCACGTTTCACGATGACACAATCTTGTTGCTGTAGTCATTCATCGAAGGGAAACTCCCACAGGAAAGGGCATAAAGCTGCTCAGGGAAGGCTGCGAAGCTGCTCAGTGCTAGGCAGTCAAACATTGGGTTGGATTCACAACAGAGCTAAACATGAGTACCAGCCAAGGCCCTTTTCAGTTTTTTTCTGGCTCCCTGAGGGGTAGTTCAGGGTGTGGTTTGGCCCAGCAAGGACCTTCTTACAGACCTTCAAGTGCAGATGGTGGTGCCAGCAGCACACACCCCCCCTTTGCCTCTGCCAGACCCCTCTGGCTGGCGACCGGAGGAGGGGCACCCTGGGGAGGCTTCGGCGAGCCCCACGGGGAAAGCATCTTCCTGGGTGGGAATGAGAAACAGACTATGCAAAACCTGAATGACCGTTTGGCTGCCTATCTGGACAAGGTGCGCGCCTTAGAAGCAGCCAACGCTCAGCTGGAGAGCTGCATCCTAGAGTGGCACAAGACAAAGTCTCACGGCAAGAGGCATGACTTCAACCAGTACGAGCAAAACGTCACTGACATGCAAAGGCAGGTAAGTCAGAGCTCTGAGGACTATGTCATTCTATGCTCTCTTAAGGTACCCGGGTTCTCCTTTATGCTGGTGGCTCTCCTTCACAGAAAGTGAAATAAAACCTTTGCAGAGTTAGAAATCCTGATGGACTTGGGCAGAAACACCCTCTGTGTTCAGGAGGAGCGTGGGGGTACCAGGAAGGAAGGCAGGAAGGAGACACCGGGGATTCTGCAAAGAGCGGCGGGAGGAAGGGAGCTGTGGGCTGCCAAGTGCTCGTCTCCGTGTGCGAAACTGTGGTTTGAGGAACTAGGTCTGGCAGAATTCGGTCTTTCTGACTGCACAGGTATTCCAGCAAATTACAAAGCAGGCGAACGGAGGAGACTGCTGCTTTCAGGCAGGCTCTCGAGACGTACTGCAGCATTTCGTTGCTTTGATTCCTGTGGTAGCAGATGATGAAACTACAGGAGTTTTGGGTCCAATGAGCTTATGTAATCAGACGGAAAAATACTTCATTGTAATTAAGAAAATAGCAGTGACAAATTCCTTGTGGATGCTTTCACTATAATTAAAAGGAGAATTTCTGGTTCCTGCTGGTCGTTAATATTAATGTTCAACAGTAACTCTTTCAATCTCCTGAACTCACGTGTCTTCAAATTCAAGCGTAATATTAATCTGTGTTCATAATGAACATACTTAGCACTGTAACCATCTGGGTGACTAATCAGTGCAATTAACTTTACAGAGCCATATGGGGCAAAACCCAAAGCCCTTCCAAGGGCCGTGCTGTAGCGTTCCCTCCACTCTTCATAACAGGGTCACTTGGCATTCGCAAGAACCTGAGAAATATTTTTTCCTAGGGGCTGGAAATGGTGTTATCCCCCATCCTTGCTAAGTGAGGCCAGGGACTTAATCAAACTCCCTGCTCTCTGGTAAATGTGTTGCCTCCAGGCAGAAGATGAGGCACTCCAACCACAGCAGCGTGCAAGGAGAGCCAAATTGTCATCACCAAGCTCTGCTTTCAGGATAACGAAAGCTCAGCCGTCTCCAGACCGAGCACTTGAGCACCTTTTTTTTTTTTTTAAACTGATCCAGAGATAAAAACTTGTTCATCAAGAATATAAATGTGTTCACATTGATTTAGAATTAATAAATCAGAAAGATTTAAGAAGACAGTAAGACCAAAACCAGAATGCTGACTGGGGTAGAGCCCTCACTTTGGAGCTGGTTGTACCCAGAACACTTATTTTTAACAGTCACCCCTCAAACAGTGACCACTGGAACAGGCACCTGTTTGATTGAGGGCTGTCTCAGCCAGGACACACTGAATGTGCGGCTCGCCCTGGGGAGGAAGGGCTGTTAAAGGGTTATTTACGGGCAACGATTCAGTGATTTAACCCAGAATTTTTACTTTATTAATTATTGCAATTAACAGCATGGCTGCCAGTAAAATGAGTGAAAATACAGCATCTAATTATTAACCATAATTAAATTAATGAACCATGAGTTAAAAAGGCAAAACTAATTTAGTACCTAAAATGAAATTTAGACAAAATTTAGGATCCTATATCCAATAACTCAGAAAGTCTATGATGTACTGGCTGTCTAAACTTGGAGGCATATAATCATTGGGGTTTTCTACATTTTGGACCCCCTTCTTCCCTGGATACCTGAATTCTGGGTGAATATGGCAGTTGGAGCCACAGGTGGCCTGGCTCCAGTCTGACCCAGATACAAAGCAAAACAGCACCAGTTCTTCAGGGGAATGTCTCAGCACCTCACCACTAAATAAGCAAACTGATTTACAGAGCATTCGAGGAATCGGGATCAATGCTGATGGACAAAGGACACAGACATGCTGGGGAAGAAATCAGTGCAGGAAGCCTTGAAAAAGAATCTGTTTTGAGAAGGAATTTGAGTGTATTTCATATATAATAACGTGTGAGTTCTTCATTAAGTTACCTGTAAGTTTGCAGATTGATATTAGTGCTGCACACATACTGATGCTGGCTGTAGTAAGAATTCTGTCTCACTATACACAGGTCCCTGCCCACAGTTGGACGGCTCTGTGGCCTAGCACAGCAACCAGGGTCACACAGCACTTGGCAAATCACTGACAGTTGTTCAGATTGCACAGAAGGAAGCAGAAAGCCTTTATACAAATGTGCTGCTGTGCTGCAGGATTCTGAACTGGCAGAAAGTTGCAGACCTCATACGGTGCTTTCTCTTTGCCTTCCGGTCTTCCACAGTAAAATTCACCCTTCTTTAAGGATGGATTCGGGAACTGCCCCTTCTCTGACAACAAATTCCAGGCAGCCACACCCCCCAGGTATTGTTAGACTTCTTCAGCTGACCTTGATCATGTCCCAGGGCTGTAGCAGAGGTGTGCTGCTAATTGCTCAAGAACGCACAGTCCGTTAGGAGATTAGTTCAAACATTCCACAGGCACCCTCTTTTTTACTCTGAGAGGTAAACTTTTGACACTTCAGGACAATTTTGTCGTTTCCTTGTTTCTTTGTGATTCATTTAGGTGTGGGAAGTTTTACTTCAAGGTGCTGAGCGCTCTGTAAATGTCTAATGATTTCTGTGCAGCCGTAACTAACACCCCTTGGTCTGCTGTGTCCGTGTGGAGTTGGACCTGCAGCCACGCTTTTTTCTCCTGTTAGAAAAGGGTGTGATGTCCCACAATTATTAGCTCCTGCTAATTATGAATCAGTTCCTGATAGAATTCTTTCAAAGATTTTGAATGGAATACTGAACTTTTCATATTCAGATCTATTGTTCAAAGCTATTTAACAGGGACTTAGAAGCCTTTTCAGTGCGTGCTGAATACACTCAATGAATGATGCACCTTCTAGGGCAGCTTTCAACGTTCCGAAGCAAAATCAGAAACATGAATTAATCACTCTGTGCTGCTGGATGATCCAGCACAGCGACTGTTATTCTGTCTGGTGTAATATTATTCATATTCTCTACCTGGCCAGGCATAAGAGGACTCCTGCTTCATATCCAGAAAAGTAAGACAAGGAGAAAAGTAAGGCTATGAATAAAAATTGCAGAAACATCTGAGTGAATCGAGAACCTAAGCTCCTTTCATTCCCATACTCTCCTTAACATGAGGATCCTACTATTTTGATGCTTCCTGCGTGCAGCAGGGAGCCTAAACCCGCAGGGGTTATTCACCATCACCACTTGGCCACCCTGAGTCTCCTGTTGGGTTCTCTCTTTTCCAGATCGAGGATGGGAAGGTCACCAATGCCAGTATCCTTTTACAAATCGATAATGCCAACATGGCATCTGAAGACTTCAGGCTCAAGTAAGCTCTTCTTTGGTTTCCTGACTGCATTTGAAAGAGGATTAAGTAAAATATTGTTTTTTCTTAATAACCCAATGTGCAGCTGATTTGACTGAGGTTTTCTGGTGATACTGGATAAATAAAACCAATGTAGAAGAAAAAAAACACCAAAAAAGAATAAAAAAGATGTAAAAACCACAAATGATTGGTGAAGAATCTTGAGTCACCCTGTTTATGATACTTAGTTCAGGTCCTGAAGAGCAGGTTTTACAGCAGACGCTTGATACTTGTGACAAAAGACACTTAAAAGTGTCACCTGGGAATACAAATTAACCCTTCTCAGCACTGTGCTTCCCTGGTCCAGCCCCAACCCGCTTCCTGCACTTATCGCCTCCTCCGTCCAGCCCCACAGGAAATAGGAAAGCACCTTCTGCTCCGGAGTCTCCTCAGTTGCGCCGCAGCAAACGGGCCAGTGATCCCCTGGCTACCGGTGACCAGGTCGAGTTTTCAGTCCATTGGTGAACGATTGTCCTCAGACCAACTATAAAGCCAAAAAGTTTGGTCGGAAAACTTCCAGGCAGATCCTTGCAAAGGAAAGGAATTTACATTTCTGTAAGTTAGATTTCTTAGGAATCATGAAGATTCGTCTTATTGTCAACAGATGATGATCAGCTATTAAACAAACTCTCAGTTTTCGGTAATATTGTAAGAAACTTCAAGACTCTGACCACTGCAGTTTGAGATTTTTTTTCCTCAGTTTTTTGAGAATCATATTCTCAAAGCTTTCACAGCCTAGTGACTGTTAAAATGCAAAAAGGAAAATGAAAGAAAAAGCAATTATTTTGTACCATGTAGGAGGAGTTGTGAGGAAGAAAGAAAACCAGTAATGAACCCCATCTAATTTTTAAGACGATTCAAGAATATTCAAAGAACGTTTTAGAAACAGAACTTGTTTCCTTGGGGCTTTTTGTTTTCTCTAATTCCCTACAAGGAGGACTTCAGCAAGGCTGCTTCTCTTTGGTACTACCGATCCAGGAGGCTGCAAGCAGCCCGGTCTCGCCACACAGGCTTTATCTTCTCTTTCCTCACCCAGGTACGAAGCGGAGAAGGCTCGCAGGCAGGGAGTGCAGCTTGATGTCGAGAACCTGCGTAAGGAGCTCGATGGCCTGACCATCATTACAACAGATCTGGAAATGGAAATTGAAGGCTTGAGAGAAGAGCACATCCTCAGGAGGAAAGACCATGAGGAGGTAGAAAAAATTCCACTTGGTAAAATCCTATCGCACAAATCTTCACTACCATGTAATTAACTTTGCATAAGATCCATGATCTATAAATGGGATTGATGATTCAGAAGCTAATCATGTTTCTAAAGATGCCAAGGAGAGTCAGAAGAGGCAAAGTTTGTGTCCTACCTTAGCAATTAAATTAGGATTTCAGAAAGGATAACAAACTGTTGTCTTTTCTCCCACTCTTTTTTTAGTCACCTGCCCGTCTGTCATACTTAGCTAATAATAACTTACACGTCCGACAGAAATGTTCTCAGAAACAGATATAAATACACAGAGATTTCAAGCAAACAGGAAACGCTACTGGTTGCTCTTGAGCTTTACTCATCACACATATTTCAACTCTGGATATATCATTTCACAGAAGCACAGAGCGGTTGAGGTTGGAAGGGACCTATTGAGGTCACCTTGTCCACCCCCGCCCAGCTCAACAGGATCCCCTTGAGCAGTCTGACATGAACTAAACAGGCCCTGAACTCCTGAAGGATTGAAAGTAAAAAGAACGGTTGGTGAAGTCAAAGAAAACGACTTATTATTGCCAAATCCTAAGCACAGCAATTACATAATACTTCATAACTGTCAAAATCACCCTGCTCTGAATTCTTCCAGAGCTCTGTTACTCCCACATACATAACACCACTGCTTGATGGCAGGCTGGATTCATTTTGCTTGATCTGATGATGTTTTCAGTTATTACCCACTGCAGAACCGAACACCCTACTCAGTACCCGTGGAGTGTCCCAATGGGGAACAGAAAGACAAGGGTCACGCAGCAGAAGGTGCAGGTGTCTTTGGCCGAGCCGCTCTAGCCAAGGGTGCCACTGAGCAGCTGGACTCAAATTGTTCTTGGAAGCAGGGTCAGCCCCAGAGCCATCAGCATGTCCAGCTGATCTGCCTTTTGGAGGCCGTGATGTCATGCCCTGAAATGCTGCTTTGCCAGGGTGCTTCTGAAAATGGTACCTGGCACATAAGATTGTGCTACACTAGAAGGAATGTTCCCATACCTGCTCGACTTGTCCTGTAATTATGTTGTTTACACAGTAATTATATGCCTTAATCCAATTATTCCTTTAACAATTACACAGAACATTTTACATTACTCTCCTGTAAACTTTGTTATAGTTCCATAAATATTAACATCTAGGGTAAGAAAGACGAAATTACTGTTAGATTTTCATCAAATGTTTTGAGTTCCTAATAGAAAAATAAATAAAAAATGCTAGTGCTTCTTCATTAAGCATGTATCTTCTGGAAACGTGACAGGAAAAGATCTTCTGACACGTTTTTTATTGAGTTCTCTAGCCCAGTTCCGCCACAGAAGCAGATCTAAGTCACTGGTTTAAGTCACGTCCGCAGTATTATCCATATATAAATATTCCAAACAGTGTTAACTGAGTATATCTAGCAATTAACCCTCCATAATGAACAAAAATATTTTGGTTATTGTGAGAGGATGGAACTGAAAAAGACAAGCCAGGAATGAAAACTTGCTACTTTCAAAACCAAGCTTGCTTGTTTCCTCTGCTAATGTCTGAACAGGACATGGAAGCGAATCGCTCATCACAAGACTTCAAAATCAACGTAAAAGTCAACGCAGCACCTCCCGAAGACTTGGCCAAGATTCTAGCAGGAATCAGAGAAGATTATGAAGCCATAATTGAAAAGAATCGTCAGAGCCTGGACAGTTGGTACAAAGAACAGGTAACAAGCAGTTTCTGCTCATTTCGAAGGTCCCCGTTCCCGTCCCCAACAGCCCAGAAGCAAAAAGCTTTTCTCCTCTTTTCCCCGCAGAGCGCGGCTCCGGCTCTGGCAGCAGCCCCTAGCCCGGAACAGCTACAGCGCAACAAGAGCGAGATCAAGGATCTCACCCGCACTCTGCAGGCCCTGGACATCGAGCTGCAGGCACAGATGAGTAAGGTACCTGCTGCAGCCATCTCCGGCCCCTCACTCTCACTTCATACATGCTCAGAAATCGTCGTGGAGCAATTCTTCACTTAAATCCATAGCTTAGCAGAACCTTTAAAGCATCAGTGAAACTGGAATTTGGACCGTGCTTGACTTTGCCAAAATATGTAAAATGGACTCAGTAACCATCACCAGGAAGCAAAAAATTTCTCTCTCCTTAGAACAAACTACGGGGAGAAGGAAAAGAAGAGATGGGATAGCTGGCTCCGTGTTCGAGAAAGAAAGCATGGCCAGACAGAGAGTAATACAAACTTCCTGCTTTACAACCCCTGTTACAAGGCAGGAAAACAGATGAATTGTGAAAAACGTTGCTGGGAAATCTTTAAAAACATTACCCGGCTCTAAAGCTCATGCACCCATGACCTGGAGCCTTTGGAGCCATTCTGGACTGAGAAAAGAGGCAACAGTTAGAGGAGCAGGAGCACGGCAGGGATACATCGCTCAGCCTTTGCCTCTCGTTACGCGCACAGGTCCAATAGTTATGCAAATGCAGAAGTGTTTTAACTACCAGAGTCTTCATTTTGCAATCTTCTAGCTAGACCGAATTCACTGGCATTTCTGCCCTGTGTTTACCACGTAAATGATAATAATCAGAGTATTGGTCTTGTCTGCTCTGTCAGAAACACATGCTGGAAGACACCCTGGCTGACACTCGGAAATACTACGCCGCTGCGCTTCAAAACATGCAGCAGATCATCTCCAAATGCGAGGAAGAGCTAGGCCAGGTTCGTCACGACATTAAGCAGCAAAATAACCAATACAAGGTTCTTCTCGGGATCAAAACCCGCCTGGAGAAGGAGATTTCCACTTACCGCCTGCTGCTGGAGGGGAATGTTGACGGGTAAGGCAAAGCTGCCCTGACTGGAATAGATGAGAAGAGAGTTCTCATATTCGGGTTATTTATTTGTTTGTTTGTTTATGCTTAATCAAAGCTTCTGAGTTCCATACTACATCAAGGGTTGGTATTTTAATGGGATGGCACATAATAAAAAGCTTGAATCACTTAGTGTACAGAGAAACTTGTATCCATGTAATTTGGATTATTTGGATTACCTAAATTAATACAACTTTATATTAAAAAAAGTAATAGACATCTACATTCCCACAGCGTGCTGATCTCAGCACAGGAAAAAAAAAATGCCAATTTCAGTAAAATTCATACTCATTTCCTATCTTCAAAACAAGTTCTAGATCAAAAAGCAGCCTGGAGCCAAGTCTAGCTCTTTCTCGGTCAGCCATCCGCAGTTGCAAACACCGGCACAAAACCCGCAGGGTGCGTCCCTCTGCCGAGGGACACTTTGCCTTCCCCATCTCTCAAATCTCCACATTCAGAAACCCTTGGGCCTCTATTCTTCATTCTCTCACTTTATATCCAGAGCATGTCTTCTTTATACAGAATCAGAAAAAGGAGGGCTAGCAGCCTTTGAACAGAAAATCTCAAGGAGGCAGGACAGGGAGGCACCAAATCCAGGATGAGTTGTCAGAAGCCAAAATGAGATCAACTTGAGTAACTCGGAAGATCTGAGCAGCAGTGCAGCTGTCCACAGGAGAAGCAGTAAGGAACGTACCCAGGAGGGGTTTCAGGCTAGAATATCTGTACCCAAGACTGCCAAAGAGGAAAAGTTCTCGTGGTACAAAAGCATCCTTCTTTTTAATTTTTATTTTATTTTATTTTATTTCTTTTGATCATGGTATGAGATATCAGTGAGAAGAAGGGGATGAGTAACTTCTTGAAGTTAGTATAATCGTTATTAATCCTCTGTTTTATTATCTTTACAGGATAGCAAGAAAATCTGAATCAAAAGCTAAAGGTAAAGGTCCTTTACTTTGCTCTTTGTAGTGACTTTTAATTATTGTAATTTCCAATCCAATTTTAGTCAGAGTAACTTTAACCCGACACGAAGGGACTGGGAAAGGTCTGCACGGCAGTTCCCTCCCGTGTCAGCCGTATTTGAGAACCACGTCAGCGAGTCATGGGTCCAGTGAAGGGCTGCTCTCCAGAGCACATTCTGCCGGGTCTGCCAGGTCTGCCCACTCCCGGGCTGGTTTCAGACCGACCTCTGTCAGTCGAACGCGTGGTCAAAAGCCCAGACTCGAGACTCAAGCTTTCGTGGTACATGAGGAGGCACAGACACTCCATTTGGTGACCAAAACAGTGTTAGGGCTTGAGAGCAAAGAGAAAATCTGCATGTCTGGAAACTCCTCTTCTGGCATGAGCATGACCTGCAGACATTTCGGATCATCTGCTCTGAAGTTGGATTTGCATCGCCTGGGATGTGGCTGCATTATTCATATGCCCTGACCTGGACAAGGCTCGGCGTGACTTTCTGGCAGAGCGCTGCACAAAGAGCAATAACGAGTATTGACTTACAGGGAAACATGTAAAGATAAATCAGTTGAGGAGGTGGCTGGTAAATTACTGTAAATGAAGCTCTCCCTGCATCACCTTGTCTCCACATTGCTTCCTGTCTAATTAACCTTGCTTTTTTTCTTTCAGAACTCGCTGGGCTGACCAACCGAAAGATCAAAGCAATTGTTCATGACAGTGTGGATGGGCAGGTGGTATCCTCCACCATCAATGAGATCCACCAGCAAGCGTGAAGTAAAGAGTCCCTTCCGCTACCGACTGCCCTTCCCAGCGGGCAAAGCTCTGAGAACCTTCTGTGCAACTCCGGGCTGCGTGTTGGTCTCCCATGCGTAAAATAGGGACATTATAGTGAACTCTCTCCTGAAAAGATTTGCAGCCTCTGAATGAAAAGTGCCACACAGAGCTAGGTGTAGCTGATATTGTTAGTTTAAAGAGCTTCTAGTCATCAAAACACCAAAGAAAAGCTATTCAATGGCAAAGACTGGCTGAGCTGGTGATAGGTGTATTCCGCACACCGCACTGGGGCATGGAGCTCCACCTGTGATTCATGCATTGCTCTGCAAAGTAACTATAATTTAAAGTGAATAACCTCTCAACTTTTCTCCTGGTCTTACGTCTCACATCATATACCTCACTGCAGCCAATAAATTCTTTTCCATTACTTGTCCTGGTCCTTGGTATTTCTGATTTTGCTTTCTCTCACCCATGCACCAGCCCATACCAATGCCGGTACAATAAGGGGAGAGGTCCCAGTTTAGCCAAATCCGAGCTTCTTCCCCATTCTCACATCAGCAGCAGACCCCAACAGCAAGAGGAGAATTTCCAGTGATATGCAAAGCTAAAAGCTGAGCAAGAAAAAGAGAAATGTTATTAGGATTGTTTAGCCAGGGAACACGGTACAGCAGAACAAAGACAAAAAGGAGCGTAACGAGCATCTGTAGGGATTTGCATTCCAGAGCCATGTGCAGATAACACCCTGTGTTCAGGGCAGTCTCCTGTTCCTGAGCGAAACCGTGGCGGTGCTCTTTCATACCGACTCGTACGGAACTTCTGCAAGGGATTCCTGCTGCCTGCTTTGCTTTGCTTTGAAGCAAGGCTCACAAAAGGAAGTGAAAATTTCAAACAAGATGCAGATTTAGAATAAGCAAAATCCATCTCCATGACCAATGTTTTCTTACTGACATGTTAGGACCAGTTCACAATTCCCCTTTGCCCCCTGCCCCCCAACTCTCCACCCTTGTTGCACAAAGATCCCAAAAGCATTGAATGGATTACCTAATGGTTTCTTTAAATTGGGTAAAACTTGTAACGCAGGATTAGTAGCTGTTGGCTAATTAACAACGTCCGGCCTTATGGCTTACCAGATCCGGCAAGCCAGGCCTGGTGTTTGCAGCAGCTGGACAAAACGCGCCTCAGCTTTCTCCAACAACTGCCTGCCTTGTTTAAAGCTGTAATCGCTCCTCACAATTACACAGCAGAACCACGTTTGCTGTGATACAAAGACCTTTTAAAACTCCACAGTATTTCTAAACCAGAGGAAAGTATCCGAGCTTTGTGCTAGGTTTTGATCACGCTAAGCTACAAAGAAAGAAGGAAACAAATAATTGGAGTTCTTTGTAGGACACGCCTGTCCTTATTTCACATTCTTGAGCAATGCGGTGGCTTTGCTCGCGTCCTCTCGTGCAGGTGACAACAGTCCCTGCAGTCCTGCGTTACGCTCGGCTATGGGCCAAGGTGTACGGGCTGAGATGCAGCAGAGCTCCCATCCCACTCCCCTGCTGCAGTGATTTTAACCTTCTCTTACAACTGTGTCATTGCACGGTCAGACCAGTACAGCTCTCAACGCCGGCCTCCGAGGTCACTGTTTACTAACATCATCGCACACCGATGGCTCTAACGCACCCAGTCAAGTTGCTCTCTTTTAACAAGCGTTGTAAACCATTAGTCCTTAATTGTATAAATATTAATGACATCACATTTTGTTTTCTAAATGAAAGCAAGGATTCGATAGCAAAAAACTGGTCATTTCTGGAGAGCCTTTGATGGCTCTAGAGCACTGTGTGTAACTGCAGATGTCCCTTTGGTTGAGCAGCCTGTCAGGCTGTCACCAGCCATATGCTGCCCTTTAGCTGGTGGTTATTCACTAGTTCTGAATTCCTGTGCTGGCAGATAAGCTGGGCAGTGCTACAGGTATTCAGGGTAGGTCTGCACCCTGAATAGTAAATAATGATACCATATATTTACCACTTGCATGCACTATTACCATTATATTCTCACAACATGCTGAGAGATGAAGTTAGGGAGATAACGAATGGGGGAGAGTATTATCGTTCCCATTTTATTGCTTGAGAAACTGGAAAATGAGATGACACAACTTGCTCAAGGCTGCAGAGAAAGTCACTGATAGCGACTAAATTAGAATTCATCACTTCACAGCTTCTACTTACCCCGGCTATTAGAGAACAGCTTCCGCAAAGAGCGGCTCTCTGGTCACAGCAACGCTCTCTCCACCTCATCGTGCTGAAGAGAGAATTTACTTGATTCATTTCCAGTCTGGAGTGGTGGTCAAGACCCTGCCTGTATCTTAATGATGTTCTTCAAGTTACGAGTGCCAGCAGCGCTACCAAAATGAGTCCTGTACAGAACACTGTGTCTGGGTATCTTTGGTGATTTTTTAGGATTCGAGAAACTTTCAAAAGGAGATGGCGTACATGCTCCTCTCTCTTGATCAGTGTCTTGAAGGAAAGGAAATCTTCAGGACTGTGACCCTCTATTGCTTGAAAAACTGTTTTCCTAATTCATTGTATTAAAACTGATGGAACACTTCTAGTTGGTGTTTATTCTGCTTCAGCACTAGAAATACACAGAAGTGCTGTTTCAACATCAAGAAAGTGACTGACCCAGGCCCAAAGAAACTGCAATTTTAAATTTTGAAGTATCATACAAAACACCACAGTGGAAGTGAGGGTGTTTGTGTTTCCCATAAATGGAAAAGGAGAGTAACAAATACCAGCAGGAGAGAATGGCAGCTCCAACTGAATGATGTAACGACACTTTTGCAAACTACCAAGGCGCAGGAACTCGCAGCCTATAAAAGGAGGCTGAAACCATCAGCGTTCCCAAATCACTCCTCGCAGTTTCACCTGCCATTTAAGGAAGTCCTGCACTAAATAATCCTCCACTGTGATTTCTAACAGACTTGACTGCGCTCCAAAATGCCTGTGAGTCACAGCTCATTTCACTTGTAGAATGGTAAAACTTATTAAGGTGTATTACAATTCACAGCTCTGGTAAGTGAATTGTTAATCCTCTGGAAGAAGTTTGCCATGAGGTAATGCCGGAACGGTTTGAGCTATTAATCACACATTCTTTCGGGGGATGCGGCCACACACTGGCAGGTTTCTCTCTTATTTACGAACACGACATTTCTGCAGAATGCAAACTTCTTGCTTTCTGCCTGCCTTGGTAGCACAGATGCAAAATTCAGGAAGTCATTTCAGACAGAGAAGAAAAGAAAACCTAGTCTTTCTAACACCGCTAAAATCACTCTTTGCACGCGATTATCGAACCTGAGCGAATAGGTAGAAGAGCCGGTAAAACATTTCACAATGCCCACACCCTGACCTACAAAGGTTTCTAAAGTTTTGCTGGGAGATGCCTGTTCCTGTGTATGAATCATTTAGAAAAGAGAAGGATCTATAAACAGGGAAGCAAAGAAAGAATAACGCTCGAGAGGCTCACACCCGCTCCTGGCCTCCCTACCTCCTGAATTACACAGCAAAAGCATCGTAATTACGGACTCTACTTGTGCATTTGGCTTCATGAAATCACAAGTCATTCTTTACTATGCATTGCTTCCTCATAACCCCTTCCTCACCTAATTTTTTCTTTCTTTTCAAGTGGCATTTTAAAGACATCTTTAACTGTATGACTGTACTGGAATAACCTTCTTGAGCCACACATCTAGGGGTTGGCATAAAAGAGGTGTTTGCAAAAATATCCCATTAGAAAGGCATCAATATATTCCTGTTTGGATGGCCCTCATGGTAGGAGCTCAGAGCTGACAAATACCAGACATGACCTAATGGTGAAGCAGGTGCCTGGCTGCTGCTCCTGGACACAGTAATTTGCCTTCTGAAACTCTGAATATGCATCAGAAGCTTAAAGGCATAAAATCATAACATCAGCTGTGGTAAAGATACTTCCAATAACTATCTAGACTTCAGGGGTAAATTTTTTTTGCTTTCCAACGTCCTAAGGACAAGTCAAAAAGAGTTAATTTGATAGGCTGTTATTAGGCTCTATAGAAAGCAACAAAAATGAGGAATATAATTAAAGAAACTAATTCAATTTAGAGGAATAATTATTTGGAGCAGGCAGCGCATAGAAGGAGAAACGAAGAAGCTGAAGGAGCTGACAAGCTACAGAAGGTAACAGCCTGCTGCTTTTAGAGAAGTGCCAGCTTCGGCTCAGCTGTACAGCCCTGAATCATGCACGCAGGGAATTACAGCAGCAAATGCATCCAACAAACACACTGAAAGCAGCTCTTGCCAGACCAATTTTGAAGAAGGAAACAGGCAACGTTGCTGCTAGTAGACAGAAATTGTGATTTACCAGTGCAGGAAAAAAACCACTTTTTCATTCCCTATTTGTGAGTCAAATGCTCAGTTTTTGGAACCTGTGTCAGAGCCCAGTTCTGTTCCTTAGTTAATCTCACCCTAGAATAGTCGTGAGCCAGGTACCAAGATATTTTGCAAAGGGACGTGTTCAATTGGAAATAACATTGCTGCTATGACGAAAAACAAAACAACTTTTCTCTAATGCCTAAAGTTTATTGCCATCTAAAACTTAAGATATTTAGGCATCAGTGATAACAAAAGGGGTATAATTCCAAGGGTTAATCAACATTCCTGTCCTCAAAAATTCAGCTTTTGAGATTTAGAAAGCTAGATAATACTCGCTGCCGTTGCCTACAAACTCGCTGCCATACACAGCACTAACCTCCTGTAATTACACCTCAAGGCTGTGACAATAAATACTACTTTAAACATCTGTCTACAAGAGTTATGCAAAAAAAAAAAAAAAAAAAAGAAAAGAAAACAAACTTCTTCTGGATATAGGACCAGAAAAGTTGGTAATGTGTGACATTTTGTTATGTAATAGGTGGATTTCATTCACCACGTTCAGGTTCCAGCAGGGATTCTCCCCTTGTAGCAAACAATCCATTTGTACACGTAACTCTTTTAAGAAGGCATGTGGTGGCCTCTAGTGACAAACCAGGATATGCACATCATGTTTCTGCTCCCAGTGGCACACAACTGGGGCTGCTGGGACTGAGCTCTACCACCCGATCCCCTGCCCTGTCCTGTCTGTGAGATTTCCACCTGTCGCAGGTTTTGTGTATGGGAATTGCTGAAGGTGCAGGGCTGAGATGTATTTCCAGCCTGTTTGCATTCCTTCCTTTTCTTTCTTTCTCTTTTTGTTCCTTTCTTTGATACCTGATTGCCAGGGACAGATCCTGAAGCTGGGACAGGATTTCAGGATCCTTCTCTTTACAAAGGGAGCCTCTGGCAGTTTGCTGCTGGTGGTACCAGTAGTGGGAGGGGGGCCAGGTGGGCACTGGAATCTACCAGGGTGGCCCCAAACAAAAGGCTGCAGCCATGTAACTGCCCAGGCAGCTCCCGACGCTCAGGAGAGCAATTACAACCTTGAAAAATATTCTGTTTTCCTCCTGGTTTGGGGCTTCTAAGCATGACACAAGCCAGGTTGCTGAACCCACAGGATTATTTTTTAAAGCCAGTGAAAAAAACCCTACCCAAAGGTGGGCGCATGCAACCCAGTGGGTTCGTACCTGTCTTTCACGGCACACCAGCAGTGCGTGCGGATATTTTCAGAGAGCCACGAAAACTCTATTTGCTTACTGAATCATAGAAGTATGTAATATGTTCAGCTGGATACTGAACTATTCCAGCAGTATGGAACTGAGAAAACCAGTAAGCTGAAATGTCTTCTCATTCCACTGACACCTCAGCTC
Source organism: Baryphthengus martii (assembly GCA_013396935.1). Lineage (NCBI taxonomy): Eukaryota > Metazoa > Chordata > Aves > Coraciiformes > Momotidae > Baryphthengus > Baryphthengus martii. The sequence continues at coordinate 145,548 of VWZK01020554.1, read as the reverse complement.
CACACAATTTTTCCGAGAGAAAGAGCTCTGCCCGGCAGTCTTTTAGATTATGTAAGAGCTGGTATTAATGATACTTTTAGGGCAGAAAAAAAGAGAAGGTTCATTTGTATGGCCTGAAGCTGTTATTGTTGGCACTGAAATCTGATTTTATTCGAGAAGAGCAGCTAAGACAGGAAAAGCAGCTCCCGACTTTCCTTTTCACCCTGTGGTTGAGAAGGATGTAACCAGCACATTGTCTGAGATCGGGAACATTTCAGTACCACACCATTTAAAGCAGTGCTTTAAATTTACCTCTCTGATCAAAAGCTCAAAGCAGAAAGAAATAAGGTGCGGTGATATGATGATTAAGATATTTGCATTGGACACAAAATAAAAATGAAAGGGAAATGAGGAAAAAATATGTATGTGAGGAAGACAGTGTAGAATCTTATGCTGCAAATGTCCAGGGCTAAGTGAATCCAGTTGAGTTAGTGACATCATCTGGATCTTTCTTTCATTTGATCACATTCAGCAAAACACAAATCATCTTTTTTTATACTTTGGAGAGAGCAGCAGCACTTGCATTAACAAATGGTGCAAAGATAAGTTTGTTTTTTGGGTGGAGAATTGTCCTAAGTACTGTTTTTCACTCATTCAGAAAAATATTAATTTACAATCTGCTATTGGCTCTTATCTACATTAAAAATTAACTCTGAATATTGAATGAGGAATTCCTCTCCCTTAAATGCACTTTGTACAGTGGAAGTCCTTTTGGGACTGTACTGTAAGACATCTTTCAGGTTCAAATTCTAGGGACACAAAATCCAAACCGGGATCAGCAACACAGTTGACGCGACTAACAAATGGGTGTTGGAGTTCACCCCTAGAATGGACCATCACTAAAGACTGAACCAAAAGACTTTTCCTCATTTAAACCTTTAAGTCAGCCAAAAGAAAAGCTTATGTTCCATGTAAAGGCTGCAGAAGTGCAGAACCACAGCTGGGTGTGTCTCTTCTCCTTAAACTCTGAGGACTGGTTAGTGAAGGTGAGTAACACCCAGTGCACGCACACGTTATCATAAGCCTGCAGGGCTTATCGGCACTGCTCTCTAACACACATCAAACTTCTGTCACACAGGTTAGGGTTCTCCATGAAATCAATTTATGAGTGGTGCTATGACTGTTTTATTACGACCATCCACAAACCATTCCGATGGAGCGCGTCACTGGAAGGGAGCCTGAACCCACAGAGCGTCCCCTGCAGAGCCTCCACAACTGAGCCTTGAGTGGAGGCTCCACTGCTCAAGGAAAGCACCAGCAAAGCCTTGATGGCACTTCTTTAACATTCATCAAAACTGCAGGTATCAGACAAGGTATTTTTTAGGTTGCTCAACATCTATTTAGGTAACTTATTGTTACAACCAACAAAATAAAATAAAATAAATAGAAATAAGGCAGCCCGTGTCCTTCCAGATAACACCTGGGCATAGTTCAAGAGGCAGTATAGGCTGATGACCACTCCCAAAGGACAACTGGACAGCCCTGAGAGGTGAGCCGTGACGAGCCACTCGCCCTTCAGCCAGGCTACGGCCTTGCCTTTGTCTCACTCGCGCAGTTCCCTGGGCTTTATACAAGTATCCAAGATATATTGCATGAAAAAACTGTATTGAACCAAAGAATAGGAGCAAACCCCACCTCTGGTATGAACAATACCTGTCCTGATCTTAGTAAATATACTTGCAAATATCCCAGTTTATATTTGGAATAGAAGCACATCATAGAAAATTGTAAGACCAGAGAAACCATCAGTAAAGAATTTGGAGAAGAAAACAAAAAAGCAGCAAAGAAAATTCAGCCCGGTATCTTTTCATACTGGTCTGCGTGACACTGTTGCTCTGGGCTTCCAAGCTGCACAAGCCTTCAACACTTTTGCTTAATAGTCAAGAGGGTTCTGGGAGCAACGATCGATTCTTACTCAGCCTCAATATTTTTAATGAGCAAAAGATGGCCCACCTTGAGTTTCTATAGTGACAGTCCAGATGATATGGCTGGTGGACTTTGCTTCAAGTGTCATAAATGGTTTTCATTACCAGTTACGCCCAAAGACGTTCAAGGTCCAAAGACAATTTACAGCATCCTCCTGCAAAAAAAGTTCTGCCCTGAACGTGGATGACTTTGGTTTGGAAGACGGGTATTTTCAGAGAGCTTAATTCTTTGCCTTGATCCAGTGCTACCGAGATTCGTCCCTAGCACAGTAACTTTAAAAACTCAGCAGTACCGACCTACGGACCTCATACATCAAATAAAGCAGGCAACAAAGATTTCCAATAGACTTGTTCCTGTTACTTCATTTATGGACAAAGCAATACCCTTTCTGCTTCGTCTCAACGGCACTGAGAGCCAGAGTTCAACCTGGAATAGCTTCCTAATGCTAACTGAGCAGGTATTCAATGCAAGGTCACTACAGCAACGTTCATGTTCCAATTTCAGCATGAAGGGTGTTTTGTGCTCACTCCAAAATGAATTAACATGGTACTTACAGATGCCTCCTTTCTAATAATTTATGCACTGTTGCAGACTGTCCTGAGGCCCAAACAATTGCCTCCTCAACAGAAATATATTCTTGATTGTAATTATAAATATTTTAAGTCTCTTGTCACAGCTGGTCAGCTCTCATTTTAATTTCATACACTGCGCATGGGGGTAAGAATCTACTTGTTTGTTCAAAAGGACTATAGAGAGTACGGCTGCGGGGCCACGGTTATAAATGATTCAACAGTACGTTTTGTCTTTTATATAAAATCACAACAAAGACAGCCGAACTACCTGGGGAGTCTTCCTCAAATGCAGATGAACAGATGGAAACCCCTTTACACTGTGCGTGGGGGCAATATCCCGTGTGCTCTTTGTGCCGACACCAGTGACATCCTGTGTCAACAGAGGTGGGGTTTATAACTCTTGTGCTTCCTCCTTGAAATACAGTATAAAGGTTTACAGGACACGCATCGCTCCTCACTTCGCCTGCTCTCGACTTGCTCTGCACCTGAGCTTTTCACCTTAGAAGACCAAAGAGCAGCAATGGAATTCTCTAATCAGAGCTCTCAGTGGGGTACAAGCACCCGCTTCCAGTCGACTGCACCCAGCGTCAGCGGCTTGACCTCCAGGAAAGTGGCCGTCCAGAAGATCCAGGCACCCAGTGTCTATGGGGGAGCTGGTGGCTCCGGCACCCGCATTTCTACCAGCACCGGCTATGGACACGGCTTCCATGGGAACTTCCAGCTTAGCATTACCGGGGGTGATGTGCTGCTCACCGGCAACGAAAAATCCACTATGCAAAATCTAAATGAGCGCTTGGCTTCGTACCTGGAGAGGGTGCGCTCTCTAGAAAAGGCAAACTCCCTGCTTGAAATGCAGATCACAGAGTGGCACGGGAAGAACACCATAGACGTGAGGCACGACTACAGCTCATACTTTAAAACAATTGAAGAGCTCCAAAATAAGGTAAGATAGCATATAACCATCTATAAATATATGAATGGTAATTATCACAGAGACAGGTAATACTCTAATCTAGAAAACGTACTTTTCCAGATTGCAGTTGTCTCAGCTAAGAAAGATAAATGTTGATCATTTACAAATTAGTGAAAGATTTTACATGATTCGTAATACTAGGTATGTGTCTGCAGATGTGAGTAATCTCATACATTAAAAACTTCTGAATCCAAATTAATTATGTTATTCTTGCCTTAGGTAATTTTAATGAGTGAAAGTACTAATGGTACTTTACATATTTAAATCTAATTTAGCATCCGTCAATTTCAAAGCGGGCTTTTTTAGAAAAGAATGTCAAATGTTTAGAAAAACATAACAGATTACTTGAAATAGTAAATTACTGCTATAAGTAATAAAACATTCCCACAGCGACCAGCTGACAGACTTGTCACATTATGTTTCTAGTGAACTTTCTTACATTATTTCCCCTCTCAATTTTCACCATTTCTATTTCCCATCCTTGAAAAGCAGTTCCCTTCCAGAGAGCAGTTCAGCCCAACTATTTTATGTACCTATTTTATGACAGGACAATTTGCCTTTTGGAGAACCCTAATTCCTTCTCGGCACTTCAAAGGGAATTCAGCTTAAACCCAGATGACTAAGAGACAGCTGAAGTTAAGCGGGAGGAAGCCCACATGCAGTGCTAATCTCCAGAAAAGGATCAAGTGTGCATTTATGTGCAAAGATTCATCGCTTTTCAACTATTCCTTTTCAGATTAACGCTGCACAGCTGGAAAATGCAAGGCTCGTCCTGCAGATTGACAACGCCAAACTGGCTGCCGATGATTTTAGACTGAAGTAAGTTCCATGAGTGTTTTATAAATTCTTCTTCATGCTCCTCTTACTCATGAAAGCTTCTAGTTATTAGTACCAAAGCTGAGAAGTAAACATTTTCTAACAAAGTTCAACAAAAAGAAAAATTTTACAGCTAAGGCTGTAGCGGTCGCTGATTCCAACACTGACATCAAGCAGCTGCATTTTCACGGTGACAAAACAAGTCTTATTTCACAGGTATGAGAATGAACTCCTGCTCAAGCACAGTGTCGAGAGTGACATCAACGGATTGCTCCGAGTCCGTGATGACCTGACTTTGACGAAATCTGATCTGGAGTCACAGATCGAAAGTGTGAAAGAAGAACTAGTTTTGCTTAAGAAGAACCACGAGGAGGTGAGAGCAGCCAACACTGTCAGGGAGAGAGGTTTCTTAAGTGGCATCCAGAAACTCAGCCTCACTAGGAATAAGGAAATGTTCCTGCTAACAGGAAAGAATATTACACTTATAGTGAGATTCAGGCCCAGATTAGCTCATCCAAATGTAGGTACCTATTCATCCATTAGTTCTGAGAATGCACCGAGGGTTCTATTAAAACAACTAAACCAGACACGGCCTGGAGAGTGCCTGAGCTCACTGTGGAGCAAACATTGCTGGCTGGTCAGCAGAGATGCTCTCTGGCCTCTACTGGTTGTAACAGGGCACAGGCACCAACAAGTTAGATACGTGTGCTCAGTGCCCTCCAAGAGTCTAAGCTCGAACTGAGCCCCCCCCTTAGCATTACACTTATAGTTTCAAAGGCCTACCAAGGTAAGAACGTTACCACAGTTTATTTCCCTTTTTCAAGTAAAGACACAAACTGTAATCCTAAACTCAGAGCAACTGCTGACACAGCCCCGGTCACGGCAGATGCCCAGGCTTGCCTCCTAGTGTCACACTCCCAATTTCGACTGTGTAAACTCCCGGTCCTGCTGCAGAAGGTACATTCCGTGGGCGCTGCACAGGAACATCCAGCCTAGAAAAGCAGCCAGCCTGACCCCCCTACAACTGTGCTGTGCAGCACTGACGCGGTTGTATCGGTTCGGGAAGCAGCAAAACCGAGTGGCAATAACTGACATCCAAGTTAAGAGGAATCAAAGGCTGCACAGCTCCACAAACTACGGAGTAAAGGTTTTCTTTAAGAATAATTTGTAGCTTAGGAGTTGCTACCTCGCTGAAGTATACAAACAGGATCCGTGCCGCCTACACCCATTCCATAGATCTGGTTCTGAGGAAATCATGTTTTTATAATATCTTTATATATGATATAGCATTTATTGCTACAAAATAAGTAAAATGTTCTAACACAAGGTGCAATAAACAGTATTTACAAGGTGATTGAGCTATCTTGCCCTGAGGTGCTATTTAAGAACTACTTCTACGTAGATTTTGATTTGCTTCCAATATTCAGGAGTGAAAGTTGCCCGTAGCTGATGCTAATCAATCCTTGTTGCTGTAGGAGGTTGACAGGCTGCGCAAACAGGTGGGAGGCTCTGTTAAAGTAGAGGTGGATGCTGCTCCAAGTATTGATCTTTCAACTCTTATGGAAAAAATGAGACTGCAATATGAAGAATTGTCAGAAAAGTACCGTCAAGAAGCCAAGGAGCAATTTGAAAAGCAGGTAAAGTCAATTACTTAAACATCAGCAAGAACCTCAGCCGTGTCCAGCTGCAGTTTACAGCCCCTCCGTTTTTGCATTTCAGACAGAAGAACTGAACAAGGAAGTCGCCATCAACGTGGAACAGCTCCAAGTCGAAAGGAAAGAGATCACCCAGCAGAGACAGATCTTTCAGAGTCTGGAGCTGGAATTACAGTCCCACTTTAACATGGTAAATAATAAAGAGTACTTGACATAAGAACTGTCTTTAGTAGACAGTCACACAAATAAACAGAGACCCTGAGCGGCTTTTTTTAACACAAAAGCGTATCCTCTGAGTAACACATCTCTGCTCTTCTCATCGGCTGTAGAAAAAGTCTTTAGAGGACACCCTGGCTGAAACTGAAGCCCGTTACAACTACCAGCTGGTCCAAGTGCAGGAAGCAATTGCCAGTTTAGAGGCTCAGCTGAGGCAACTCCGTGCTGACATGGAGGGTCAGAATAACGAGTACAGTATATTGCTGGACGTCAAGACTCGCCTGGAAATGGAGATTGCCACGTACCGCCGGCTGCTGGAGGGAGAGGACAGCGGGTGAGGAAATACAGGCGCTTGGTCGGTTTGGTTTCCTACCACAGCAAACGACATTGCAAATATTGTCGATATTCACGGAAGGTGAAAGTGTAAAATCTGCCACTTTCCAACTGGTTTGAGGGTAGGGGGAGGCCGCTGCCCAGCTCTCAACTGTAGATTCTGAGCAGGCTGCAGCTCGTGCTCGGCTTCAGAAGCTGCTGTGGAAGTTGGCTGAGTGCATCCCGCAGCCTCTGCGCAGGTATTTGCTGTTATTCCTCGCGAGCCGAGCGGCCGGGGAGACGTTCACTCTCCCTAAGCATCAGTAACTCAATTTGGGATTGACTCGTCCATAACTGTAAGGGCTGCAGCTTTTGCAGGCCTGGGCTGCCCTGGCCTATATACTGATATTTTTTAATTTCTAATTTGAACAGACATCTCCAAGTGAATGTACCTACAGCAGAGGCGGAAAAAGGTATGTCACACCAACTTCCTTATCTTCTGATGGCTGCCTGTTGAAATGTTACGGAACTCAGTAGCCTGATATAAACCAACACAGTTTCAGAGCAAATAATGAATGGAATCTTATGTAAAGAAAGCAACCACCAGTATGAATAGATAACCTATAGGGATTATACAAAGCCTGGGTTTAAGTGTGTAATTCAGGCACTCAAAGTAAAACCACAGACTCCTGAAAGAGCCAGGAGAACAACAGAGAATTACTGAATTGCCCTCTGGAGACTTCTGGAGCATCGCCCTCCCTCAGTGACTGCACGGGCAGAGCAGGCTCCTAAAATAGTTTAATAGCAAAAATATCCAGCTCCGGGTAAGAGTACTCCTGGGTTTTAGGGCTACAAGTTTGTGCTAAACCGAAGCAAAACTATCAGGAGGGTTATCCAACACAGTGTCCAGTACAGGATCACGGGTAACATCCAGGATGCTCAAAGGGAGAGAAACCATATCCTGCATACCCCACAAGTTTACCGCACAGTAACTGTGCAGTGAAAAGCTCCTTTATCTGTCTCCTCCTCAGTGGAACTGCTGCCAGCACTACAGCAATATCATCTTAGAACGCACAGCCCGTGTAACCAATTCTCTGTTCAATTTCATCACCAGAATCAAGTAAAATTAAGAAGATCAAGACAATTGTTGAAGAGGTGGTTGATGGCAAGGTCGTCTCCTCTCAGGTCAGAGAGATCGAAGAGAAGGTGTAAACGGCACCAGCAGAGAGGAGACGGCTCCTGAGCTTCCCAGAGCCGATGCCAAAAGTGAAAGATTAAGCTTTATAAAGAATCCACTCTAATCCTGCCTGAAACCCAGAAGGGGTGAAAAATGCCAGACTACCACATCCCAAACAATGTTTGTTTTTTGGTTGGTGTTGGTTGGTTGGGTTTTTTTTCGGGGGGAGTGCTAATGAAATATCAGCCTCTTACAAATGTGTAATTGCTTCCAAGACAGATAAAAACTGAAGTATTACCTTTTACTTACACCAGTCTTAAACTTACATAAAAGACCTGCTCAGACAGTCAAATGACTTAGAGCATGAATTTACTATAACTTTTAAAATAATCTCAATTAAATTTAGAAAAATACTACAGCAACGTTTACTGTTGAAATTTCAAAGCACTAAGCTGCTGAAAGTAGATTTGGTTTTTAAAATGTTGATCTGGTGCACCTTTTCTGAACTTGAACTACCATTCAAATGTAATTCAGCTTCACTTCAATAAAAACTGATTTTCAAATAAATAAGAAATGTTGATTTACATCTCAGAATAAGTTAAAACGAATAAAAAAATGAAGAAGCCTATTTATTATTGCTCACTCTTTGCCAATGTATTACCACGAACTACTATAAGCAAAGATATTTTATCAATAAGAATATATTTTGCCTTACAGTTCAGAAATACAAAGACCACCAATTCTGTTACACCTCCCTCTACCAGCAACGGCCCGTACCCTTCTCTGAACAGGGTCAGGCTCCTACACCACACCCAGATCTTCACTCCAAGGACTCGACATTTTCCTCTTAACATAAACACAAAACCCTCTTCCTTTTGAAATCACACCTGTCCAGTGTGTTATTTGCTGTACATAAACAGCTGCCAAAGAAAATAATCCTTTCTTTCACTACCACAAGTCACTGATACCAGGCCATCAATTCATTTTGACATAAATGCTTTACTTAAACCTTTGATCTACTGCTCAGAATACGTTTCTGCCCCAAAAAAGCACCCATGCTCCTGGCTGGAGATCAATGAAAAATTAATGCATTTCAGTTGACAAATCCAAAGATATAATTAATCCAGGACAAAGAAAAGAACATTTTCTGTTTACCAAAATAACTTCAAAATAAAAGTATATTGGTTTTGAAGGGTTTCCATGTCCAGAAGAGCTATACTGGATCTTTAGATTTATATGATAAACCGCACAAAATAGAGAATCACATTCCTTACTTCGAGATAATAGCAAACTATTTAGAAGCAGCAAAGCTTAGTTTTTGGCTCAACAGTATAAACTATTGATAGAGGCCACGGATATTATATTACACACAGGTATGTCAGTGATGAAAAGTGTAGGGCAGAAAACACAATTATAAATTATATTTGCTGTAATCCAGTATATTTATGTTTGTATATTAATGCTCAATCTGCGGATCACCGAAGGTCCACATGCCTCTTTGTGCACCTTTGTTAATCACTTTTCTTACTTCTTAGTAAACGATCAGAGAGCACTAATCTGGCAGAGGTTCACCCAGAGAAGTATTATGAAAAGAAATGTGTTTTTGACACGCACGCTGGGAAGCACGATATCAAAGAGCTCACTCTGCTGACTGGAGCTTACTCCTGTAATAATAGCCCCAAACCAAGAAAGCAATGAATATGAAATGACAAAAAAATTATTTCAGAAGGATTTAAATGCGAGAAGAAATTTTTGCGCTTCATTGCACATGGCAAAACATTATCGTGATGTCTAAGCTCTACTCCACCCATTTCCCTTCATACAGCAAATACCTGGAGGGCACCAGATTTCCACTCTCCTTGGCAATTGAGACAGGCACGTATCATTGAACTTGCTCAGGACATACTAAATTGACTTCCCCTCCAAACAATAGAAAGAGAGGGAATTAAAAGATCTTCCGAGGAGGTGGGGACTGCCATTGCAACACCCTCTGCCATCCCTATAAAAGGTTAAACCGTTCTCGCCGTGCCCTGCTCCGCGCTCTCCGCTTCGTACCCGAGGTCGGGGCGCTGTGAGCACCATGGCCCTTTCCGTGCGCACCAGTGCTGGATCCCGGCAGTTCTCTTCCCGGAGTGGACTTGGCGGGGGATCTCTGAGAATGGCTGGTTCTAGTGGTGGAGGAGGCTTTGGTGGCAGCGGCCTTGGGTTTGGCGGTGGATCTGGTGGAGGTTTTGGTGCTGCTTCGATGCTCGGTTCAGGCTCTGGCTTCGGTGGGGGTTTTGGGGGTGGCTCAGGTGGAGGCTTCGGGAGCAGCTTTGGTGGAGGCTTTGGTGGTGGGTTAAGCAGTAGCTATGGGAGCGGCTTCGGGGGAGGCTTAGGAAGTGGTTTTGGCAGCAGCTCAGGCGTTGGTTTTGGAAGTGGCTTTGGTGGTGGCTCAGGATCTGGTTTTGGAGTTGGCTTTGGTGGTGGCTCAGGATCTGGTTTTGGAGGTGGTTTCGGCCCCTCTGGTGCTGGGGATGTGGGCCTTCTTTCCGGCTCAAAAAAAGAAACTATGCAGAACCTCAATGACCGCCTGGCTGCTTATCTGGACAAAGTACGATCTCTCGAGGACGCCAACACCGAGCTGGAGCGCAAGATCCGTGAGTGGTATGAGAAAAATGGGCCTGGCACCAGTGTCCCTGGATCTGGGAATGACTACAGTAAATACAATCCTGTAATTGAAGACCTTCGAAACAAGGTATCAAAGCAATCTACTTAATGTATCTTTACATTTGTAATTCACCTAATTATATTTTGGATAAAAATAACAAATTCTGTTCAGAAACCAGGGGAAAACGTATTCTCGAGTACCGACGCCTGTATAACCTCTGTCACTCTGCTCTGGTATCATCTGTTGAATCCTTCTGGTCTATTAATGGCAGTTCCACAGCTACATCACCCAGCGCGGTGTGACCTAGTCCAAGCTGAAGGCGGCGGTGATGGGATCCAGTTCTACACACTCTTGTAGATCACGGAGTTTAAATTCCAATAAGTTCCATATTTCTCCCATCACAAATTCCGTTCCTGAAACCGCCAGACTACCTGTCAAGGTCTCTGGAGATGATAAACGACCTCGGGGTGGAATGTGAACTGACATTCGACCATTACCTGAAGTGTGTGGATTTGCAGAGCTGGAAATCTGTCCTATGTATTTTCACAGGGAATTATACAAGAGTCTAACAACCTACATTTAATAGGATAATCATATTTAGGATTACAGATATATAAATAGCTATACTGAGCTGCAAAGCCCTTGGGCTTGAAAATCGTTCTCTGAACGCTGTTTGTTTTGCAGATCATTAATGCGACCATCGACAACGCCAGAATCATTCTGCAGGTCGATAATGCCAGGCTGGCTGCTGATGATTTCCGACTGAAGTGAGTCTATCTTAATATTACAAAAGCTCTTACTAATACTTTAAGGAAAAAAATCTTTTCTATTTAAAAATCTCTTTCCTTGTAGAATACTTTAACATAATTATTAAACAATATTACAACAATTATGTGCATTAACATTTCTTATTAAGAGTTATATAAGTACATAGTAAGAGTTTCCATTTGACCTCATGAACCATGCTAAAAAAATCCTATTTAATGACTTTATTTACAGGTACGAGAATGAAGTGGCTCTTCACCAGAGTGTGGAAGCTGACATCAATGGTCTGCGCAGAGTCCTGGATGAGCTGACCTTGACAAGAGCTGATCTGGAGATGCAGATTGAAAGCCTGAACGAAGAGCTGGCTTATCTCAAGAAGAATCATGAAGAGGTACCTTTTTTTTCCCCTTTGTGAATTTGTAACAAGGCAGATGGAATTATGAAATATCAAATTATTCCCTGATTTATGCCAGCGGGAGTTCCTTGGTTTCATTATTTGTTTTGGCTGCTGTTGTTGTTTTGAGTTTACCAAGCGAGTGAAAGAAATACGCACACATGCCGCGGGTTCTTGTTGAAACACAATTTGTACCACATAGATTTCTTTATGTATATTTTTGGTAGAACCATTTTCCCTTTTTTAACAAAAACTTATATTTATTTTGAACCTCTCCAGGAGCTTCAGGGAATCCAAAGCAGTGCATTTGGCCAAGTCAGCGTTGAAATGGATGCTGCTCCAGGGACTGACCTGACCAAGCTTTTGAACGACATGAGGGGACAGTACGAAGTCATTGCTGAGCAAAACCGTAAAGAGGCTGAAGCGTGGTTCAATGAAAAAGTAATAACCAGACACAGCAAATTCAGAAAAAAAACGTAAAACTCGTGTAAAAATGAGGTCAATATTTGCAGCAGTAAAATTACACTCTATTCTTCCTTGTCATTTCAGAGTGGGGAGCTGAAAAGGGAAATCTCCACTAATACTGAGCAGCTTCAATCAGGGAAGAGTGAGATCACAGACCTGAAACGGACTCTCCAGAGCTTGGAAATTGAGCTACAATCTCAGCTTGCCATGGTGCGTTCTCAGGAAGCTGCTGCACGAGTCAGAGTAAATTTTCCAACGTCAGAAGCGTGGTCAGATCTCACACTAGTCTGTAGGACTTAAGATTTGCATTTATTGCCATTAAGTCCTGTATTCTTTTAGTTCCTAAACAGCAGTCATATATATAATTGGATCACGACTAGGATGTTGTAAAGCAGATGAACTTTTACGTTCACATTCAGTGAAGCAGCAAAGGTCAGTTTTCAAACGGGTATTTCAAGAAAAAAAAGTACAAATCTCTAAGTAACGAGGCTATATTTCCATTAAACTATTTCAGTTGGTTTTGTCTTTGTAAAGAACTTTTTTTTCCTCAATCAGAGATTATTTAATATCCTTCTTACACAGAAAAAATCCCTTGAAGACACGTTAGCAGAAACAGAAGGAGGTTACTGTGCTCAGCTCTCACAAATGCAACTTCAGATCGGGAATCTGGAGTCTCAGCTGTTCCAGGTCAGGGCTGACATGGAGCGCCAGAATGCGGAGTATCAGCAGCTTCTAGACATCAAGACTCGCCTGGAAATGGAGATTGAAACCTATCGTCGCTTGCTGGACGGCGAGTTTGCGTAAGTAACTCACTTCCATAAAATACCCCCTTTCTTTTATTTTCTGTGGCAACATCCTTGCCAGAAAAAGAGGTCAAACCAAGTGGTATATTCACCAAAGACAGTAAGGCCCATGCAATGATTCTGAAATAAACCAGATAGACTCAAACTGAGCAGAACGAACCATTCCGCTCAGGGTTTGAAACAATCTATCAATGCTTCTGTGAAAAGGGAATTTCTCCCGATCCTGCCAAACATCCTGCAATATTCTGTCTCTCTGATTCACTTTTAGGGGCGCAGGACAGGGAGTTACATTTGAAAGCTCATCCTTGACAGGGTCCAAGTCACAAACACAATCACTGGATTCCTCTCAGGGTAGGTAACTCTTGATTGAATAACATTTTGTTTCTAAAGTCTTATAAATAAAATAATACATGCTGTTCTGAGTAACTACATCCCAGAGTTCATTTAACAAGAAGCCGGTTTGAAAGGAAAAGGACGTCACCTCTCATACACATGTGCCGCTCCGGTTTGTAAGTTTTAACTCTTTGATAAATATTTTTGTTTGTTTCTCTATGACATTTAGATCCTACCAAAACTAGAAAGATCAAGACGATTGTCGAAGAAGTGGTAGATGGAAAAGTTGTTGCATCCCACGTTAAGGAAGTTGAAGAGAAGATCTAAAGCACAGCCTGATATTGCAAAGGATCCCTTTACTCCAGGTTTTTTCAAAGCCAGAATGGATAAATACTGTTTGTTCTTTTGTATGAAGTGTTAAGGACAGATTGGTTACGAAGATTCTTGCACGTAAAACAAAGCCTGCATTGCTATTCTTAGCAGTCATGCAATATATTTTCTGCTTTGACACATTGGTATTACCTGTACTCTATTCATGATGTTCCTTAAATACAGCATTTTTATGTTCAGTAACTAGAAATATGGCATTTAATTAGTTATGCTTTTTTCCAATGTATAGTAATCAATAGATTAAATAATGTTGCCATTCTAATCTCATTTTCCCATTTCTTGACCAATAAATAAGACTCAGCAAGCTTTAAGATATTAGTCTCCCTTTATTCTTCACTTAAGGCTGCTGCTCCTGCTCCGTACTTGCCATCTGGTGGGTACCTTGCATTGTCGTACACTTTGTGCGTGGCAAAGTGCTCGCCACCCATTTAAAGAAATTCATCCAGTGCTAGAACACACACATGCTCAAAAAACTACTTAAGTGTGGGATTAAAGGAATGCTTGCTAACTTGTAATTAAAAGGTCTCAGTTTAAGAGAGAAGGTTTTGCAGAGAGAACAGCCCACGGCAGAGGCTGCAGCAGAGCGGGAAGGGCGGGCGCAGGGAGCGGGGAGCAAGCCCGGCCTCGTGGCCCGGCTGCCATCTGGTGGGAGCACCAACGAGCCTTCGAACCCAGAACCCAGCTTCCGAATGGCCACCTCAAATGTGCTACTGGAAGGAATCTCAACCAAAACAAAATGAGGAACCAAAATCCAATCCCCTGACCCTTTACACCTAAACCTTTGTCTTGAGCCAAAATGTTGGTGATTTTTGTGTGATTCTCAGACAAGACAAGGAAGTTACTGGCACCTCTTACAGGAGTATTGCTCTGTCTCTGCAAGACAGACGCTGCGCACGTTCTAACACATCCCTCAAACGCTTGACCCAAAGGGTAAGTTTAATGGGAGCACAGACTTCACACTCTGCTTCCATTTTGTCATCAGTAAAACCCGCTTCCAGCTTCAAACCAATAAAAGCCAGGGTAATTAACACAACAATCAAAGAACTAAATCAGCACAGTAGAATCACAATATCATCTTTCTTTCCGATGCATAATTTTTTTCTCATATGTGGAAAACCTGAAACCATAGCAGCTTCCCCATTACTGACAACATCTCCATTTTGAACAGAAAAATACATCTCTTGTCTTCTTCTTCCAAAGACATACACACTTCCAGAATAATTTCACACAAAGAATATGAAATAAGATACATACCTCAAGGATTGAAACTGTGATTGCTGTGAAATCGTGATTCCCCACACCACTCAAAGTAGATTTCCACTGAATAATCGTGTAGCTTATATGGACATTAATATTTTATTGAATATTATGATCTAAAAGATGACTTTGAATGGCCTAGGGTACATAAAATCTAGACACCGCTCCAGCTCAACCAAAGCAGTTTGCCATCACTATCACACTATCCAAAGAATCACGCAATCCACATAGTTGTTGCACAGTATCTGAACTATAAAGTTAACCAAAATCTAACACCTGTAATAAAATATGAACATTGAAAGAAGCTAGAATTCAAAATCACATCAATCCCAGTAAAGATGTAATTGTTTACACCACCTACCTTTAGCCTTCAGGGATCTCGTAGCCGGATGTTCCCTTTGCATCTGAAATAAAAGACAGAAAAAGAAAAGCATTAGTGGTAATTTCTTTTTTAAAAGCTTTTAAAAATTGTATCAACTGGCAGATGTTCAGCTCCTGGTAATGTGAAGATTCATCCACAGATGCTTGGTGATGCAGAAAGTTTGGCCTACGGAACTAAACCCAGTAACCCTGCAGAGCGCTAGACTGCATTTCAAACATAGACATTTCTGGATTCCTTTCTGGACACCAGACAGCCTGGACTTCTCCTGGCATAAACCAAAGTGGGTCTGAGTCCCAGGGAACTAACAGCAAACTGTAAACAATTGGTATTGCAACGTGAAGAGAAAGGACGACTTGAAATGACATTTCAAGCTCTTACTTGCTTAAATATGCAGGCTCTTCCTATTATACTGTCCTGGGGTACAGTATCTTGTGTTGGCTCGATGGATTCCTAATGTTTTTACTATGTGACTATTCTCACATCATCAATGAAAAACACTGTCAATATTTTCATTTTAGAACTACATAAAACTAGAATAATGAAGGCACTTGTAGAAAAGATAGTGCACAACAAAACACTCTCATCTCAGTCCAGGTCAGCTGAAAAACAGTCAGCCCAGAAAAATAAACCCAGAACACAGGATCCTTTTGCATGTGCCAGCGGACACAGCCAAGAACAAGGGAGCCTTATGTACACAAGGAGCCTTTCAAGTGGCACAATACTTTGACTTCTAAAAAGATGAGTGTCTTGTAAAAGTTCACTGCTTTCCTCATTTTACTGAAGTATATTGTTATTTGGAGCCTAAAAATGCGTTCCATTTAGGGAATTACTCTTTTTTACTGAAATCTGATGTTTTTACTAAATATCTGGTATTGCACATTACTGAAAAGACTTTGAAAAAGAGTTAAGAGCCATCCTTAGCAGACAAGATCCCTGGGATCATACAGTACCTACAATGAGCCAGGAAATGAAGGAGTTTTTTCAGAAAATACAGCCCAGCGGACAACCTGTAGTTTCTTCCTCCCTGGTGGCTGCCAGGAAAAGTGTAAGAATCTTACACAATGTGTACATTCTGTGAACTCAACCTCCCAATCATGTTAGGGACGCTGTAAAGCTCTGTAGAGACAAACCTAATGAACTTCTGACAGCAGTCAGCTCCCTTTGAAGGGCCGATTCACCACCACTCTGCACAAGAGGAGTGATCTCTTGCACAAGGGGCACAAGCGGCACAAGCACTCGGTACCACCAGCAGTGATGGTCCTCTCCCTCTTGTGTCCCTGCCCCTACCTCCACCTCAGTGCTGGGTGTGAGGGTGGCCAAGAGCCCAGCTCTTTTTCCAAACAGGACAGTCCCCAACACCAGATCAGATCGGTCACCTGAGGCTTTGCCTCGATGAGTCTCAGAAAGCTTCAAGAATGGAAATTCCGTAGCGTGCCTCAATAACCTCCCTGGCGATGGCATCTTCCAGTAGCACCACCACCAGTACGGTTTTACTGCTGGGAAGCTGCTCCCTTCCCCTCTGCAATTGTACTCTCAAGCTGTGCCGCTCTAATATTGTCCTTTCCTTTGTATTTCTTAACCTCACATTTTTGAGGTTATAAACCCACAACTACCACGTAGCAAAACCATAAAGACATTGTGCATGTTCATTTCAGCACAGAATTCAGCACTCATTCTTCTAATCGCTGCAAAAGTGACAGCCCTTTGCTTTATTAAAGGGGCTTTTCGGAAGGACTTGGGAGCCTCTGACCTTCCAGCGCTTCCTCCAAAATACCGCTCTGCAGCTTTAAAACCCGCCTGGGCTCTGCCTGCTCTCCCTGCAGGCAGCGAGGGCTCTGCAGCAGCCGGCTCATCCTATCGCCACGGCCGGGTTAGCCAAGGGGGAGGATGGGAGGAGAACGGGACCGTCCCGGCTCCTCAATGAGACCGGGGCAAAGTATGAAACGCTCCTCACCAGAAATCAGATAAAGACCCTCAGCTCAGCAAGGACCCAGGTAATGACCGCACACAGACACGCACCTTCCAGAGGAAGGCGACAAGCCCTGTCTGTACAATTCCTCCCTCCGCCTCTATGAGGTACAGTATTTCCTTTTCAATGCAGCATATTATTGGGGAAGGGATTTGGATTTTACTGCAGTAAGATGCGAACTGGAAGAGACGGAAATAGATTTTGTTCAGGGTATGAAATGCACACTAACCGAATGCTGTGTAATTCATCGGGATGTTTTTTCTGTACCTGCAACAGTGATATTGTTGTGATTTTAAAAAATGCTGACATGTGCTGTACCATGGTAACCTCTAGCACCGTGTAGTCATCCCAGAGGAAAGGAGAATCTTGCGAATCAAAGGCGATGTGAAGAATCCACTTAGATACAGAGCGCGTTACCATTTTTAGCACCTATCTTAAAGTAAACTGTACCTTTTCAGCAACGATTTTATATTGTTCACAGTAGAACTATGTTATCCTCTCCAGCAAATATAATTTGTTCTTTCATACAGATTGATTAAATGTTAACAACACACAATGCTACTATTATAGACTGACATATAAACCATCTCTAAAACCCAACTGAATTTTGAAATAAAATGGCAAAACAATTTTTGGCCATCAAATGTCAAAAAAATCGGGGTGAAAAATGGGTATTATATCACCTTGTTGTACTATTTGGGTATGGCAGAATTTCTGGAGATTTACTTTAACCCCAGGCCAGACTGCTGCTGCAGTCTGGCTGATCTACACAGTAACCTGATGACACACAGCAGCTAGAAACGAGGTAGTTAAGCCAAGTTTATACTCGTGTTTGGCACAAAGCAGCCAATGTATATATTTATAATCTTGTCACATAAATTCTGCAGTACCTAGGCAGAAAGGGTAAGCAAAGACTATTGAGTGTTCACTTGTGGATTAGCCAAATCTAGATTTTTTTCACCTAAACAATGGCATGGTAAAATTACAATAGGTCAGTATGTTATGGGAAGGGGGAAGATAAACTTATTTTACTTGCTTCATAGGACCTGAATTAAAGAGTTTATTTTCTTAGAACTGCTGGCATCATAAGAACCTAAATACAGCACTAAAATATGCAAAAAAGCCTGTATTGTTTCAAGTGCTTTATAGGCATCTTCACCGCTTGCAGTAAAACTCAAAAACAAAAAGGAAAAATAACTTTCATAAGCAAAACAATCATTCTGGAATGTAAATTATCTCAAATACTATTTTAGATCAGGATTAAGCTTAGAACAGGCACTTCACTTCTGAACTGTCACATTTAACATGTCTGGCAGCTCATACTCAGGGAACAAGACAGGTTTTTCTTTCTGGTGATAGGTAAATCTTAAATATGCTGTCCTTAGAAGACAAGGAAAAGTTGCAGGTTTGGATAAAGATGCCATTCACATTTAAATGAATGGAGGTACTTGCTCTCCAACACCAGTGTGAAATCCAGTCGATGACTCAAACAGGCAACACCACCATTACTGCAACTGTAGACTGTGCTATATTCATGCAGCCACTCAAAAGGGCTCCCTCTCTATAAAGCTGCTCTTAGAAATCAAAAATATATTAAAACCAAAGAACCTTATTCATACCTGGAAGCTTCAACTGGCTGCAACTCCTCCAATTTCCATGAAGTTCAGCCTATTTACTCTAGAGGTGACTACGGTTTCGGTACAAGTGGTTAATTTGTTTGGGAACTCCTCTGTAACATACACAAATATGTGGGATAAAGATGCGGCCAACTACTTCCCATCAGACAGACCAGGATAAGGGCTTCTCGTCTACACGGTACGTAAAATATTAACTCATCAGCTTTAACAGACTTACACGACTAAAAAAAATTCCAACTAGATTTTTTAATGCATTTTATCGTCATTATTTGAGTATTTGTAAATGTTTTTATCTTTTTTGATACCCCTCGAAGCTAAAAGGAGCTACAGTTAAAAGGATGGACAAAGATGCAGAGGCATTAAAGGCAGCCAGAGCAGAACTCTGTGAAGCGAGGCGGCAGTGGCATCACATGCAGATAGAAATTGAATCTCTCCACGCTGTGGTAAGCATCATAAAACAAAACAGGAAGTCTCTTAGGAAAAAAAATAGATCTTTTTCTTGATGTAAACTACACCACAATTCAGCTTTATTTGCCGCAGAAACACAGCACACCCAGGAAGGCAGAGCTCTGCGGTGGGCTGGCAGCTCGTCACTCAGAGCACAAACCCAGCACGTGCTCACAGCCAGTCACATCCCACCCTTTGGTTCAGAATCTGCCATCCCCCAGACACGGGGTTTCACATTCTCACACCTGCCAAAGAGCTCTTTGCATGATACTCCCTCACCAAGTTCCTGGTCGTTCTGCATAACCAGTTCACTTCAAGTTTCTACCTTTTTTAAACATGGGGACCAAATGTGTCCATTCATGATAAACTATGTCAGCAATTTACTGAATTGGGTAATATAGATAAAGCGACAAGAGCACAGAGACCACTCCATTTTCACACGGTGCTGAGCTGGATATCGCACAGGTAAAATCAGGGGTCGCTAAAATCAGTGGTGGTGGATTGCTGGTACAACAGACAGCTGCATTTTTTTTTATCCTATCTTAAATTATTACAAATTTTAGTGGAAAATTTCTCAGCAAAAATATTATCTTGAAAGTTTTACTCCTGTTCCTGAAGAATATTCTTCAAAGAACTGCTATCAAAATACACAGACTGTTAACAAGAAGTACGTATAACATCTTTACCCATATACTTTCCAAATCTTACAATATGAGTTAAATTTCCCAGGAAAAAGGTTTGGAGCGTTCGTTGCGTGCCACAGAGAAGCAGTACCACATGCAACTACAAAATCTAGAAGGTGAGATTGAGTGCTTGGAGAAAGAGCTACTGGAAGTGAGAAGAGGTATCGAGAAACAGCTGCAGGAGCATGAAATCCTCCTGAACACCAGGATGAAGCTGGAGGACGAGATCGCCACGTATCGCAGTCTGCTTGAGCAAGAGGAGAACAGGTACTTCTGGTTTAAAGCTCTCAAATTTACCTTCCAGTTCAGAACTTCTCGTTGCAGTAATCGTCAGAATTGTAAATCCATGAACCAGTTATTAAAAAATTACAAGTATAAAATCCTTAGAAATGGTTTGATTGTGACTAAACTTCAGCATGAACTAAACTTCAGCATTAATGAAATTAAATCAAGTCTTCCTGGTGCACAACGAACCCACTAAAAACTGTCTGAAAATAGTGAAGAAATTCCACAGATCTCTTCAGTAACTTTCTTCAGTTCCATATTCAAAATGAGAAACCCAAATAAATAATTACTACAATCAGAGAAAACTTCTCATGGTTCTCATGATTTAAAATGCTTTCACAGAGGCTAATTCATCAAGCCCTGGATTAAAGTAATTCAATATTACTAGACAACTGTAAAATGTCTATTTTTGCAGGTTTCGTTGCTCTATACCCAGCCAGAAGGATGACAAAAAGCCCTCCACTAGCAAGATTGCCTTTACACTGCCTTCAAGTGAGTTGTTAAGACACTTCCCTTAGGAAAGGATCTTCTCCCGGTGCAGCAGCAGGAAAATTACCTGCAGGCACTGGGTCCTGGCCTTCCTCCTCTGCGCCCCTACTGTATCTGCATTGTCTTTTGCAGATGGCGTCAAGCAGCATAAAGCTGAGAAGGTGGAATTGATCACAAAAGAAGCAATCCTAGATGGAAATACTATGAAGGAAAGAGCTGAAGCTCATGGCACTGTACAGTAAGACAAACATGAACCTAACTCATAATTGAAAGCAAACACTGGGCATTGCATGTCAGTAGCTTTCAGTTCTCCTTTGCTTAGACCTGGTATATATCAGCCAAGAAGCTCCAGAGTAACAGTGCTACTAGCTGTTGAAGGCAAAGCCAACGGCTTTTACCATACATTAAATTTTAATGTTCTTTTCATTAGCATTTACTTCGTAAGTCAATAATATCATGATGATGCTTCCGATTTGTAATTTCAATTTCTGTTCAGAATGAAACTATGAATAATTCATCTAGTAAGACTGAAAGCAAAAGAGCCCACACCACATTTGAGAAGTCCCTCCGGGGCCTATTTACATAGACAAACTCGGGCTTGGCTGCTCCAACTTGCTGTGTGGAAACTCCTACATTTCCCCAGTTAGTGAACAGGGAACAGAGAGCTTGGCTCCTAAGTGGACATGGGAAAGTCTGTTAGTATGGATTATTCACCTTAAATTACTTTAATAGCACTGGATTGCCTCTTTTTTTTTTTCCTGCTGCTCTTTAAGCATTTCTGTAGACTAGTATTTAATGTTCCCGTGTCTCCAATACCTACCTGTAAACCAGCTGGGGAAGACACACAGAAATTCAGCTGCTGGGCTGGGAGCAGTTCACCACAGTCAGACTTTTAGATCCAGATCCTGACACACACTTGGAGGATCAAATCAACAGGATTTAGCAGATGTTACTGAATCTGCTGGGAATTTCAGTTCTCTGTATTTTACTTCTACCTTGTTTTTCTTTTTTAATTTAATGTAGGTCTACATTGTCAGCCTTGGATCTGAACTAGATTTTTCTCCTCCCCGTTTTGAAGGTTTTCAGATGCAGGAATTCTATCCTGCCCACTAGAGTCTGGAGGCTTCTTGCAAAGTTTTTAAGCTTCAGTTCCAAAATTTCTCCTTGGAAACAAACTGCTTGATGTGTTTGGAGCAGTGGTTTTGGATCCCTTAAAAGGGATCTACTTAAAAGTACAAAACCAAGAAAGAATATAATGAACCCTCACCCTTTATTTAGCTTTTCTGAAGAACGAACCTGTGGAAAAAAAAATAAAATATTCTAGTGTCTCAGCACCCAACTAAAATACCTTGACACTTCATGATGCAGCTTCTCTCTAGATTGTAAAAGCAGTCCTGAAGATACATAACCTATATGATAAATACATTTGTTTTATTGTTTCAGGACAGAAAAAGTGGATGAAGTCATTAAAGAATGGGAAGGTTCTTTCTTTAAGGACAACCCTCGCTTAAGGAAAAAGTCGGTGTCGCTGCGCTTTGATCTGCACCTAGCAGCGACCGACGAGGGATGTCTGCACACAAAAAAGAAAACTCTTCCCGACATTGAAGTCAGGCTGGTAATGAGGAGATCTTGCAGTATTCCTTCCATCAAAGCCTAACCTCCAGCAAATTAACCCAAAGCTCCCCTCCAACGGGCTCTGGAAATAAACGGTAGATGGACTCACGGTGCCTGCTGTCCGGCTACAACTACAAAACCTTACAAAGTACTTTGATTAACACAATAAAAACCTACAAGTCTTTTAAAAGAAAAAGGGAGAAGAGCAAGGGAATTAAGATTCCAAGAAACCTAACTTCTACTAGTTTTATACTCTGGGTGCAGCCCTTTAATTTTCTCATTATTGTTGTTGTTTTGTAGAACTACACCAAATATTACTAAAAATTAAAGCCTAACTTTATACTTTGACATCTTCTGCCTTTGTAAAAGAGAACTTGATTTCTCTCTCTGGAAATGAGAAATGCATATTTCATTCTCTTAATTATTCAGTATCGCAGACATGTAATGACTGATGAATCCTTGCAATTTATATCACAACTGTCATACTTCTTGAAATATATTTTAAAATAACACTTTCTAGCTGAAAAAATTACATACAAATATGCTCTTAAAATGCATAAATTATTATCAAATAATTTTCCTTTTAAAGTGGCTGGTATTTTTTAATTAATTTTTTTAGGCAGCGACTGAGCAAAAATGTCTTTCCCTCACATAATCACACAGACATTTTCAGAAGTGTTGTAACAAACCAATAATATTTTAGCCATATTGTTCCACTGATTTTGAAGCAGTAATTTCTACTGAAAATCCATCCTTCTCTTACGTGCCCACACACACCTGTACTGCAACTTTCTCAGCCATAGCAAGTAAAATTTACTCTTTAATTGTTCAAATGTAAGGAGTCAACCAGCCATTTAAATGCTGGTATTTAATTACTTTTGTTTGTTGTAACCATGTGAATCAAAAGACCTTCAACAAATTCCCCTTCTGATAAATATTCTCGGTGAGTTGCGCTCTTGATCTAGTCCACAGATCAAGTCACTGTTGTGCCAGGGTACAACTATTACTCCTTCAAATTACATGGACAATATAAGGGCTACGTATTCAAAGTCAAATTCTACCACACCCGTCAAGGATCCCCCACTACTACTCAAAGTAGCTATGGGCAAATACAAAGTGTGATACTATGTGATACTGTGTCTGTACAGAGGGAAAAAAAAACCAGAAATACAAACTCGGACGTACCTCCTTGTAACGTTATGAGACAAATTTCAAGCAAAAATTCAAACAACATTGTATGAAGACAAGAACGATCGTCTACGAGGATTTCTGAGAGGCACAGATGTCACAAACTCCCCCTGAAAGCCCTGGGATTAACAGGGGCTCAGAGCCTAGAAAAGCCACGGACCGTCTTCGCTGGATTCACGGCAGCATGTGAAGGATCCATTTAAGTGTCGGTATTTGCCTTACGACTTACGGCATGTGTTACAAAAACCGACCCTACAAATCCTTTCCGTGTTAATTTAAGCTTCTATCTTTTGTTCACGGTAAGAACAGCGCGTCGATATTGCCCACGGGTCTGTATCTACTGTATGAAGCTGGCTAATAATTGGCTACTGTTGTTAATACTTGAGTATTTGGCATCCTGAATGTACTCGCCTGCTCTAGTATTCTCACTATGCAGCTTTTTTTTTTGTGCTTCTACTCTGTACATTTTACAATACTTGAATTTAAACTAAGTTTTAATTGCTTCAAGGCACTTTAAACAGGGATACAAATTTACCAAAGTAAATGATAGTACTACAATAAAGAAGTATTAAAATTGCGCTTGCCCATTGCGTATTTTGTGAGTTTTAATGTGCACACCTTAAAAGAAGTAAAAGAGAAATACAAAATAAAAGTTGTAGGTAAGAAAGTCTGCGGTGCCGCAGCCAAGCATTTTCTAAGCTCTCTACAAATAGAAGGACACAAATTCCCTAAGAATCTTTATCATAACATGGAGCAAAAATTACTCATTTTCTGGTGAATCCAGCAACCCTGAGGAGATCTCCGGCCCTTTGTGCTGAGCAGCGCACAAGAAAGAACAGAGACAGCGTCTGGATACAGAGATTACCATCTAAAAGATAAGCTGACAGCCAAAGATAAATAGCAGGCAAATATGGAACAAAAGCTAAACACCTGTACCTTTCAAAGTGCCAGGGCAGACCTCCTCATGCAGGAAGAGCTTGCACAGGCACAGAAAAAACTGCTGTCCTAACACTGGGAAAGTACTGCCATCTCTACAGGAGGTAAGAATGGAATGATACTACAGACACAGGTTTTTCTTTAAGCAGGGAGTGTTTGGCTTATTCTCTAACCTGCTAGTGCATTATAACGTTATCAGCAAAACCATGTTATTAATAAACTACAGATGAATGCACAAAGTGGTCAAAAACAGGGGAAAAAACAGGTTATTTTTTACCTTTTACCAAGTATTTTCTCACCTTTTCTTTACTAATGTTCTGTCCATGTGAAACTGTAGACTAAAGAAAGGCATGTCTGGCCGTTTGAGGAATATTTTCAAGTCTTACATTCTTTTAATTATTGTGCTGCACATCAACAAATTTCCATTAGCACGCTGCAGGCCAATGAGGGCTGAAGTCTTGTCTCTTTTCTTTGTTTATTAAAATGTGCTTATTTAAGAATGAAAGCAAACTGGGCTAGACAGACTGCTGGCATCAGGAAGAAACGGGTCTAACTTGAAGCAATCTGGTATCGTATTTAGTTTTTCTTCTTTGCCCTTTCTACCGTCCTTTTGGGTTGGGTAGGTATCCTCTATCTTTTTCCATTCAAATAAATCAAGGCTGTTTCTGCTACCGTCTCGTGAACATTTGCTGTGTGGCTTTCCTTCAGCTCTCACTTTCAACAGACCCACCAAAAATTCTCCTTTATGGATGTCTTGAAATTCATCTTATTAGCCATATGACAGCATTTCAATGCCAAACTTCATGTTCTCTAATTCAGTCATTACAACAAGTTTTCACTGTGCAAGAGACTCCTGTGCTGAACAGAGGTCCAACACTCTCCACTTTCCTCAGGCACTCAGAGCCATGCGGTGTACTGCACTTTGTTACCTCCACCTGCGATACCTTCACAAACGTCCGCAATAAACTGTTCTAGAAAATTCCACCGCTCACTGTGTACTCCTGAGTTCATCACCCTCTGGGATAGGGTTTGAGCTGGTCTGTCTGACTGAGTTTAAATTGTAACCTAAACAGGTTTACAACGCAGGGTCTCTCCCGCGGCCCACACGGCCTCTCCTCCGCGCACAGCCCTCCATCCACCCGCCGGCGTCCTCCCGGCTTTCCTCAGGGGCACGACCCGGCCGAGGACCCCATCCCGCTCCACCTCTTTCCGAAGCGATGCCGTTCCCGAACCACGGAGCCGGGACCACCGCTCCGCACACGTTACGCNTTCATTAGTTTCTACTGATAATTTAATATGTTTAATTACGGATTAATAAATTAGTAGTCAAAATTAATAAAAAGCATAAAATAATTTTGATTTTTTAGGAATGCAATGGCAAGTTTGAAGAATTTTAACTACCATAATTTAGACACAAATGTAAACTCCTGGAGAGTATGGATTTACAGAAAAAATAATCTTAATTCAGGTGGAAAAATGCAACATTTGATGACGAATTTAAACCTGGATAAGTATGCGTATCTTTGCTTAAATGCTATAACCAGAGGTTTTTTGAGGTTGGACAGGATAGCCTCCACAGGTCCCTTCCAACCTCAATCATTCTCTGATTCTGTGACAATAAAGACACTTAAATCGGGAGCGCGGCGCGGTCGGTCCCCTCCGTGCGGCCCGGGGAGCGAGCGGTGGGGCCGAGAGACCGCAGCAGGTGGGTCGGGGCCGGTGGTGCTGGAGCTGCCGCGGCCCCCGGGCCCGCCCTTCTCAAACTGCAGCAGCAGCCCCGTGGGGAAGAGTTCATGAGTGGGGAGCTGAGCACGGTGCTCGTGGGGAATTTAGAAAGGAGGTCCCGCTTCTGTTGCAGCTTCGCTGGAGCTACTTGAAGAGAGAGGCCGAGGGAAGCGGTGGTGGGTTTGCTGTTGCTAAAAAGTTAAATCTGCTCCCACCCGCCGGCCTGGGGCACGGCTGCTCTGCTCCGTGCTTAGGCTTTGGGCCAGGTAAAGGAGGTACTGCTTAATTTGGTCACTTAGATATTAACACCCTTCTTCTGAAATAGGCAGTGTAAAATAATCGGGTAGATCCTTTTAAAATACATTTTTAAAACCTTTAACATGAAGACGGCATAAACCTGGGTGTTATTTCACAGCTATTTAAGGCCAGATTCCTTGAAAAGTACATTCCTTTTTCAAAGATATGAACACTGTAGTTTTTAGAAACTTTTGGCATTGTTTCCAAATTGGCAAACCTTTTGGTAATCAATGATAACTATAATAATTGAAATTTCAAACATTTTGGGAAGCACAGGGACAGCACTTAATAGTATGATATTCTTTTGTCTTTCAGAAGTACAAAAATAATGTCAGGTGGTTGAAAATTTGCCTATCAAAATGTCAAGTAAGTTCTCAGATTTTTCTTCCTTTAACTCGATGAATTAAAGATCTGCTTCAGCAGAGCCTGTTTTTGAGACAGTCCCATTATTCCTTGCATTAAAAGGAACTGTGTGAAGCGTAGTTGTTTCTGACCAAACGCTTGGCCTTAAATCTCGCTGTGGCCGATTTCTGGCGTATTGTTTCCATAGGAAATCCAGATATCACGGCCTCTCCTAAATCCTGCTTCACTGCATTTTTGCCTACCCTCTTTTTAATTGATGCACACATAAATGGATTTTATATTCTTTGGTCTTTGCCTAAACAAAAGGCCAGCAATGGTGCAGCCTTAAATGTCGTCTTTCGCGCGTGTTCTTTGCTTTACGCTCTTCAGTGGCAAAATGCAAAGTCTTTGCGAGTAGGATTTCTGCCTCAGTTCTGTAAATCGCTTAATGCTTGCCACAGCAGATGCCTTATAAAGAATTTGTTCAAACTTCCAAGAAAAAAAAGAATTGCTTACATTTATATCTTAACAGAAAGGCCATCTTACGCCCCACCTCCTACCCCAGCTCCTGCAACCGTAAGTATAGTGATTTTTCTCATTAACACAGAGCTGATAACACGGCCGTAGCAGTAATTATGAAGTTGCATCACCTGCCTGTGTTGGAAGTACAACTAGGTGTATTTCATTATTGATGTGCCTTGTTTACATTAAGTTAATCACGCTTTTCTAAGCAGTTTGTGAAGGAAGTTGAATAAACTTGTTTCACCTTTAAGGCTGAATCCTGCAGATATTTAATTTTCTCTAAGCAGTCAGTTGGTCTAAAATTGCTCACAACGAGTCGGAACAGGAATATTTAAGAGCAAACTGGTGTATTTAATTCTAAAACTTCCAACTCAACTTCTGCCCAAATCGTGGGCAAACGGTGCATTTTTCCGTGTTCCTGTTGTACCTTGTCGATTGTCAGTGGAACGCAGGAGTGCGCCAAGTCCTGTCCTGTTGGGTCAGAATAAAGAACCACTCGTGATCATAGTCCTAAAATGCCCTGGGTTGGAAGGGAACTCCAAAGGTCATCTAGTCCAACTCCCAATGGATGCCAGTCTTACTCAAATTTCTTGAAATCACTGACGCTTTGGAGTCCGTGGCATGAGGAATATTTTACTGTCTAGTCAAATGGTGCAGAATGACACCGAGGAAAACAGGAACAGCAGTTCTGAATCGTGTCCAGTTGCACTCGGGCACGCATGAGAAGGTCCTGAAATACCAGTTTGCTGTGGTCAGGAGAGCGTTTGAAAGCAAGTGCACCTCTTCTGTAGCGTTCGCGTTTCAGGATAGCTGGTGTTTGAGGAGTAACGTGTTCACATGAGAAAATATGAATCTCCTCTACAGAGCAATGAGCAAAGAGCTTGTAGTGAAATTGTTTTTACCAAAGAAAATTTGAAAACTGTCACCCAAGGGAGTGTCCCTGATCTCTGCATCCCAGCTGGGAACTGCAGGATGGCACTGAGGTGAGATGTGACCCTTCACATTTATTGTGCCACGCTTTACCTTCAAAGAGGAGTTAAAGTTACATCATGTGTAAGTTATGTTCTTACAAACTAACTTAAATAAAACTTTATTTGCATAGCTTGCTCAGAGTTTTCATTTTGCACCCAACTTCATAGCCTTGTGCCAGTGTTGGAAGCAACACGATGACATCTGCTCTTGCAGCTGGAGTCCTGCTTCGAGAGCTCCGCAGATACGTGCGGGATTCCCTGGAGACGTAGCACGGACGCAGATGCTGTTGCCTGGTGTCTGTTGACATGGTACTTTCTTTAGTCAAGTTAGAAGCCTTCAGGAGGGGACCTGGAAAGCATTTCCCAGCTGCAGCTAGTGCTGTGCGTTGCCTGTCTTTCCAGCACCGCCCGTACCGGTTGTTTTATACAGTCTGTGGTGTGACAGTCGGTGTTCTGCTAACACGGGTCATAAAAGTAGACAAATAACCTGCTTGCTCTTCACAGCCAGTTCCAGTTACTGCAGCCAGCAAAATGCAGTAATTCTTGTCACTTCCTATCGCAGCTGAAGGGAAAAGGCTCCTGTAATGCCAAGTAGTTCCCTGGTAACGTTTAAATCCTGTCTTGCAGAAATAAAGAATTAAGCAGATGGAGAGTACAATTGTCATCTGGTTTTATTGGAGAGGTGTAGCTCAACATACTCAAAACCTGTTGTTATGGTAATACAGAAAACTGCAGTAAAAGGTCATCTGACTGAACAGTGAATGTGGATGTGCCAATCACAGGCCTACAGATTGAGCCCTGTCAGCCGCTGTGACTGAGCTTTAAAAGTTTGGCAATAAAATATACACTTGAAGGCTGACAAAGAGTAATTTATATTTTTCCATGTTTGGAAATAAACTGACTATAGTGTTTCCACATACTTAAACTTCAGGAGTTAACGTAATTGAACTTACAGGTTTTGTTTGGTGTTTGTATTTGTCACACCTGGGCTCTTGGAGTCCTGAACCTGTGTGTAGGATTTTGGTAACTAATCTAGAACGGGTCCAGTCAGCAAATCACTGGAAAAGACGGGTTCTTATTGGGGCCAAAGTGCTGCTAAAGAGTGGGACACTGTGTGGATTGCACTCAAATGTCTAGAGACACTCCAGGATATGGTGAATCCTAATGGAATGATGGGGCTACTGCAGTCAGGACTGGATCACAATTGCTATTAAATAGCTGATCCAGTTTTTTTCCAACAAAATTTGTTTGGGAAATGAGGGATAATGGAGAAAGGTGAGAGAGTTATGTGAGGAAGGAATACAGTGAAACTTCTGATACTTGATAGGGTGTAGCTGGTAGGTCAGAAGGGCTTGCAGAGAAATTAAGACTTTTTTTTCCTCTGCATTTCTGAGGTGAAAAGGAATTGATCCACTTTCAAGAATGAAGAAGTGTTGATTAACTTTTTTAATTGACCTGGATTCGGTGCTTTGTAAAGCCTAGTTTGTAGTTTCTAACGCTGCAGTGGTTCCTCAACTCTGCAGCCTGCTTCCTAACAGAAAGGTACTTCTGGGAATTGTCCTCTTCCAGCTTCTAATCCCAATTCCCCAAAATACTTAAATTTTGTAAACCACCGGTATCTGAAGACTTTCCTGGTAATGGTGCTTTGAGAGAGTGTTTCCCCCCTCTGATTTATTGATAGTGTAACATCAGTAAAGAATGGTGGGAAGAGAAGCAGACAGGGATTTCCACTGGTGCAGTAAATGTTGGTACTGGGGATTTCTGCCCTGTTACTGTGCGGTGTGCTGCCTTGGATAAGAGTCTTTCTGAATTAATTGATGGCTTGTGTTGGAAAATGTTATTAGCCATGAGCTGGATTTATAGAATACTTGTTTAAATGAGTTACTTAATAGAAATAAAATCACCGGCTTCAGACAGACATTTGTAGTGACACGTTTGCTTAAAAAAAATCTCTTTCCTTACTAGGTTGATACTGGAGTAATTTTTGTGCCTTGAGAAGATACCAACTGCTACACCTCATTTGCTTGTTTAAATTCTGGTTGCTTTTGCATGCCATATTGCAGTTCATTTTCATTTCTGTGTTTTCCTCGTTTGAGCTCATTTCTCATTCGTGTTTTTGTCTCATTTGTTTCCATCAGCAAATGCCCAGCACACCAGGGTTTGTGGGATACAATCCATACAGCCATCTGGCCTACAACAACTACAGGCTGGGAGGGAACCCGGGCACCAACAGCCGGGTCACGGTAGGAGAATCAACTATTACATCATCCAGCAAACAACAGGAATTGACCAGAAATGGCTTTAGAGTTAGGTTCTTCTGAGTCTTGGCTGCTGCCACGTCTTTATAAAAAACAAAGAAATTACTTCTGATTCTTATTTCCCCACCCCTACCTCCCCTTCCCTTTCACTCTGAAACCTTTTGCAGGAAAACGGACTTCTACTCAGCAGAGAAAGAAGTGTGGTAACCATGTATGATGCAGACCTCCAAAAAGACAGACTTTGTGGTCCCCAGTGACCACTGCATGCTCTGGGAACAAGTCTGTAGTCTGGGTGCAAATTCTTGGAGGGAGGGAACTGCTCATTTTATTGGCACAAAAATAAGAACATTTTGCAAGCCGGAGACAGTTGATAGTAGTTGCATCATACTGTTGAGCCATGCAAGAGATGCAAACCTTTATTTTTCTTTCCAGTTCTAGTCTGGTAATAACTGCCAAGGCCCAAGTTCAGAAGTTATTTTTTTCAACAAAAGTGTCATGGTAAAAAAAAAAAAATATATTCTTTTAGATCTTAGGTACTTTGTTAGTGTGTGGAAAATGGATGTTGCATTCATTTTTCATGGCGTAAACAAAGCAAAATGGAGTCAAGTGATGAGAGAGGTGACATCAAATACAGATAAAACTCCTGAGCAT
Source organism: Baryphthengus martii (assembly GCA_013396935.1). Taxonomy (NCBI): domain Eukaryota; kingdom Metazoa; phylum Chordata; class Aves; order Coraciiformes; family Momotidae; genus Baryphthengus; species Baryphthengus martii. The sequence goes on along the minus strand of VWZK01020554.1, from coordinate 114,409 downwards.
TGGATGCAGTCAGGAAACAGAAATAAGACTGTGGAAGTGTAACATTTTTTTATAACTAACACAACAGAAATAGAGTCGATCCCTGAATTTTTTTAAGTTTCCGTACTTCCCATATCTAAGGTTTTTCGTGCAAAGCTTCTATGTCAAAGCATCCAATCGTTTTGAAATGTGATACAAAGATTCCTCAAGGAGCAAATATATGGTGTTTTGAATCCAGTGTCTCCTTTCTATGCCTCTCTTAGATAAACTTTTCAGACTTCAGATGAAGTTCATCTAATTTGTTAAAATGTTTACAGAAAAGACCTTCCCCTTAGAAGCTGGAACTTGGCTGACCGGACACTTTTCCTTATACAAGAATAAGTTAGGTTTTGTCTGAGAATATCCATTGTTTCTGTATGTCATAAACATACACAGCCTTCTCTGCCATGCATATACCAATATATGTATGGTGTCTTTAAACTCCTGTTAATTTAAAAGCATTGAACAATTTCCGTTAATGTTTTTCAAACCCATCTGTATGTGTATATCTGTATACATTTTGGTAATGCATATACCTCATGTACATTATTTATACACAATTCTGTATGCATTGTTTCATGGAGCTCCATAAATTCAGCAAAACAAAAAAAAATGCCAAGTGGAAAAATTGGAAATCTGAATATTGACCGTGAGCCGCCTTGGCCGGATACAAGGACTCGCCTATCTGTGGCCGTAGTCCTGAAAAACCTGGAAACTGCTTTCCATTTTTATGAAAATGCTCCCACTTAATACAGCAGAACTCCTCGCATGTGTCAGTGCTTGAAGAGCGGAGATTTTCAGAACGTGCAGCTGACAGGGACTGCGAGGTTCCTGCAGAGCTCAGGAGAAACCCTGTCGGGTGTTTTGTAGAGCAGGGGCACACGAGGGGAGGCAGCAGCTCCCCCTCGGCAGAAATTAGTGCTCAGGTTGCTATCAAGTGCCTGAAAACATGCTCAGGGATACAAACCTCAGGGGAGGGCGAGCCCAGAGGGGTGTTACAGGCTAATTTGGATGCAAATAATGCACACGTTGACAGCTCCGTTGCGTGGGGTTGTTTTCTTTCTACAAGGAGTAGTTTAATTGGCTCCAAGTCGCCACTGACAATTTTTGCAGACAGATATACTGCTAAAATGATTTGAAAATTAAAATACGTCTCTAGCTTAATGATCTTAAAACGTTCTCCTTTTTTCACCTGGGCAATAGCCACATTAAATCTGTCAAAACGGTTTAATGAATAAATTGCTCATCAGAAGTGAGAAAAGCAACCTGCTGGGCCGGGTGCTTCCGGGTACGTTCCTAAGCGCGTTATTCCAGTTCTAAGAATATGGAGCCCTTTGGGAGGTCGGTCTAGTTACTCTGTAAACTTGCAGATAAAAGGACAAATTTGAAGTGGGAAACTATTCCTGTGAGGAGCAGCTCTAGTCAGTAGCTGTTTCCAGCGTGGGTAGTTTTTGGTGACGTTGCTTCTCCCGGGGCGGGGGTGCGCGTGGTTTGTTTGCGTGAGCTGCGCAAGAATGAGTGTTTTCCAAAACTAGTGTCTGTAGAAACTGTCCAGCGATCCCATTAACGAATGGATTTATTCGGTTCTTTTATAGGCTTCCTCTGGCATTACCATTCCAAAGCCCCCCAAACCCCCAGACAAGCCCCTGATGCCCTACATGAGGTACAGCCGGAAGGTGGGTATACGGTGTCAAACAAGTAACGAGAAAAGCTAGCGGTGCTCTGTGCTAACAATTAATTGCTATGATCTTAGTTTCAGCTTCTAAACTCTCACTCCTAACAGCCTGCACGCTCTTTTGAGGGAATGGTAAAGTACAGATGCATTGGTTGCCCTTCAGAACAAGGGCAGCACTAGTCTGTTCGTGCAGTTGCCAATTTCTGGGGGGAAAAGTTTTCTCTAAAATGCTAATTACTGCCGCTGTCTGCTGACAAGGATCCACCTGCCACATTCAGGAGTTCCTGTGACTTACTGACGGAACTTTTTTATATCAAGGAAGTATTCCTTGCGGTATACTGGGCTTGGTACGGTGCTGTAGCTGGACTGAAGAGTAGCGATGAGTGGACTTTGCATGTTCTCCTTCACCAACCTAGCCTGTGGCGACGTTTCCCTCGCTGTTCTCTGAACTGTTTGACAGAAAGTAGGAGAGAGGCTCTTGTGGAGTCTGAAATCTGATGGGGCATGGGGAGGGCATGTCAGCCTGTCTGAAGCGGGTGAGCCAGAAGGAATTTCTTCCGCTTCTGGTAAAGTATCTTTACCAGCATGTCTGTCTTAGGCAAAAAAAGCATCAACAAAAAAAAAAAAAAAAAAAAAAAAGTCAAGTGACACAGCAAGAAATAACACTGGCAGCTCTCCTTTTTTTCCTCTTTTCTTTCCCTATAAAGTTAGAAACTTTTTTTGGTGGAGTCAGACCTTGTTGGAACTCAAATTGATCAGCAAGACTGAAAAATATTTTGAGATGTTACATTCTGATCTGAAAAGCTCAGTGCTCTTTATCATAATCTACTGCTGGATCTGTTTACTCGGTAGCATTTTTTTTTTTTCCCAGAGATGCAGCGATGTGCATTTAAGAAGAGCATTAAGAGGGTTAAAGGCAATGTTCTCATGAAACCAAAGCCATTTCAGCAATTGCCTGTTTCAGTAGATGGCTTCCTACTGACCTCCTGCCCCAGAAAATAATCGAGATAGTTTAGCCAGACTCATTCCTAACTTAATCCTGGTTTTCATGGTGATTCCAGAAAGAACTCTGAGATGACAATATAAAATGTTTAATTTGGAAGTATTTAGATATCATTAGTAAAGCTCCAGCTGTTTCTGTTAAGGTCTGGGACCAAGTGAAGGCGTCCAATCCTGATTTGAAGTTATGGGAAATTGGCAAGATTATTGGAGGAATGTGGCGAGATCTCACTGATGAAGAGAAGCAAGAGTATTTGAATGAATATGAAGCTGAAAAGGTAAATGGAAGAAATCTGGGATGTTTATTACAGCTGATTCTTCTAGGAACTGGTCTGAGAAGAACAATTCATCTTACCCATGCAGTGGTGTATGAGGCATTCACGAGACCCCTGTATGTAACTTAAATGGAAGTATGTCCCGACACGCCTTTTAGATTTTTTTTTTTTAAAAGTAACTGTACATCAACTGTGACTGGTCGGTTTTTAGACCTAATTCAAAATGAAGTATTTATAATTGAGTGTCAATTTTAACTGTTTAATGAATGGATTTGATTGTACAACATCAGTATTGAAACGATTGTCTCAACACCAAAATCCTCTTCCAAAACTGGTGCTCTGCAGCTCCCGCTGTTGTCATGAACGTGTTCGTAACAGGCTTCCAGTCACGTAGGGTTTGGTGTTCATGGTGTAACCTGGTGTAACTCCACGCTATGGCATGGAGTTCTGTCTCCTCATAGAAAAAATGCCACCGCTTTTAGGGTTTTCTTGTGGTTGTGTACGGTTTTATTGATCGTAATGACAGAAGATGTCAGCTGCCTCTTGTGCCTAGGCTGGTAAGTGCTGAGGACCTTTACAAGACTCTTTCTGTGATCCTAAGGTACGAAGGGACAATGGTCCAGCTGCTGTGTTGTGCTTACACCTGGTAGCATCCGAGGCTGCGTATAACCTGCTCGTGTCTCAGCTGCTTTTATTCCAAGTCAATAGAGAAGTACGTCAAAGCCGGATGCTCTTAGTTGAGAAAAAAAAAAAAATCAAGGGATTCTACTTTTTAACTTGGTAATGCTGTTTAGATTGTAAGCTCCTTGGGGCAGGGGCCATCTAATTTATATTTTTACAGTGCCTAGGTAGAAGGATTCCAGTCCTAACCGTAAGCAAACCAAGACGTTCAGGTACTTTTAACAATATTGTAGGTGATACCTCGTTTTTCATTGGAGATATCTCCAATCACTGTACAAAATCTAGACTTGGCAAATTTTAAAAGTGAGATTAAAGAAAGTAACTCGAAGGGAAAAATACTTCAAAGAAGGTGAAAATAGCGATGCAGTCGTGTTACCAGGAGGAGACAGTAGCCTGGCTGCAGCGTTCTGTGTCATCCCCGCGCAGGGATGGATCAAAGAGCGGAAAACTGGTTCATGACATACTGGAATAAGGGAAGAGAAGAAATCAGAATCAAAGATCTAGTTAGAACTGCAGAGAATTGAGACTATTTTAAGTTAACTCATTCTTTTTATCTTATTTGAGTTCATCTAATCATAAATGCCTTGTCCTGAGGAGTTTGATCTTGGGATTAAAAAGTAACATAAAGAACAAAGCTGTTGTAAGACTTCTCAGGTGTTAAAACTGGGAGGTACCTAAAGGCCCAGCTAGTGGTTTTAAAACATGAATGACTATGGAAGAAGTTCTGATTTGTAAAAAGAAAACCTGAGAGAATATGGTCGTTTGGGTATCAGCCAGATGGTTGGAAATAGCTTTGTCTCTGCAACTACGCCGCGAGTTACAGAGACCACGGTTCTGTTGACTCTGAGATGTCCAACGGTGCAATCAAACGGTATTGGTCGCATTTCAGATAGAGTACAATGAGTCCATGAAGGCCTACCATAACTCCCCTGCCTACCTCGCCTACATCAACGCCAAGAGTCGCGCCGAGGCCGCGCTGGAGGAGGAGAGCCGGCAGAGGCAGTCGCGCATGGAGAAGGGCGAGCCCTACATGAGCATACAGCCGGCCGAAGATCCCGACGGTAAGCGGAGAGGAGTTCGTGCGCGCGGCCAGTGAGAGTCTCGTTGCAGGGCCGACGGCCTAGAGAACCGGACACCGGACACGGAGAACACCAGCCCATAGCTTCACAAAGCTTATCGTGCCTTCCCTTCTGGTTTGGTGCCTTTAAATGCTGATTTTCATTGTCACGTTTAATTTCACCCAGCTAATGGCTGACTTCCTCTCGTTTCCGAAAGCTGAAGTGGCAAGCCAGTTATTCCAAGCCTTAATTAGGTGTGGAGTAAAGCTACCAGCTCAAAACAAATAAGTCTGCCTAAAGCTCTGTACAGGCTTGACCATATGCATTCTAAAAGGCTTAGCTGCCTGGTTTTAATCCAGCGTGAGTGGAATTTTGTGCTTTATTACCAGAAGCAGATAATTGGGGCAGGCAGAGTTCTGGTACGATTCCGAGCACCTGAGCTTTGCAACAACTGTCACTTGAGATTGTTTAGAAAATGTTACCCTGGCGGTCGACAAGGTGATGAGAAAATTCTGAGCGTTTGACTGCAAGGAAACGCACCCCTCCCGGTGGGAAAACTCAGACACCCGATGGCTGCTTTTTAATTCAGCACCAAATACTTGTTGGAACCTGAGGGTGAAAAATGTATTCAGGCAGTTACACCCTTTTTTTTTTTTTTTTTTCCCCCTTGTAAAAGCACAGCCGTGAGATAAAGCTCCTGACAAACAGCACTTTCCCCGTGTGAGGTAACTGCAGAATTTATGTAACTGTCTTTAGCGTTCGAGTCGCTGGCGTTTTGGGGCTCCAGAGTCTGTTCTGTGCTCCCTGGGCCAGATGCACTTGGCCAGAACCAGCTGCACTGGGCCCCAGGCTGCATCTCCTCACATCTGGGACAAAGCAGCAGGTCACTGTCCATCTTGTTTCCCATCCTGTGGGATCAGGCACCTTGAGCATAAAAGGAATCTCATTAAGAGGACAAAGGCACAACTTTAAGGAGACTGATTTGCTTAATGCTGCTTTGTCTCTTGGAAATCTGTTGTCTTCCCACTGTCCTTCTCCTTTTTCTTCAATTTAATCAGATACCTCAATGAGAAATTGAACAGAACCCTTTGAAATAAGGGAGACAGAAACTAACTCCTTCTCGCCTCTGGTAATATCTTCTGGCATGATCCATTAGGATTCTCCTTAATATTCCTGTGAAGAGTTGGAGAGTAATCTCTATGAGGAAAACTTGATATAAAATAAATTGAACTTCTGGACTTTCCTACAAGTCATCATTCTGGAAGATTATTCACACTTCTTTAACTGATTTTAATACTCAACTAACTACCAATTATACTCACAGAAGTTTCTTCTTTGTTTCCTCGCCAGCACCTGATGCTATTTAATTACTGTGCTTTAAATTCTAATTAGTTTGACTCGAGTTTGTTTTATAGATTGGTTCTTAATACAAAAACTGCAGGCTGTTTTGATTTCTATTCTTTTGAAAGGCTTTGCTGCTTTCTGTGAAAGAAATACAGAAAAAACAGGAGTCCTTCCGTCTTCCACGGGCTGGAAGCATTTGAGTGCTGCCAGATAGAGGAAAACATCTTATTTTGTTGTGCTTTGTAGCATCAAACTGAGCTTTACTTTTAAAAAGAGTACCTTGTAGAGTCCATAATTCTGTGATGACTAAAATTGTCAAGAGTTCAGTATCTAGCTATAAATTGGAAGCTCTTTTTAATTTGATCAGTGAGGAAAAAAAAAAAATAAATCCTTGACCTGAAATATTTTTAGATGTTGGTAGTGAGTCCTCCAGGTGCATGTCAGACAGGTTAGTTCCTGTTGGACTTAACTTTTAATTTATTTTCTCTGCAAGAGGCTTATGAGGAGACCAGCACTTGACCTGTCTGCTTCTGTCCTTTTTCTCCTGAAGTGTGTTTATCTTTTAAAATAACTTCTTTAGAGAACTATATTTACTAAAAATAAATAATTGAATACTTTTAACAGGTCACTGTGAATTTTCAGTGATGAGTAAACACGTATCACTGCTCCATGATTTCATTCCTCAAAAAAAAATAATCATCTTTTTGATCTGTGCTGCAAAGCTTATTTATAGAGGAGTCGCTCTGCCATTGGTATTTTGCACTGTGTACTATTCTAGTGATGTGATTAATCAGGTATTAATAGTGCCTCATAGTCTGGAAAGGTGGAAAACAACACTAAATACCGAGGTCAATCCAGATTTCAGGCACGTGGGAAGTGCTGTCAGAGCTGCGTGGGGCCAGAGCTGGTTTAGCCTCCTATTGTCTTTTTTTCCCCCATTAGCTGATGTTCTGTGTTTGTCAGGGTGAACCCCGTGCCGTGGCAGCAACTGGTGTCAGGGCCGGTGTTCCGTTTCACTGCCGGTGCCGTGGGTACAGCCTCTTTAGAGCCGGTGCTTATTTTGTGGAATTAAAGCCATTTTGCTTAAAACTCTTGTTTCAGATTACGACGATGGGTTTTCTATGAAGCACACGGCCACAGCGCGCTTCCAACGGAACCATCGTCTCATCAGCGAGATTCTGAGCGAGAGCGTGGTGCCCGATGTCCGCTCTGTTGTCACTACGGCCCGAATGCAAGTTCTTAAACGCCAGGTTCAATCTTTAATGGTTCATCAGGTAAAGAGAAATGATACGAAGGCAGCTAAAACATCGTGGTGTTGGGCTGTACTCCAAGTCTCGGATGGGTTGATCTTCTACATGACTATTCTTGTTGGGTGTCGGTGTTCCATACGCTCGAATGGCTCTTCTCTGGGCCGTCTTGGGAGCTGCAGGATGTGAGACTTGACCTTCTGCGCTGTTTTCTTACTGAGAATCGTGTCAGACCGTATCTTGTTCTTTAGGATATCTTGGGCATTAATTCCATAGCTCTTCTTTGTTATACACAGCCCTCCTGTAAGCCTTTTGTTCAGTCGGTACCAGCAGAGTCGTGACTTTCAGCTACTTCTGTGACTCATAATCTTGTTTGTAATGGTTCTCTTATTACCGTAAATCCTCCCTATTGTTACATTTTTCATCGGAAGTTAAATACATAGGAGGGAATCTGGTGGGGTCACACTTGCACATTTCACCTGGCTTGGGACACCCGCCTGTTTCCAAACGTGCCTGTTACCCAAAGAACCCCGTCGGTGTGGTCACTGCACGTGGTGGTGAAGAAATGAGAGACCAGAATTAGATTCGTTATTTTTACAGTTGACAAAAGACAATTCAGAGGGTGGAGGGAGAAGGCACAAGGATGTTTATATATTATATAGATGTATTTTTAAATACTCATCTAAATATTTCTGTACATAGCTGTAAACTGTGGCCAGTTCTTCCCATGACCACACAGTAAGATTCTGACTGTTTATTTCATTTCCAGCGCAAACTAGAAGCTGAGCTGCTGCAAATTGAGGAGCGTCACCAGGAAAAAAAGAGGAAGTTTTTGGAAAGCACAGAATCCTTTAACAACGAGCTCAAAAGGGTACGAGGCCCCCTCTTCTCTGCTTGTGCAAGTGCTCTGACCACCCCCTGCAGCTCTCTGCCCACTCAGGTGGAATTACACAACTGCAGCTCCCGCTGTGGGGGGTTGGAAAGCACCAGGCAGCGCTTGAATCACTTCATGCTCCTTCAGTGACCTTTAGTGGTGACATTCAGCCAGTACAGTTTAAAAGTGCCTCCAGGATGGAGGGCTGAGAGCAGCTCCAAGAAGGTGGCCTGAGGCCATACAGAGAACATACTGCTCTGTCCTCGGCTGCCTTCAGATAACAACCTTCAGGTTGTTTTTGTTTATTTTTTTTTTGTTAATATGCTTCTGTCTCCCTTCCCAGTTACTGAAATTTTTAGCTGAAACTTTGTCAAGTCAGAAGAGTTAGGCTGCATGTAGACATACTGGACTCTTAACTGGGTTTTACTGATGTGTGGTTTTTCAGGGTAACTGAGGCAGTTAAAGAGCTTTCCTCTTCTTTTTTAATTCCTAGTTATGCAGTTTGAAGGTGGAAGTGGATATGGAAAAAATAGCAGCTGAAATTGCTCAGGCTGAGGAACAGGCTCGCAAGAGGCAGGAGGAAAGGGAAAAAGAAGCAGCGGAGCAAGCGGAGCGCAGTCAGAATAACGTCCCAGCTGAGGAGGAGCAGGCAGCTAAGGCAGAGGAGAAGAAAGAGGAGGAGAGTGCTCCGATGGAGACAGGTAACGGCACCTGAGGCCTCAGCTCTGTCAGAGCTGTGCCTGTGACTGCACAGTCCAAGGGACAGAAATAACCACTGTGGAATACTCGGATTTATTACAGGTTCTCTTCCTAAATTCTCGTTGCACAACCTAAATAACTGTGAGGGCGTGTAAATGACTCTGTGAAATATCTCATTCCAGAAGAGCCTCACCCAGAGGAGAGCGCAGAAAACCAGCAGAATGGTGAAGAAGGAACATCCACCCCAGATGACAAGGAGAGTGGGCAGGAAGGGGTCGACAGCACTGCCGAGGAGGGGACCAGTGACAGCAACACTGGTTCAGAGAGCAACAGCGCGACCGTTGAGGAGCCTCCTGCGGACCCCATTGCCGAGGAGAGCGAGAAGAAAGAATAAACCTTGACTCACGTCATGTGTCTCTTTTTAATGAAGTAACTGGTCTCATTTCCAAACGTGCTGCGCGGCTTCTGTATCCTCCCCGCCTGTGTCACTTGTTCCCAGAGGATGCTGGCTGTTCGTACCCTGTCAGATTATCAGTGACTTAGAGAGGCCTCTAGAGGCAAAGGGCAGCTTAGAACAGACAGAAAAGAAACCCTGGGATGTCTGACCACAGCTGTTAGAGTGGGATTGCTTGGGCTGCCTGCCCTGGCACCACAGCACCGGCTCTGGGCCTTGGAGTAGAAATTGGGTTTCTCCCTTTCTTCTCGTTACCGCAGCGACACTCTGGCCTTTGGCAGAGGCCCTTCTGGCTCCCTCACGGCTGCGGTGTGGTGCAGATGTGATCCCTGCTCTGCTGTACCCTCTGGAGTCGGCTTCTCCAAGGGACGGGCTCTGCCCCAGCACGGCTGGTTCCTGCAGGCACAGAGGCTGGCGGGGCAGCAGGGCTGAGGCCTGTGGTCAGTAGCACTCGCTTCCCACAGAGGCCGTAGTGGGGCTGAGGCAGCCTGGAGTTGCCTTAGCAAAGAGCCATGGGATGCTCGGGGAATAAGGGAGCGTTTTCCTGACCTAACACCCAAAACCAGCCCAGGGCAGCCCGGCCGTGCAGTCACCGGTGCCTGGGATGTTGCCAGCAGCTGCCTCCCACAGCTGCCCCGCTCTGCTGCACAGCGGCTTGCGGTGCTCGTGAGCGGTGCTCCCAGAGAGGCCTCAGAGACTCGAGTTCAGGGGTTTTTTTGGTGTAACCTTTCACAGAGCAGCTTCTTCCAGCACTGGAAGCCGGTGCACATTCTGTATTTCAGCAGATCCATTCCCGGGGCCTGTGTAGTCATCTTGAAGTAAATGATGTTTCTTGAGGGACTGCGGTTTTTTGGTGATGCAGGATTCTTTTCAACAACAGCCTTTGCTTTTCTTTACCATTTAACTCCTTTATTTGCTACTGAGCTATCCCAGTATGACCTCAGCCAGAGCTACAACAGTGTTCAAACACCATCGTGTGCTCCGAGCGGGGTGGTCACCAATGCAGCAAAAAGGGTAGAAAAAAAATATAGTTTTGCTTCCCATGAGCTTCTAAAACCCCTGGGAGCTCTACAAGTGTACTGGAAATGCTGTGTTTTGCCCTCTAGAAACAGAAGCCTCACTGAAGAAAAAAAATACTTAATTCTAGCAGATAAAAGCCACTCACAACGTTACAACTAAGAGAACACATGATGTGTATGCTTCAATAAACTAGGATGTTTTTATGGAATAGGGGGTATATCGGATGGTCATGTTTTCTAAGTCCTTTTGGTCTTTTTTTTTTTAACAATCTAAAAATAATAAAATCCAGTATCTTTGGGTTTTTTGAGCTTACAGTGAGTGGTCTGGTTCCTGTCCGTTAAGGTAAAGCCTGTACTGGATTTTTAGGGCTTGCTTCAGCTGTTCTCCCTCTGAAGCCCAGAGGAGAGTAAAACCACGGGATTCGTTCCTGAAACACACCACACACAAAATGTTGGGCTCCAAAAACACTTTGACAACCAAAGTAAAAATCCCTGAGCTGCTCCATGCCGTGGGTTAAGCGCTGGCTGTGTGCAGAAGGGTCTCTGAGGTTGGCTGTTGGCTTTTAGCTTTAAGAGCCACGGAAGGTGAGAATTTGTGGAGGAAATGTACAAGTACCAGTGAACTTGGGGTGTCTTTGCCTGTAAGCTTTTAACCACCTCCCTCTGAACTATCGCAAATAATTTTCATGGTACTTTAAACCAGGTAAAACTTCCTACCTAAAGGGCTGGGAGGTCTGAATTTACAAAAAGATGCGAAGAGGAAGATGCAGTTGTGCTTCAAATACTTAATATCTGAACTTAGATTTTTTCTGTTGTGCCTCAAGACCTGTTGTTCTCCCGATGGGCTTTATTCACCCCGGGCAAGGATCAAATCCATTGCTGCAGGTGGTTCCAGCTGCCTCCAGCCTGCAAATGCCACCACTTACCTACCAGTGACCGCTGTGGAGATGGCTGCAAAGCCCAACAGAAATGGGGAAGAGGGAGAATCCGCCGGTGGCAGCCTCAGCGAGCCCCGGAGTTCCGATACCAATGCGGCTTTTGGCAAAGGTGGACACGGAAAGAACCCTACTGGGCAGAAACAGAAACCGGGGCTGCTCCTTAATTTGGGTTTTGAATGATGGAAGCAGTGAAACCTGCTTAAAAATGAAAGTAATTTTGGTTTCTTGGAAGAGAGGCCGAGTTGTTCTTGTCATTACGTTTAAGCCCTCGCAGTTGTGCTGGTGAAATGGCATTTTAAGAGTTTCTATTTTCAGCAATGAAACGGATTGCTTTTAGAAAAACACATCTCGAGGCACTTACAAGAAGGGGGGAGTTACCCAGTGACCCATTTTGGTTTTACATTTCATAACTAACCGTGCCAAAAAGCTGGTAATTAAGAGAGGAAGGTTATTTGTTCCACTAACTCATTAAATGTCTGAGGAAACTCACAGCACAAAAAATAGCAGATGCCGGTTGAAACATAATGCGTGAAAATTCCCATATGTGTGCCCCTCCAGCTCAATACTCCTGCGATTCCCTTAATTCCATGCTGGGATCCATTGACACTCCAGATCATGCAGAGACTCCTGGAACATCGTTCCCACCAGCTGAGCTCCCTTTGACAAAAGCACCTCTGGATCAGGGCTCGCTTCATATCCTCAGCTGCACATCTGAAGACTTATTTACTGCATTTTGCTCTTCTAAAAAAAAATTAAATCATTCTCTAGAATGACTGCTGCTGCCAACACAAAGCTTTGATTTCTTAACTGCTCCCAGGTGCTGCCCAGACCAGGGGCCTGAGCACCCAGGGCTGGGGTGGAATCGGTTGGAGCAGGAGGAGCCTCCACACCTCAGGTGCTGCAAACCCTTGTTGTGCAACAGCTTTTATCTGCCCAACAGCCGCGGGTTTCGAAGGCCCTTTGTGCTTCTCATCTGCTCCCTGTTCTCAAGGGGTATGTAAATCACGGCAATTATTGGCAAAGACGGGTGTGTTGCAGCACGGGGTGTGTACCCACTGAGTAGGTGTCATCCTCAAGGGTAGAATAACGTCTGCACATGAAAACCTCCTGAGAAAATGCCCAGTGGGCAGTGTCTGAACACTGAGCAATCCCCGCAGCGCCTGCCGGAGGTGCCCGCAAGGGACATGAGCGCCAGGGAGCGGGTGCAGGAGAGGGACCTCCTCGAGGGAATGGCCTTGAGGGGAACCCAGCAATTTTCTGAGCTCCCGTCCCAACCCGTTTTCAGCCCCACTGCTCCTGAGGCCAGCCTGGCACTCCCAGCTGACCAGCCACAGCCTGCCTCTGCTAGGAGCAGCTCAGGAGCCCGCACGCCCACCGGGAGGCCCTCACCAGGACCTGAAACCCTCCCACGAGGCAGATGCAGCGGATAAAGCCCACCAGCTCAGGGTGCCTTTGCTGCTGGGCTCGCTGGAGGAGCTGCCCCTTTCCACTGCTCCTCAGGTGCTTTGTTTGGTAAGTGGGTGCTGCACCCCCAGGGCTCCTTCTTCATCCGGGTGGGTGCAGCCTGGTGACCTGGGGTGGTGTGGGGACACCTGAGGGTCTGTGCTGCTGCAGGCACCCTCTGGGGGTGCTGAGCCATCTCCTACGGGGTGCCTGAGAGCTGGTGAGCCCTTCACACCCACGGGGACCAACAAGGAAGTGCAGAGGCAAATCCAAAACATTGCATCATGGCGAGGGAGTTGTTTTCTTTGATTTGTTTTTCTCTTTGAGAAAAAACAGGCGTTTTTTGAGAGTCTGACTCATGCTTTGTGACCTCTGACATCACCACAGCTCTGCTGTTCGGTTTGTTCTGTAGGTAAAATCAAGTAGGCAAAGGGTCTCTTCTGTATTGGGTAGTTCTCAAAAATACGCTTTTATCTCCCCACAAAAACACACTTAATAGAAGTTATTAAGAAGCCTGGTGAAAAAAAAAAATTGCTCTTCATTTTCTTAATATTTTTTTGCATTAATGTAATTATTAGATTTTTATCACCCCAAAAAACTTCTGACCTACAAAACTGAAACCTAGTACCAGGTACAGAGCACAGAGCAGGCCCCAAAGGGTAAATATCAAAAGGTATTTTGGATGTTAAATGGCGAACTGGGCACCTTGTGAGATAGTTCAAGAGCAATTCAGCTGGTGAATGCTCCACTCCCAGTGAAACCCAGAGGACTTGGCCTCTTAAGAGCTTTATGCACCTAAATACCCTTTCGAAGCACTAACCTCCGTGCGTGACAGAGGGTGGCTTCCTGTGAAAGATAAAAGTCTCGTGTTTGTGCAGCAGCAAAACTTCGGGGAAAAAGAAAAAGCTTCTGGAGAAAGTAAACAAGGGTTTAAAAATCCCCTCACCTGAGCATCCCGTGGGGCTCCTCTGCTCCGTGCAAGAGGGAGCTGCCTTACAGGAGGGATTATCCCTGCAGTAGAAAGAAACCAAACAGATTAGTAGAGTTTTAGAGGGATGAAATATCAAAGTAAAACCAAGCCCTGGCACGGGGCGGGGGCACCAGGGCAGCTCACCCTGTATAAGGAAACAGGAGCTGCCTCTGGAATTGTCGCATCGCCCCGATGCGCCGCAGGAGGGGAAGGAGACCCCATTTGCCCTTGACCTTGGGGGGAGCAGGTGGAGCCCTGTGAGGGGACGTGAACCTGGGACACACACTTGGGTGCAACAAAACTGGGAGGGAGAGTGCCCCTGAGCACAGGGGCATGTTCCTGTGCAGCATGCCTTCCTGGGGAGCAGGGTTTGGAGCCTCTCTCTGCTGGGCTCAAAGCGCTGGCCGAGGCCTCTCAGCCATCCCCAGCCGTGGCTTCTCCCCTCCCACCAGCTCCCCTTGCAGATCAGCTTCTGTGCCCACCCTGTCTCGAGCAGTCAGTGAGGGTTAAATAAACCCTCAGGAAAGTAGAAATACTCCTTTTCTCCCTCCCAGATTTTTATTTCAAAAAAAAAAAAAAGCTATTTAGGAGTTTTTTTCTCAATTTATCCAAAGGTACTTAAAGCCCATCCCTTCAGACTGGCCACCCATCTAAACGCCTGCGCTGACACAGGGCTGCCAGAACTGCGCTGTCTTTGCTCTGCCCTTTGCTTTCCTCTCCCTCCTCCATCCTTCTGACTGTGACTATGGACAAAATTACTGCTCATCCCCGATTCGAGATGGGAACTGCCGCAGGTTCTGTGCTCGCAGAGGTGGAGGAGCCAGAGCCCGCGCTGCCACCAGGCGTCTCTCGACCTCCCTGGAGACAATGCCCATTTTCATCCTGGGCTGCGAATTGCTCCTGGTTCTTGCTCTTTTCTTGAATATTGCAGTGAATTAAGATGATGTCAGTTCTGAATGAGTGTCTTTTTGTGGGCTTAAAGCAGTTTAACTAATCCACTCCAGTCCATGCATGCCAATTGATCGGTACATCCTTGTACTTGTGGGGTTTAATCACGTCAGACGGACGAAGGAGCCGTCACTGTGCTCGGTTCTCCCGGGCAGGCACCCGGTGAGTCCCAGTTTCATCTCAAACCGGTTGCAGCTCTGGCTGTTTTTGCCTTCAAGGAACTGTCAACACTTGATCACGGCTTTGAACGGTTAATCCAGCGCTGCCATCCTTGCCTTTGAAGACTCCCCTGTGCACGAAGAGCATCGTTGACTCTCACAAATCTCTCCCCAGAGGCATTTGGACCCATAAACCCAGTGGAGAGCACGTACCAGAGGCCAGGCTGGAGGCAGGGATCCTGCTCCAGCTCAGGCCTCTCGCACTGTTTTTGTTCTCAGTTCCTTTCTTTCACTTTGATGCTATTTTTTTCCACGGCCTTCAAGGGGTTTTTTTTGAAGTGGTTTTGCAGTTACTGGGTTGGTGTCTTATTTTGTTGTAGATGATCACAAACAGCTCCACTTGTGACTCGCAAGAGTCTATAGTTTCTGTAAACAGCTAGTTTCAATTTGCCTTTTTCCACTCAATCCTATTAAAAATGCAAGAAACGGCCATTTTCATCCTGGCACCTCCCCGCTTGTGTCTCTGGGTCCATCTCGCTCGTCACAGCTCGATTCCTGGACTGCAGATTGAGGAAGCTGCTTTAGCGCAGAGCAGACGCCAATCTGGTAAAACCGCTTTTTTTTATTTCTCCAAAAAGGACTGGAGAGAAAGGCCATCGCCTGGGCCATGACGCAGGTACAAGGACGGTGAATCCCCAGTGAGTTCACCAAGCGTGTGCCCTTCCCTGCCGCGGCTGAGCGGCGGGCAGCGGCGGCCCTGGCCAGGAGATGGCTGCTGCGCTGATTGCTTCCTCTGCTGGCAGGATAAGGATCTCTTGATAACCTCACGGTGAGATCACAATCATGAGACCTTTTCAGGGCATCCCCTACCACTGCTCTAACAACTCCTCTCGGTGAGGAATCCCAGCTCGGAACCGCTCTTAATGTCAGGAATTTACTCACAATTTCACTTCTGCTGTTTTGTTTGCTTGAGGAACGACCCTGTCAAAGCCCCCCCCGGAGTAAACCCGCTGACTTCAACACGCAAACTTTCCCCCTGAGCCTCCCGAATGCCAGCTCAGGAGCTGAGAGGGGTGTTTGGGCAGGAGGTGGGAGATCCCCAGTATCTTGGTTTGGCATTGCTGGGCAGAGCAAAACAGCAGAGGAGACGTCGGGGTCCCTCCTGACGTAAGAGCAGGGACGTTACTGGGAAGTGGGCAGCTGAGTACAGTTCACCCGTAACTCACCAGTGCTGCTGTCTGGGTGACTCTGGCTTCCTACGACGACAGGGAGAAACCCTTCCTGGTGGTTCCGGTGAGGGAAGAGCAGAACTGAGTGCTGGGGGATGCAGCCGGTGTCCCCTCCGGTGCTCCGGGCTGTCCTGACCTGCGCCGGGGAAAGAGGAGGGCAGGTCAGTGGACTGCAGGGGATCTACGATACCTGGATTTGGAAGGTGGTGCTTTTACTCGTGTACCAAAGCTCCCCTGGAGCGGGACAGCAGCAGCAGCAGTCTGCCCGCCCAAATCTGCTCGTGCCCCTCGCTCAGTGCCCTGCGAGCTGATCCCTGAGCTCTGTGGGGAGCTGTCCCCCTGCTTAGAACGTGGTATTTCAAAGTGTGTTTTCATTTTGATTCACTTAAAGCAAAATTAGTGGGAAAAACAGGAAAGCTTTGAATTCAGGATGTTAAAACATCTTCTGTTGTGCTTTCCTTGGAGCAAGTTACACCTCGCTCAAGCGCAGTGGAGCCTCAGAGTTCTGCTTTCTAAGATCACCCAGCCTGTGTGCACTGGCCAGGAACCAGGATCTTTCCCATCCTGGGATGTCCATAGAACTGAGCTGAAGGACAGACTGCGAGAAATCCAATTCTACACACAGGACATGGATGTGAAATTCAGGAGCTAAATTCCTGGGAGGTTTTTCACTGTTGACTGAGCTGCAATTTAATGTCAGATCAATTCACTACTACATGTTTCAAATCAGTTCAGCAAATTCAGTATCTCAGTTCGAGTGGAACCAACCTGAACTAAAATCTTTCTTTCTGAGTTAACTTCCTGTGGAATTTATTAGGAACCACATTTTCTTTTGAGAAGTCACATAGATGCACAAACTGCCATCTAGCTAGGGCTGCGACCGGGGCAACGCATTTTAGTCACCGGTTTTCACTCTCCCTGCAGTGGAGGTGAGAGGAGTAACTTGGGTTCTAACCTAAGACTGAAAACACCTGGTAACCTGATTTTTTTTTTTTTTTAAATAAATTTAACTTTAGGGCAACAAATGTGTTACAGTGAGCAAACAGCACAGCGTGGTTTCCTCAGGCAAGGCTCAGCTGAGAAGTGAGATATGTTTGTCTGCTCACAGTTTAGTGAGAGCTCCTGGGGCACACGTGTCACAGGGAGTATGGCAAAAAGGCATGAAAAAGAGCACAAATAGACACAGTAAAATTCAGCAAAGCTTTAGCAAGTGTTCTGAGAACCCCTGGGGTACAGGACACGACCATACAAGAAGGTTCAGTGTCACACAGATGTGGTAAATTGTTTATTTTAAAATATTCCCGTTCTCTTTTTAAGGAAAACAGTTTCCTTGAATTGGCTCAGACAACACGGAACTTGGCAGGTACCAAAACTTTGAAGCTGAAGCTTGGGAGTGTGCAAAGCACCTCCCTCCCTGCCTGCCTTCTCTCGCTGTCTCGGGCTCCAGCCACCACAGACCCGGGGCTGGATCCAGCGAGGTGCCGGCTCCCGGCCTCTGCCCCGCTCTCCGGCAGCAGTGGGAGCACAGACCCCTCTGGGCCGCGGTGCCCATCTCTGGGTCCCCGCTGCTCCCGCAGGCAGCCCCGTGACCGTGTTCAAAGGCTTCACCCCCACCATTTCTAGGTCTTGTGCCTGTACCTGAGAAGCCTTTCATCTCCAGGCCTCCCTGGCGGAAGCGGTTCAGAGATAAAGCTCTCGAAGGCGGCGGTACCTGCCTGGATGGGCGAGGAACAACGGAACACAGAGCAATAAATAGTCACAGAGATGAGAACGGCACCCGCCCGCCAAGATAAGGGGAAGGCGAGCGCGCGGGAGCCAGCGCTGCCCACTCAGAGCGCTGCGGGAAGCGCCCGTCATCTCCTGGGACGCCAGATGAAAACCAGGCAGTCGTCAAGCCCCAGCATCCTGCACACCAAGCGCCCCAGGAGGGGATCAGAACCACAGTGTCACTGGTCTGATGAGGGGGAAACACCAAAAAGGTTTTTAGGTGACAGGTGCAATGTCCGGGGAGGGCCTGAGACCGCGGGTGGGTGTTCAGGATCTGAGATAATCCACAAGATCCTTGACTTTGGGTATATTTAATCTGGGCTTGAGAGAGCCAGGCAGCAAAACATCTGGCTTCAGGGTGAAGTAGCTGCTGCTAAAGGCCAGGCAGCAAGTGATCAGTAGCTTTAGGATCAGACTCTTCCAGGTACTGGTTCTACTGAAGTCCTGTTGTGGCCGTGACCAGCCATTACATTGTCCCAAAAAATATTTAAATAGGAACATCCCACTGTAATGTTGGTTTTAACAACACAAGATCTTCAGATCCTCTAGTGCTAGACTCTACTGGAGGGGAACAAATAACAGATTTTCCTTTATTTCAGTTTGCTGAAGCAGAATAGTACCTTTTGAGGTGTCCCCCAGCCACAAAAGCGTTGCCTGAGTTGTGTTCTCTCTCTTTCAGACTGGTCATTCCGGCTGGTTTTGGAAGCTCCCTGCTCAGTGAACTGGCACGTTTGGGTCCATCCTGAGCTGTTCCACCCTCCTCCAGTACTGAGCAGTGACCTGCACCATAACACCAGGATAAGCCCTGAAGTGCCAGGTGCTTTTGAACCTGTTTGGGATTGTAAGTTCTGTCTCATCCATCCTGTGGTGATTCATCTGTCCCAGCTGCAGTAACAGCATTCACCTATTACAAGAAGATGCAGAGGACAAGATGCCGAAGCAAACACTTCTGAGCAAGTTCCTGAGGAGCTGGTGATGTTTCTACCTGTTAGAGGAGTCAGTTCCAAGAGCAGGGGTCCACCTTGGACAGCCACAAACCAAAAGCCACTGATTTGTGTTGAAGCTGCTCCATTTAGGAACAGGACTGGATGAAGTGACTCCCTGGCAAAGAGGGACCAGAGCTGACAGTGCTGCAGCTCCTCCCGGGGCTGCGTCCCGAGCTCTGAAGGCCTGGCCTGCATCCCCTGATGGTGGGGCAGGCGTGGGACTGCAACAGCACAAAGCCTTTTGAGGAAGGCAAGGGGCCCGCTGAAACTCACAAAAGCACCCAAAAGCAGGAAGAGGGGGGGAAATCCACCTAGTGGCTTGAGCTGCTGCTCATCTCGAGAGGATGCTGCAAGCGGGTGGAGAAGGGCAGTGGGATGGTGGCCACCGGGGGGCCCTGTGCACTGACACTTCTCACGTGGTAGCCAAACACCTTCCCCAGAAAGGGTCTCGGGGGGGAAATGAGGATCCTCCCTGTTCCCTTCAGCACTGAGCTCTGGCAGAAGCAGCAGGATCTGCTGTGGAGAGGAGAGGCACCAAGAGAGGAGACTCTTCCCTCTTCTCCCTCCACCACAGACAAAATCTGCTTCATTTTACCGAGTCTCGGTACGAAGTGTGTGTGTGCAGCCCTGGGCTGGAGGCGCTGAGGAAGCACCTGAACGCCCCGAGTGTCGGCAGCGTGGCGCAGGGCACGGCTTTCCTGGGCTGGAGAAAGCACCAGAAGGAGGAGGAGGGTCTACTAAATGTCAGCGAGGCCAGGGCGTGTCAGGAGCTCCTCGCAGAGGTGCAGGAAGTATAAAAGGACAGAGTTTCCCAAAGAGGGTCTCTGGCAGGAGCTGCGGCACGTCGGGGCAGCGCTGGATCGTACGATGCTCTTGCTCACCTCGTGACATCGTCTCTGTTTGAAACAAGACCATGGATGGTGGTGAGTACCTGCTCTGCAGCCTCTCTCTGGCTTTGGCTGGATGAATAACGCCCAATTTCACACAGGGGTGAAGCACTTTTATATTGTTTCTAACACTCTGTTAAGAGACTTTCATCTTCCTCATTTACTATTAAAACAAAAAAGCGAAGTTCTCTTTTGCAAGCAAATCAATTACTTTAGAAACAAACACACACACAAAATAGGCTTGGAGGCAATTTCAAGGGGCTGTTCTGTCCTAAACCAGATGAGCTCTTCTCGCATAATTCCTGCCTTTTCCTCTACATTCCAAAAAAGTAAATAAAATGCAATTTCCGTGGCAACGTTTTAATTCAGCGACTAAACGAAGGGATTGGGAGCAAGCACATCTGAGTTTGTTGTTGGCTAACTCTGTCCAGTCTTCTGCACATTGTCTCTATTAACAAATATTTTCACTGCAGCAACAAAACTTTGCTGGAAAAATGATGGTTTTGCATTTGCTTGGAGCTGGAACAGCCCCAAGTCAGGGCACTTGTATTGGATCCGTGGTCCCATGGACCAGCCCAGCAAGGAGCTGAGAAGAGCCAGTGAGTGGGAGAAGCCTCCTCTCTTTGGTACTCGACATCCCATTAGCCCAGGAGGCACAGGGCAGTTTGTTTCTGTTTCCTGCTGGAAGTTTCAAACTTTCTTTTGCCATTTGTTGTCGCTCTTTCGCACCCAGTGCTCTGCAGGGACCAGCTTCCAGGACCTTGGCTGGGTGGGTGGCCATAGGAGGGGAATGGCACTGCAGGGCCAAGGTGGGGCTCTCCTTTCCTCGGGGATTTGTTCCTTTTTCCCTTGGTTTTATTTTCGTACTGCTCAAATATTTGCAATCACTAATCCTGGTGTGATGGAAGGAGTGCGGCGAAGAGGGACAAACACAGCAGCTCAGGCGGGTAAATGAGTTTATAACCAGATTAAGCAAACTGGGTTTGCGACGCAACTGCCTCTGCCGGAGAGAGCGGCCAGAGCTGGAATAAGGACGGGGAGTGGGATGAGGCAGCAGCTACTGAGTTCATCCCCGTTCCAGGAGTAACGAATTCAGCTTTGGAACAGATGAAATGGTAGGTGTCAGGGCTTTAAGTTATCAGGGAAAAGCAGCTGGGGGGTGCAGTAGGCTCCCGTGGTGCACACTGGAGGGACTGGTGCCACGGGACCCACCGGGCAGAAGCAGGTTTCAAACAGTTACGGAGGAAATGGGATTGGCTGATTTAAGAATGACTTTTCTAACTCGCTTATCTCTGCTTATCTTGTCTTTCGAGTCATAATTTCCTAAAAGGGGCAGAGGCAGGTAATAATTAACTTTCTTCTCTAACAGATCTAGGAACACATGAAATAAGAGTGTGACTTAGTTTCACTGCTCACTCCTGTGATGATGGTTTCTTTCCTCTGCCAGTTGTGAGTAGAGGGGGAAAAGGGGGGAGAGAAGAAGCACTGAGCTGTTAACTGCCAATAGTCATTATACACCATGTAAGTGTGATTAATTTTTCTCAGAAATACCCGGTTCTTTCCCCAAAAACCAACTCTAGTGATGGCACCAGAAACCAGTACAGGTTTAAAGATATAGACAGTTACTGATCACGGTCACCCTCGCGGTTGCTCGCTGCCCACGCGTGCGCTGAGGAGCTCGAGACTGAAACTCTGGCTTTGCAGCTCTGGCCACTGGCAGGAGATTCGTTCAGCACGAGGGTTTAGCTGGAGCAGGCTCGTTCAGCGTTGCCAGGAGCCCCTAAAGCAGTGTTCCCAGCTCCTGCTTTTCTCTTGGTGCCTCAGCCCCGACAGAGGTGAGCAGCAGCTTCTCCTGGGCAGGAGCTGCCCCAGTGCTTCGTTCTGCTGGATTTTGTTTTCCAGCTCCTTTTAACCATCCTTCATCACTGTGTTTCTGCTCCTCTTTTCTCCTCTGGGTAGATTTTCTGCTACCAACTATTTCTTACTGTCAGCAGCTTTCCTGGGCAGACCAGGATGGAATCACTGCTGCTGCAGCTGCTTTTATCTTGCAAAGAGTGGTTGCTGATGCTCAGGGAGATTCAGATAAAGTGTGACTCACCTGACCAAACTCAACGACCCTTCTGCCATAGCATGGAATGAACTGCACCCAGACACCGACCCCACAGCAGCCAAACCGTGCCTTAAAAACACCCCTTCGCTGGGGAGGGGGGAGCCTGAACAATTTATCCAGGTGTCAAAGGTGGGACATCAGTGGGATGAATCCCACCCCTTGTGCTTAAGTCCATTGAGAGAGATTCAAGTTCTGGTGGGCTGCTGCCCCCTCTCCCCCGTGCTCTGCCCTGGAGAGCAGACTCCTGCCCATTTCCATTTGCACAGGGAGATTCTCCCTTCCACCTTTTCCCAGGTCCTGCAGGGCAGGAGTGTGCCCTTGAGAGCCCCAGCAAACCAGTGCTGCACCAGCTGCGGGACACGGGGCTCTAACCAGTCTGACTCACTTACCATAATGGGTTTTTGTTGGCTTTTTATAAACTGAGGTTTCTAGTTCAACTGTTTGTGGGGACTTTTGAGAGAGAGGGGGTTTCTTAATATTTTGAGGAACAAAACTTTAGGAAAATACCCACAGCAGAGAATTGACAGAGGAGGGGGAAAAAAAAAAAAAAAAAGAAAAGAAAAAGTAAAGCAAGCCACCTAAAACTGCCTACTAGACTCCAGAACGTGTCTCATTTCCTCCCTGCAACTCATTTACTTCTGGTCCCTGCCCTGGACCCCCAAGAGAAATGAGGAGAAATGAGGCTCCAGTCTGCCCAAAACTGGTGACGCAGGGACTCTCTCGGGCGGGAGGACCAGTAGCCTCTCTGGCTAAGCCTTTGCGAATGCGTAAGCTGAGGAGGGGGAGCAGAGAGAAGGGAAGAAGCAGTGCAAGTTTGGTTTATATTGAAAAAATACTTTGACATTTAAGACATTTGAATCAGCAACCAAGAGAGTAAAAAAAATAGCATGAAGATCTTCAAAGGAATGATACTTGTAGATGAACTGTTTGGGGATCGTTAGTTGAGTCACTTTATCAGTCTCGTTTCGTTAGACACTTCACAGCGTGCTAAGAAAAAGAAAGAACAGAAGAGCAGCCAGGGCTGGGCACTCACAGCTTTCCTGATTCAAGGCTGGGCTGGTTCTGGGGCTTGAAGGGGAGATGATAGAAAAAGCAGAGGAAGATGGGCTGGGCGTGCTGGAGCAGCACCAGTACCAGCCAGCACCGGTCCTTCGGTGAGACAAACGCAAACCGAGCAGCACACCCATGGAGCTGACAGAGCTTGGGCCTTTACTCTGGGGCCTGAGAGTGGCTCTTCCTCTGCCTCCTTTTCTTACACCTTCTCAGCAGCTCCTTGCCTCTGAGGTCTCAGCCCCTGCCCACTGTGGGTGAGCGGGGCCAGCCAAAGGAATTATTTTCCATCAGCAGGCACAGGCAGACATAAGCACCAACCCCAGGAGTCCCCAGGAAGCCAGGCTGTTAAGAAGGTGGAACAGAAGACTAAAGACTCCAGTGGCTGAGGGTTTTTTGGCAGAGGTTAGGGACCCCATGCCTGTGTCCCAGGCAGGGAGGACAATTACAGTCCAGGCTCGCTTAAATTCACCCAGCAGGTTTAAGTGGTTTGGGCTTTCAATGTATTTCTTGCGTGTAACGCGCACAGGTTCGATCGGCAGCTCGAGGGGAGAGATCTGGCTCCACCAGATGCTCAGCAAACCTCCTGCAGTCTGGGAATGCTCCAAGCGAAAGGGACTGGACACATAGAGAAGTTTTTAGCCAAGCTTCCCCCACAGCCCTCAATCCCCACCTGGGCACACTCTGCTCCTGACTGTAACCTGCACTAACAACGTGCTGCTTCACGGCTCAGAGAAGGTCAGGGGTGTATGAACATAAGTAAACACGCACTGCATGAGTCAGAAAGATGAAAACAAGGGGGGTACAAACCTCTATGAGACATAGTGGGAAGCTCACAGACAGGCTCTGGAGATGAGAAACACGAGTGTTTTCACACGTGGCTGAGGATCTCTCACCCACACATCACCGCTCGCACAGGAACGTGCATCTCCAATCACAGATACCAAAGTAACTCTTCCTGTTACTAACGATGCTGTGGCACGTGCCCTAACGTGGGGACACTGGTGCAGAGGTCACAGTTACCTCAACTAGTGGAAGTTCCTTATCCTGATCCAGCATGACACCTGCACAGGAGACTGGCAGAGCAGGGAAGGGTGCGAAGGAGCTCTGCAGAGGAACAGAACGGAGCTGTGTACAACAGGCTGCTGAGCACAAGAGGGACAAAGGAATCGGTCAAATCCACGAGCAGCCTGTGAGGAAAAAGCCAGACTTGCTTACAGGCAGCTGAGAGCCAAAGGCATCTCCTGCCTCTGCCCCAGCTTCGCTCGGGGATCCGGCACCAGGCAATCTGGAGGGCTGGGGTGTGGGGAACATCTCAGGACGAGCGGCACGATGCTCAGGCCAGCCCAATCCAGCTGCCCCGCGAGGAAGGGCCCGTCTCCCGCCGGTGCCCGAGCAGAGGTGAGGCCTCTCACAGCTGCCACATCACCTTCCAGCCTGAGCAACTTTCATTGGTAACTGCCCGAGGTAGATGCTGGTACGTGCTGTAAATAGAGCGAGGAGAAGCTTTCACTGGCCCCTGTGCCTCCGCTAACCACAGCAGGAAGAGCTGTTTGTCTGAGATTGCTCTCGCCATCAGCACATCTGGCTCTGAAGCTCATCCCTCCTCCCAGCTGTCAGCATCCTGCAGCTCCACATCCAGAGGCAGCAGAAGCCAACTCTGACGTTTAGAGACAAGCCATAAATTTCCGCCAGCTTCGCTCACATCGCTGCTGCTGGGAGCGGAGCGTTCCTGTTCTGCGGGCCAGGGAGCAGCTGGGCCAGATCTACCGCGCTCGAGCTGGAGCTTCTCACGTGGGCTGAGTGTGTTACACCCACAGAGCCAGGCACAGGAGACGGGCTGCTGGCTGGCTGGAGGGAAAAGAACGTGTACAACAAAAATGGGTACGGGGTGCACGAGTTCACTGCCCACAGCCACCATCCCTTAGAGATGAAGCTGAGGGGCCAGACTCCCGAGACTTCTCTGTGCTCCGACAGTAACTCGTTGTGTGACCCTGGGCTATCCTGGGAGCATCTTTATTTGGTTTAGTTTACCCATCTGTGGGGAGCTTTGCAGGGTAGAGAATATCATGGTCAAGTTTGCTACCACTGCTTTTTCAAAATGAGCATCATGTGGAAAGCCCCACTCAACCACTAACAGTGTCTCCTTCTTTTACAGGCAAGCAGCTAAAGGTCAGCCTTGTTTTCAGCCTTCCTCTGATTCTTCAGGTAAGATGTGAAAAACAGCCTTGTGGAAATCCAGCTGCTTTGGTGTTTTGGGTAAAGAGAAATCTCAAAAACCCTGACAGGCAAAAAGCAGCCACCCACGGCCCTGCAGAGCTGTGTGGGACACAGCTGCTCACGCCCAGGATCCAGCCCGTCCGGAGGCGGGTGGTGGGACAGCCCAGTGGTGCTGGAAGCCAGAGGAGAAACAAGAGGAAGGAAAACAAAGAGAGAAGAGAAAAGATGACGCACACTGTGATGTTCAGATGGCCCGGCCCGTTAACCAAGGCCCCTTCTAGCACCAAAAGGAGCGTTCTCAGGAAAGACAAGGACCTCCTACGCTGAGTGCCTGTGAAGAGCCAGCTCGTGGCTCTTTGCTGACACCGGGTCCAAGTGCTGGGCTCTAACCGGGCTCAGCGCTGAAGAGCTGACGTGCCCAAGGAAGAAGAGTTCAGCATCTTCCTCCCTCTGCTCAGATCAAATCTGAAGCAGGAAGAGGAACTCAAAGCACCGAGCAGTGTCGTGACCTGCTCCTGAACCGCCGGCCAGGCCCTGGAGCTGCCGCTTCCAGGAGCGGCCTCCACCACACCACAGCCCCCAACTCGGGCTCACCCAGAGCTGCGCGGGGAGAGTTTTGCAGCCTGTTTCTTTTCCCTTTCACTTCTGGTGGTGGCACGTCTCCAGATCGCAGGCAGGATGTGGTGAAAGCCAAGCCTGCCCGAGATGGAGAGCGCACAGATACTCGGTGATAACAGGCAGAGGTATCCAAGGGAAACCTTTCATCTCCGTGCAGTGGAGAGAAGGTACTGGGGACTAATAAGTCACAAAAAGCAGGGCACAGATACCACAGGCTCACTTGGCCTTGCAGGTTATGGCAGCGTAGGAAGATGAAATAAGAACAATCAGAACTTACGTCAGGGGCAGGGGCCTGAATGAGAGACGGGCGACGTGTTCGCACCAGCACAGGAAGTTTCCTGCTCCACTCGCCACGTTTCCTCCCGGTCTCACTGACAACTCCATCGATTTAGCAGAGAAGAGAGCCCAGAGAGGCTCTGGCTTTGTCATCCCACAGAGTCCTTTGCTCGTGGCCCTGCTTCGGCCGCTTGCCGGGGTCGCTCCTCGCTGGGGGATGGGGTGGGAGCAGGACTGGGAAGTCCAGGAGGACACTGGTGCTCACCACTGGTTTCACATCCAATCGCTGCAGCCCTCTTCTAGCGCTGCCACAAGTGGGGAGGGGATGTGGGCAACAGGAATAGCTTGGATGGAGGGAATACTGCGGTTAGGAAATGCCTAAGGAGTCACTCAGGAGGAAATGTCACCCCTGCCGAGGGAAGGGGAATGCTGAAGGATGTGCTCTTTCTCCCATTTTATCCGACAGCTGCCTCTGTGGGTCCTGAAATGTCCTGGAAAGCAGCTGCACCTCTGAGAGTTTGCAGGTGTTACTTTGGCAGAGCGCTAAACATTTCTCATGGAATTCCCACTCTGAGCCCCAAGAAAACCCCAAACCCCACACGCTTCTGGGAAACGTTTTCAGCCGTGAGGCCTCGTCAGCCCCGCTCAGGATGTTGGCGAGGGCCAAGGCCTGGGAACTCCCCAGGACTCCTCTGCGGCTGGGAGCTCCTGCTTGCTCCACAGCCCCGCGCCAGCTCCCCTCCCACCACAGCACCCACCCCAACACACTCTTCTTCTCTTCCCTGTTCTAGTTCTGCGCTGGGAACAACGTCACCGACGACTATGACTCCGACTCCAACGTCACCATCGACTACAACATGTTCGAGACCCTGTGTGAGAAGGAGGAAGTCCGCAACTTCCGCGCCGCCTTCCTCCCGGCCATGTACTCCATCATCTGCTTCACGGGGCTGCTGGGCAACGGGCTGGTGATGCTCACCTACATCTACTTCAAGAGGCTCAAGACCATGACGGACATCTATTTGCTGAACCTGGCCCTGGCAGACATCCTCTTCCTGCTGACCCTCCCCTTCTGGGCCACGAGCGCAGCCATGTACTGGCTTTTTGGGGAGTTTGCCTGCAAAGCTGTCTACTGCATCTGCAAAATGAGCTTTTTCAGCGGGATGCTGCTCCTCCTGTCCATCAGCATCGACAGGTACTTTGCCATCGTCCAGGCTGCCTCGGCTCACCGCTTCCGTCCCCGGATGATATTCATCAGCAAGGTCACGTGCATCCTCATTTGGCTCGTGGCCTTCATCCTCTCGATCCCTGAGCTGGTTCACAGCGGTGTCAATAACTCAACCAGCCAGCCTCGCTGTTCCATCATCGCTAATGACTTGCAGACCTTCAATACAGGCATCAAAGTGTCCCAAATGGTTTTTGGCTTCTTATTCCCCTTGCTGGTCATGTCTTTCTGCTACCTCATCATCATCAAAACATTACTCCAGGCCCGCAACTTTGAGAAGAATAAAGCTATCAAAGTCATCATCGCCGTGGTCATCGTCTTCATTGTCTTCCAGCTGCCCTACAACGGCGTCATGCTGGCCAAGACCATCTCAGCCTTCAACCAGACCAGCTCGTGTGAGGAGAGCAAGCAGCTTGACGTGGCAGATGACGTGACCTACACCTTGGCTTGCTTCCGATGCTGCCTCAATCCCTTCCTCTACGCCTTCATCGGCGTCAAATTCCGCAACGACCTCTTCAAGCTTCTGAAGGAGCTGGGCTGCCTGAGCCAGGAGCGCCTCTGGCAGCTCTCCACCTGCCGCGAGAGCAAGAGGTTCTCCTTCGCCATGGAGACAGAGACAACCACCACCTTCTCCCCGTGAATCCAGCTCCAGGCAGGCTTTGGCCAAGCTGGAACAGTTCCTGTGCTCTTCTTCTATTCCGAGATGCTGGTAGAGCGAGACCTGCCACTACTGTAGGAACGGCGGCGGGAAGAGGGACACCAGCAGCTCCCCCGTGTTTGAGACGACAAGCACTGCGAGCCAGCACGCCCACCGATGGAGAGACTTCAGTAAAGCTGTGACCAACAGCGAAGCAAGGGTGAGGGGGACTGGTGAGTCTGGAACCTACCCTGTCATCTCACCATTATTTTAGTCTTTCCCAGTCAAAATGAGAAACCTTCAAAACAGAACAATTTCGCTTTTACTGGAAGAACAAAGATTCCTCCCGACCGATAAATCCCTGGGAAGTGCTGTCGCGGGACATCTGAACGTCACCCAGGGAGGGCTGGGACTCAAAAAGCAAGCCCATTCTGCTCCACATTCCCTGCCTGTGCCAAGTACAATCCCATCCGACACGTTTTCTTTTATAAAGCCCGTGTAACGTGCACAGAAACCCTGCTTCTGGGTCACAGGAAACGGGGGGTTACAACTGACGCCGGAGAGTCATTTGCTCTTGGTTTGTTCCTACAGTTCTTAGCCAGGCAAGACACTCGGCTCACGGGAACGCTGCCCGAGCAAGGAATACCCATAACACCGGGGTGTCTTCGCTGCCTTCACCAGTAACATATTCTTAATGTATATTTGTATCTGTAAAGCTGCTTTACACAGAAGTTAAATATGTACGTGAATGTACCCTGAGAACACAGCTTCAACTGAAACTCTTCATGCAAAATACATCCACCTGACTTACCCCAGCAAGGAAAACGGCTTCCCCAAACCACACGGTTGTGGACCAGACGGATCCAAGACCGGGAAAGTTGCAGCTGCTTCCCTACAAATGAGATACTAAAAGTACCATCTGGGACGGCTGCGTCTGGTGCCTCCTCAATGTCACCGGTGACCTCAGAGCACACGGCACCGGTTTGAAAACGTAACGGACAGAACAAATGTGCCGCTTGTTCGAGTGAATCGTGTTGACACTGGCCTAAGACCCTTACCTGAGATTCCCCACTGAAACCTAAAAACTGACTGTATTTCGCTGTTTGTGGAAGATAAATTATAACAATTGAAAAAAACCTACTAACCTTTGTTTTTCCGTTGTGTTTCCCCCATAGGGTGTATCTTGTACGTATCATCATAGCGCGACCATATCCTTCTGGTCCTGTTTGCTGATCAGGGTAGCTTCATATCAGAACTGCCCTGTAGGAAAAAAAGCTGTGTAAAATAAACTAAGTAGAAAAAAAGCTGGTTCACTTCACCAACAGATTAAGCAGTGATCTTTATTTTAACTACTGACCCAACCATCTGAGCACTGCTCTGCTGCTGGACGTACGCAAAGGAAAAAAAAAAAAACAAAAACGCCTTTATGTTGTAACATTTCACTGTTCACTTTGAAATTAAACAAGTCAGTACCCACAGCCCGTATTCGTGTGCCAGGGAGAGGCAGTGACCCCAGCGCTGGTGGCCAGAGACCTACACATGAGGTCAGAGCAGCAGTTGCCATCCTAGTTGAGAGGAGCAGGTCTGTCCAACTCCAACAGGCCAAGGACGAACGGGCACAGAGTATTTCTTCCTGACCTCCCCAGTTAATTTATGTCTCAAGCAAGAGCGTCTCATAATTGCAACCAGGGAATCAAAGAGAAGCGAGACTCAGAGAGAAACAGAAGAGAAGCAGCTTGACATTTGAGCGCTAAAACTCAGGGCCCTTTCTGCTTTCACTACACAACGCACGTCTCTGATGGTTTCTCCCGAGAGAGAAAGTACCAGGCGAGTTTCAGCATCCGGCCCGAGGTTCAAGCAGCGATAAGACCACGGCACCACAACACCACTCTAGATAATAACTGTCTAAGCCCAAGGCTCCCTAAATAAACGTGAGGTCTCGTTCACCACAACTAGGTCAAGAGTCTCATCTGTCCCCAGTCCAAGGGGCTCGTCTGCAGAAGAGCTGCAGCCTGACAGGACAGGAGCTCTCACTCAGGGCACACAAGAGACAAACCAGAACTGGGCGTTTGCAGAAAGCTGCTGGGCTTTCAACACTTTCCTCTGCTTCTCAGAGGTGACTGTGAGCCAAGCTCTGAAACAGGAAAGTTCCTGAGTCTTAAGAAAACAGAAAGTCCAATTTACAACCCTAATTTCAACCAGTAAAACTCAGCCCACTCAGCAGCCATCCAAGGTCACACCTTAGCCACAAATATCCCAGCTAGATCACACAGAACCTGCTACAGAAAAAAAGGTGCACTTCCAGAACACATTTAACCCATTTTAGTACCTTTCACCAGCCAGGCAGAAAGAAATTTCCTTTTACAGTTCACCGAGGGCCTGGAACCAATCTCAGTTCTAATCTCACTTCTTTACAAAGTCACTTAAAAAGCCTGGCCCTCACTAAAGGGGCCACTAGTCTGCAATAAACTGCATTAAAAGCAGAGGAGACATCCAGCCCCAGTCCTGCAGGCTCCAGGTGGGTCCTGCAACCGCTCCTTCCAGTCATTGTGGGAAACCTTGTGATGGCTCTGAAGCCCTGGATCCTCATCACTCTGAATAAAGGTTTGCTGCTTATCCTTTCTCCTTCCCCACCGGCCCTTGGTGACAAATGAATCTGGGCTGGGTGGGACGTAAACTGGAAAGCGACCCCCTGAAAAGCAGTTGCTCCCGCCCACCGGAGCGGGCACTGGTTTGTCCCCCCACTTCTCGTGCTGCCCCAGGCACCGCTTCCCATCGCCTGCTGCTGAATGAGCTGATTAATGTGACAGTGAAGGGGAAGCTTCTCCTGGCAGGGCTGTGGTTTCTGATGTGCCCCCTGGGTAGCTGCGGGAGGAAAGCCCTTGTCACCCTAAGAAAGAATGAGCTGGAGTTGAGTGAGGCAAACAAACCCTAAAAATAATGCCTGTGGGTGATGAGGAAGGGTGGTGGCACGCTGTGAGAATGAGAATAGTTGAGAGGGGGCTATGGTTTCCTCTCCCCACATCTTCTTTTACATGGAAAAATAACCCAAACTCCTGTTCTGGGGGTGGAGGTGTCAGATCTCAGGGGGGAACATCTTGCACAGCCAACTCTCTCCCTCCTCAGCTTGGCAGCAGAGCAGCCTTGCCTGGGGCCACCAGCCCTGAGGGGACCAGGGGTGGGTTTCCTCTGCACCCCAGATTTCTCCCCTCCTGCCTGAGCCAGCTGTCAGATGAGTCTGGGGAAACTTAAGTCAGCTGAGAGCTCAGCTGCTCCTTGTTTCTATCCTCAAAAGCAGCTTCATGACCTCAAAGCAAGAAGACAGAAGGGCCAGACCAGACTGAAAAGCACAGATGTGTTATGGGTTAGAAGGCAGCAGGACCAGCTCAGAGCCTGCTCTTGGCACAAAGGATGGGACAAGAACACGTAGCTGGCATGTGAGGAAAAATAACTAGCTGAACAGCATCATGCTGCATTTAATGACAGCAGCACAACCCACTGCTCGAGCATCTTCCCCTCCTCGCAGCCCTGGGATGGGGAGAGTGTGCCTGGGAGGCTGCAAAAGAGACGAGAATGACTCCGTGGCTTTGGATGTGGCTGACCAGAAAAGCACAAGAGACACAAAGGGTCAGGATCTTAGCAGGGCTTCGCTGAGCTCTTCTCGGACACGCTTCCCAGAACGGTTTATTCTTTGAGGGGGGGCTGCATTAAAATCTGAACACACAGTACAAAGAGGTAACGATGAGGAAGAGGGAAGAAGATAGAAACAAAAGAAAGTGGCCGACTAGAGAATGAGAAAGATGACCCAGCAACATTTGCTCTCTACCAGGCCTTTTCCTGCTTGACTGCTCCTTGCTGCTGGCACAAATATCCCGAGCACTAAGAGAGAGAAAATGTCACTTTGCAGCAGTACCAGGAGTACCTGATGCCCCTGCAAGGCTCCGGCACCGGCACCGCACGTGGGAGCCTTCCCACCCTCTCGCTGAGACGAAAAAAGACAACCTCACATGTTCAGACTTTACAGAAATTGCAGGTTTCCAGCCCTGAGCAGCAGCCTGACCTATCCTCCTCACGCTGCACGGAAACTTAGTTTTCACTTTTGTCTTTCAACAAGAGCCCAGCTCTCCACAGAGCTGAGAGTTACCCAAGCCGGGAGCCCAATCCTCTCTACTACCCCAACGCCTGTCACCGCCGCAGCTCGTTACCAAAATCTTAATCAAGTCCTAACAAGCACGGAGAGTCTCTGTTCACCTTCAGCACACGCAGGGCAGAGGCAGAGCCAATCCTGGCACGAGCTGGTGTATCTGTCACTGCTGAGCCCATGCAAATCTTCAGCTCGCAGGAACCGAAACTCTTAACTTCCCTTCCTGCTGCTTTGTTGTTTTTTTAATTCAATTGTCTAAAATAAGATAGCAAGCAGATAGTTACCCTCCTTTCTTTGCTGATGAGCACTGTTGCACAAACCCCCGGATTCTCGAGTGATTACGTGCTCGATGGGGAAATTTCTGTGACTGAAGGACAATTCTAACCTCGAGAATCATTCTGCAGGAGAGGAAAAGCCCAAATAACTTCCAGGCCAACAAAAAGCCCAAAAGGCCTTGCAGGATTCAGAGCCCGCGCACGCCGACCCTGCCCCGTGCCAAACTCGGAGCATCTCCCATCACTTCTCGTTCCTTCTTCTTTAACAGGAGCATGGGCTAAAAGCAACAGGCCCTCTCAGACCAGCTTCTGAGCGACCTTGGGAGCTGCCGTGAATTTTTACCTTCCACAACATGAGAGAAGAGGGGAGGTAAAATCCCTCTTGGCTACACACGTGGAACCAAGGATGCTTCTGGAAAACACAGGAAAGAGAAACCACCGTGCGTGCTCCCCAGGTGCTGAGAGTTGTGTTGACTTTGCAACAAGAGCAGACAGATTTCACCCCCAGAACCGCTGCAGAAGCCCCGTGCAGTGACAGGATGGTGACAAATGCGGCTACTTTTTAGTTCCCACCGGTCCCAAAGGTGAAGCAGCAGCGTAACTCTCTAAAGCTGTGCTCCTCTGGGATCATGTCCTGGTTTATACTCATATAATGGTCAAACTCCAGGGGCTGAACGCTCCACAGAAGGAAGAAGGTGCTCTGAAAATGCTCTTAACTGACCAGGTAGCAAAAAAAAAAATCTTTTCAAGCCAAAGTGACTCAAGAGTCAAAGCGCCTCGTCCAGAGACTCCTTCGAGCCCTCACTCCCAGGAGACACCAGAGCTTTTACATTCCACACGCCCCACAAAGGCAACCCGTTTCCCCACAGCCGTCTGAAGACGAAGGTGCTGAATCGATTATTCAAAATTCCTCTGTCTGACCAGGATACTACCGGTGACTTCCTCAGAAGCCGACCCCGCGGGCCTTCCCGTGCGCTGGAGAGTAGGCATTCTGGTTTACCCACTTTAATCACAAGCCAAGCCCAGTAACTCTTCCCTTCTGCAGCAGGAGCAGGCTGCCCACCGCAGGCGGTGACCGGCGGGTACCCAGGGCTCTGCTCGCTCGGTTCAGGGCGTAACCAGCATGGGCGGCCAGCACAGCCTCGCAGGTTTCTACGGCAAACCCGTCGCTTTGCATCTGGTTACCGGCGCTGCCCCGTCCGCGAGCGAGCGTTGCCGTGGAAGGAGGTGTGAACGCAGCGCACGCGTTCCCCTTCGCACGCGTCTCCCAGCAGAACCAGTTTCACTCTCCGGCGGCTACTGCAGCGACAATTCAACGGCACCGGAGCAGAATCTCACCGCCCGAGCTGCACAAACAGAAGCTCGTGTTTCGAGGGGAGAGCTGCCCGATTCCCTTGGAGATAACACGTTTCTTCTTCTAAGTTCTGGCCACACCAAGCAGTGAGAAAGAATCTCTACCCTCGTGCCGGGGCGGGGAGGGGGAGAAGGAAAAACAAGTCTCTTTCTGGATGAGTAAGGCAGCCAGCAGCGCCCTGCAGCTCAGCCCCCGCTCTTCAGCGGGGAGCTGCACAAGGCCCCTTTGCAGAGATTGACGCCTTGGCGGTCGCTTCTCGCCCGCCCTGCCAGCGGGCCACGGGTACCCGCGACGCTTCTGCCCAAACTCCATCACCCCACCGCACGCAGAGTCAGCGACCGTCACAGAGCCGTACCCCGACAGATCTCCCCGTGTCCTTCCCTCCGAGCTCCTCCTGCCTTCAGTCACCCAGGAGATGGAAAATCACTCTTAGGAGAAGGCTCCCAGCCCAGCCTGGGGAAGTCCGCAAGCCAGCGGGACCAAGCTCAGCCCTCTCTTTGAGAACTGCTGACACCATGTGGGAAAGGCTGAGAAATGCTCCACCGCCGTCACCAGCCTGCGCCCACCCAGCGGGGACTCCACAAAAAACGCAGGAAAATGTCCCCCTGAAATAAAGGTGTGGGGCGTGGAGAGTATTGGCTGAATCACATTCAAGTCCTCCCTGGGCAATCAGGCTGAAAAGTGGAGTCATTTTAGTTTGGTTTAATTCAAATACACTGGAGATTATTTTTAAATGGCTTTGATTCGCTTTATTTTTGCCTTTCCGTCAGACTGCCCACACCTCTTCCACGTGCTTCCAACAATCCCTTTTAAATGCTAGGCTTCATCATGTTTCTCACGCCTTCCCATAAAAATGACGTCTCCCATGTACCACCTTCCGCTAGATTTGTACCCAAATTTCCTTCACAACTCTGAAAAACATAAATGGTCTTTTCCAGTCACCTCCTTCCACTGCCAGCCCTGTGGGACCTGAGCTACAGCAGCTCCGGAGTCCGGCTGGAGCTGCAGAGGCAGCCCCTGCCCCAGCCAGGATTTTCCAGGCAGCTGAAGAAAGCAGCTTTTTTAAAAAGTGAACTTTTTTTCACCATGTGGCTTCACAGTGATTTTTAATCACTGCCCAGGCAAACCCCAGGAGAGCTCCTGTTCGTCTGTCACGCGCCGCGCCGGAACCCGCGCTTTGGCAGCAGCCCTGCGAAAACCAACTGCTTGAGCACAACCCCAACCTCTGCAAAACCCCCGGGCGAGCCCAATTCCTGGAGCCCCGCGCCGCTCCCCGGGCACTACGAACAGCGACAGCCTGCGCTGCCAGGCTCCTGCAGGTGACCCAACAAAACCCCGTCCGTCGCTTCAGCCAAGGCCGCGCTCGATGACTCAAAGACTCGGTCGCTGTTACGCAGGTGAGAACAAACGGAGGACGGGTGTCAGTTTTGCACCGCAGCACAACCACCGCCGGCAGGAGCTACAGCAGAACTTTCCACAGCAGAGGGTACCTGTGCTGGCTGCTCCAGAGTTTCTGTTGCCCTAAAGCTCCACCACACTAACAATTGCTGCCCTTACGGAGCAATTCCTCTATTTGTCAGCAAAAACGCACATGAAAACTTAAAGAATCCGACTATTTTTCACACAGCAGAGAAACAGGCTCACTTCAGCCCCTCCTTTCAGAGGAGGAGGCCAAAGCCCTTAGATGCTCTTCCCACGAAGCCCAGGCTTCTACGCCCCTCCGACGTACGAGACGTAATTTAACTTCGCACGTTTGGGGTTTTTTTGACAAGGCCAGCAGCGGGGCAACTGCTGCTTTTAACACTTAATTCCAAATTCCCTCCACCAAACGTGTTCCCAGTGCTCACTCCCTGAGAAATCCCACCCTCCTCCTCTGGGCAGGGGCTCCTCCAGCCAGACAATCCCGAGGGTGCACCACGGGGCTCTGAAATGGAACTGGCGGCACCAGTCTCTGCCTCCGCGTCACCCTCGAACACGGTTATCGTGAACCGAAACCTCCCCGGCTCCATGTGGGCTGGCCCCGCTGCCGCCTCTCCCCGCAGTTTGCACACAAAAGAAGTCCTTGCTTTGTGGCTTTCTGCAGAAGTTAAACGAACAAAAACAACCCAGACTGCTCCACCTATGCGGGCGGCTCCTACCTGAAAGGGATGCGGCCCACAGCCCACACACCACCCACCCAAACCTGGCAGAAATAAACGGGCAGCGACACAAAATCTGTTATCAAGGAAAGTTTCCCCACGCCCCCTCACAAAAACACTTCAATATTTAGCTCTCCAAGACGCTGCCAACCCGCTTCTCCCCCATAAACCGGAACGTGCGCAACAGATACGGAACCAGACGGCCCTTTCGGGCCTTGAAGATCTTTCGCGCGACATCTTCCAAGGACCATTAAAACCCGGGATACCTGCGAGAGGCAAGAAATTCCCGCCATTTTCTGAAAAATGTCCAAACAGGGCCCCAAAAACTTAGTGACACAAGAATCAACAGCAGGAGAGCTCGTTTGTGCGCCGGGCTCTGCCGCAGTCGGACAGACCAGCGCCGGCCACCGGGGCTCCGGTGAGGTCCGCCCGCGGAGCTGCCGAGGCCGCGTTCTGTGGGTTTGATCGGCGACGTCAGCCAAGCACCCAGGGGGGGCAGGAACCCGGCGAGGGAACCTGTGGAGACACCAGGACTGCAGCGGGTCGGCAGCAGCGAGCGGCGTGACGCTCTTTGTCTCCGGCCGCCGAGAGGCTCCAGTCAGGGTGACCCTCGCGCGGTGCCCGACGCTATCGGCAGCTGCTGGGACGCTGCAGGGCTCGGGAAGCAGGTCCGCCCGTCTCTCACCTGCCACACTCCCATGTTCCGGAGTCTCCTCTCCCGGGTGAAACACTCTCTGCTGCTCTGGTGCCCCTGGACAACGCACGGCCACCAGGGTTCCTGCAGAGAAAACACGAGCTTTGGATCCCGCGCCCGTCAGGCCCCGGACGGCGGCGCAAGGCCGAGGGGCTTCTGTCGACCACCCCCGACCCAGACACGCTTGGGATCTGGTTCCCTCTCCTGCGCATTCCCACCCGATCCCGGACCCGGGGCCGAGGACCAGCAGGTCTCAATTCCCGAGCCACGAACCAGGGCCGTTAACACTTCCTTGCTCTCATCCACTGTCTGCCCGCAGCGTAATCGCGGCAGCAAAACCCCCGTGTTTGTACAGAGCCCGCGGCCGTAACGGGAACGTTAGAGAATAAAAATCGCTCCAAATCCCCCGGAGGCGGCTGCAGCAGTACGCCCGCGGTGCACACACAGCGCACACACAGC
>VWZK01020554.1:40260-77212 GCA_013396935.1 Baryphthengus martii | reverse complement strand
GCTGAGGGGAAATGGCGGGAAGGGCGCCGAGGGCCCGGCCTCTGCTGCCCCCAGCGCTGCCAGCGGGGCCCGGCCCCTCATCGGGGCTGTGCCGGCAGCCGGTGGGGCAGCGGGGCCTCAGGGGAGACTTTTCAGCTCCTGGAGTCCAAATGTTGCCCCATCCCTGCCAGGGCACCGCTGAGCCCTGTCCCTCAGCACCACAGCTCCACGCCTTGGAAACCCCTCCAGGGANTCCCACCCGATCCCGGACCCGGGGCCGAGGACCAGCAGGTCTCAATTCCCGAGCCACGAACCAGGGCCGTTAACACTTCCTTGCTCTCATCCACTGTCTGCCCGCAGCGTAATCGCGGCAGCAAAACCCCCGTGTTTGTACAGAGCCCGCGGCCGTAACGGGAACGTTAGAGAATAAAAATCGCTCCAAATCCCCCGGAGGCGGCTGCAGCAGTACGCCCGCGGTGCACACACAGCGCACACACAGCACACACGTTACACACACGTTACACACGCTGTGCACACACGTTACACGGCGCACAGAGGCTGCACACGTCACACGCATGACGCACCCTTTACACGTACACGTTAAACGCTACACGTACGTCACACACACGTGACGCACACTTTACACACACGNTGCCGGCAGCCGGTGGGGCAGCGGGGCCTCAGGGGAGACTTTTCAGCTCCTGGAGTCCAAATGTTGCCCCATCCCTGCCAGGGCACCG
This sequence comes from Baryphthengus martii, assembly GCA_013396935.1. NCBI lineage: Eukaryota > Metazoa > Chordata > Aves > Coraciiformes > Momotidae > Baryphthengus > Baryphthengus martii. The sequence continues at coordinate 76,493 of VWZK01020554.1, read as the reverse complement.
CTGAGCCCTGTCCCTCAGCACCACAGCTCCACGCCTTGGAAACCCCTCCAGGGATCAGGGGGACTCCAGCCCTGCCCTGGGCAGCCTGGGACAGGCCTGGAAAACCCTGGAGGGCAAGAAATTGTTCCTCAGCTCCAACCTCAACCTCCCCTGGGGCAACTTGAGGCCGGTGGTTCCTCTTGTCCTGTTGCTTGTTCGGTGGGAGCAGAGTCCGACCCCCCCTGGCTCCACCCTCCTGTCAGGGAGCTGTGGAGAGCCAGAAGGTCTCCCCGGAGCCTCCTTTTCTCCAGGCTGAACAAGCCCAGCTCCCTCAGCCGCTCCTCACCAGGCTCGTGATCAAGACCTTCCCCAGCTCCGTTGCCCTTCGTGGTCATGGATGACCCTCACTGCTCGGGGCCTCATGGCGGGCAGTGCTTGTTCCCCTTCACCACTCAGGGTCCTGGGTGTCTGGTGGGCCCGTGTGGGTGGCAGTTATAAACAGCGCTGCCCTGACAGCTTGGGTTGGGAAGTGGTGTGGGATGCCACAAACAGTGTGGCTCAAGGGAGAGGGGACCGCAAAAACACTTCAAAATGAGCATTGTGAAGGAAAATGGGGTTGGCAATGGGACAGTGCTGCCTGCAGCAATGGTGGGGAGGACTCTGGCAGTGGGAGGTCACCCAGGGAACCTCCTGTGTGGCCAGAGCAGAGCGGTGAGGGCTGTGCTCCTGTGGCTTATCTCCTGCCTGGGCTGGATAACACCGCACTGGGTTTGTATAATGTCATTATCTGTGGATCAGGGCACAGGGATCGATGTGTTAGCAGCAGGGCTGCCAAGTCAGATTTAATCTAGGAGGTCATTATCATCTCAGAACACACAGGAGAGAGCTGGGCATAAAAAAAAAAAAAAGGAAAAAGAAAAAAAAACCCAGAAGAATAAAGTGTGGTGTCCTGGTGTGTTCAAGGGAAGCTCCAAGCTGGGCTGTGTCAGTGCTGAGGGAAGCACTGGCTGGAAGATTTGCTCCTGGGTGTAGGTGCTGCCACTGCCCCTGTGCTGCAACAGGGGCCGTGCTTTTGGGGGGAGGCTGCAAAAATGCAACGCTCTAATAAATGGGGAAAAACATCACCATCCTCACACTCCTGAGTGCTGGTCCAACCTAGAAAGAATCTGAAGGAGAAATGGAAGTAAAAGCCTTAAAAAATCAGGCTGTTCCCATTCTGCCGCCCAGCTGCGATGGGTTAGCCGCATGCTCATTAACCGCATGCCCATTATAAACATGCTCATTAGCCACACGCTCATTAGCCACACATTAAACACCAGGATGAAAGTTCTGTCGTCTCTGGGTCATCCAGGTGAGAAGTGCTGTTCCCGAGGCTGTGCTCCGAGGTGGGGCTGCTCGGAGCCGCAACCACTGGAGGGCAACCGGAGACCACCGGATTTCTCGCACCTCCGAACCTGCGGGAGACCGAAAATGAGCACAAAGGGCAGATGAAATCGAGCTGCTGTTGCAGAAAGGATGTGCTGGGGAGCTGAGCGCCGCAGAAAGCGGAGGGAGCTGCAGCAGGCCGCGGAGATCGAGCCCTAATTAGCCTTTTATGGGTTTGCTTCCCTGTATTATTTCCCCCAAAAAAAAGTTTCTAAGTCTTCCTCTGGTTGAAGTGGAACAGCTTGGGGCCCTTCATTATCTTTTAAAGATTCTGAAAGCTCAGTTTGATGCTTGAGTGTCCTCCTGCCTCCCAAGCAGACGCTGTTACAACCTCCCCTCTCGCTGCTGCTGCAGAGTCAGAAAATGCCCAAGAACTCCCGAACCAGCACATTCTTGGCAGCAGTCAGCATTTTCTCTTTCAAATGCAGACTTGCACCGTATAAATCCTGCCTCCCTGTGTCCTGTCAGTGGCCACTGAGGCAAGATTTCCATTTTTGCAAACTGGGAACAATGTGGTGGGAAAGCCCAGCTGGGAGATGAGATGGGAGAGCCACACTTTGTGTTCCTCTGGTACCTTCTGAGGATCTTGGGGCCTTTTGGAAATAAGCCCCAAGCTCTAAATGTGAGTTATAGAGGGAGAGAAATAATGCCGAGGTGACACGTGGAAGCGTGAGCAGAGCCTGGCGCTGGGCATGGATTTCCAGTGCCACGAGCTCATCCTCCTGCCTGCTTTGCTGGCGCAGAACCGTGGCCCTTGAACGAGGAGGGAAGGAGGTAGTAATGCAGCGCTTCTGGTATTCCAAGGAATCGATAAACAGACCGTGAGCTGCGTGTGCTGCCCTGGAAGGGCGCTGGAGTTTGGAGCCGTTCGTTTCTTGGCCAAGGTCGAGGAGCTGATCCTGTCCTCGAGCTGTAACCTCGTGGTTATCGACAGGAGGGAGAACGCGGGCGGGCAAGTGCTAATTCATAAACACTCAGAGACAGACAAAGCCGGGGCAAACCATCTTGTTCCTGTAAATGCTGGGGATCTCTTTTTGGTTCGTTCTGTTTTCCCGTGACACATTTTTGTCATGGGAAAAGCGCTGAAAATTCCTCCTGGCGAAATAAGAACCAGAGAGGTCAACACGTCGTGCCTGCCGCGTGGGTCTGGCCTAGCCCTGCTGCCAGGATCTGTCCCCAGCAGGATGTCCCACCAGAGAGCTCCTCTGCCGGGAAGATGCCGGTGTTACCCAGCAGGATCAGGATGCCAACGAGGCAGAACGTGAGATACCCAAAGTGCTCCGAAGCGATGGTGCTGACACGCAAATTTCCCGTCCTCCCGCCTTGGTGATCGTGCCCGGAGTGGCAAATCTTCCTCCGTGGAAGCCGTGACCCCGAGGGAAGCCTGCGAGTGACAGCCAGAACGACTGTGGCAGTGCTGGTGATCTGTTCGCTGCTTTTCCTCTCCTCAGGACAGCTTGTCGGCCTCCCAGGAGAGTCACCACAGCTCCATTAGAATCCATTAGCAGCTTTCGGTCCTTTAGCCTTGAAGTGAGTTTAGCGCCGGTGAGAAGTGTTGTGGCGGGAGCCCTGGAGGCGGGAGCCCTCTCGGCACAGCTCCGGCGTGGAGGGGAGCCAAGGGCAGGCAGAGAGAACCTGCCCTGTCCACAGGCAGCCACAACTCGCTGCCGGAAGGAACCACAGGGGCCTCTTCTCCTTCCTTTTCCTGCAGACTTGGACAATAGCAGAGGCAAGGACTTGAAAAGAGAATCAGACAACCAGTTGACTTAGGAAGAGCCCTTTCAGCTCCTGGAGTCCCAGCGCTGCCCCATCCCTGCCAGGGCCCCACTGAGCCCTGTCCCTCAGCACCACAGCTCCACGCCTTGGAAACCCCTCCAGGGATCAGGGGGACTCCAGCCCTGCCCTGGGCAGCCTGGGACAGGCCTGGACAACTCTGGAGGGGAAGAAATTGTTCCTCAGGCAGCATGGGGCAGGCTCCTCTCCAGCCCAGGAGCCCGGAGGCCTCGGCCCCAGGCATGGAGCAAGCACACGGAGCATTTGGCCCCGCTGCAGCCGGCGCTGCCGATGTGAACGGCTTCCTATAAATATCAAAATGCTTTCGGCGTGACAAGTGTCAGCAGCTGTGAGTCAGCCCTTTGCAACGCTTCCAGTCAGACAAACCACAGTCTCATTGTCTCTGGGTCCCCTGGAATGTCAGCCACACAGGAGCCCACCCCGGCGCTCCGGCTGCATCCCTGGGCTGCGCACGAAGGCGACGGCAGCACCTCGTGAAGCCCCGATGCGGTGCCGCGCGCACAGGCGGCAGAATCCGAGGGGAAGGTGCCGCTTCCCAGGTAGCCCTCGAGCCTTGTGCGTGACCGGCATGTGGCTCCGTGTGGAAAGCGGATCCTGAGCGCGCATCCCGACTGCTCTGCCAGAGGAATCTGGGAACAGCTGCTGCGAGAGCGCTTGATCCTCAGTCCCGCAAAGACTGCTGCAGATTGCAGCGGATTTTAGCCATCGTAAGATGGAAACGTGCCTGCGGCTGCCGGGCCCAGCTGCGGAGCGGTGGCCGCGCGCCCTTCGCGCTGCCCTGTCCCACTCGCGGCCCCTGGCAGCCCTTCAGCGCCCGGTGATTCTCACCTATCTCACCACCCTTGCCCACTTTATCCCAGTAAACCCACAATAATCAGCCTGTTCTTCTCTAGCCCTTTGCGGCTGCACCCATCCGGAGGCCCTCGATACACTCGGGCTTTGCTCTCCCCCTTCCTGTGCCGTGCCTCCTTTCATTCCTGCTCTGCCGGGCTATTAGCAGTAAGAGGTGTAATTAAGGTTGCTGGCTGTGCCCAGAACCCTCTCCCTGCCCTCACGCAGGAATGTTTACAGGTTTTTCCGTTGGGCAAATATGGGTGCAATTCCCCCAAACTGCCAATCCCTATCAGTTGCTGGCTCGGGACATTGCAGCCTGAGCAAACAGCGCTGATTACGGAGAGGAAAAGCAAGTGTGGAAAGCGATTGTTCCCTTTGGCTTCACCTTGATAACAGAGACGCCAACTCAAGACAAAAGCCGTTTCAGGTTCCGTGCCCCCAGGTTGCCCGAGTCTCATTCCTGGAAAAGGGGAAATCGGTGGCACTGGTTTGAAATGGAATTCTGAGGTGAGCAGGAAAGTGCTCTGGTCAGGCAGAGTGGGCAGAGCTGGGTATCATTTCCTTTTCTTCTTCTACACACCACGAAACCTTAAGCAAACTTCTTACCTGGGAGAAGGAAACTTTTCCGTGATGTTTTAGCTGAAAGCTGTTGACAGCTCTAGCTCAGAGGTTAATGTCTCTCCTCTCGTGGTGCTGCCGGTGTGCGCGGGAACGCTCCCGCTGAGAGGTCAGCAGGCGAGCGGTAGGCGAGCAGCGGGCGAGCGGCGAGCAGCAGGCAGGAGGGCACGCAGGCAGGTGTGGCGCCTTCGTGCCGGCCCTGCACCATCGGCAGGTGCCGTGGGCTCCACTGCCATCTGGGATTCGGGGCTGTCACGCTGGATTCCTTTACACAGTCACAGGATCAACAGCCTTTCCCGAAATCTTGTGTGTAACTACCCCCAGCTCATGAGATGCTGACCGAGCCCGACCGGACCGGCCGCAGGAGCTCCTGCGGCGTGGGTGCGGGGGATCCCTCACAGCTGCCCACGCTCCGGTTTCTCCAGTTGCTTCCCACTGCCCGGCTCTGCGGCTCACTGGTGGGGTATCCCCACGCCTGGCAGAGGGCAGAGCCCTGTGCCCCATGTGCCATGGCAGGTACCAACTTCTGCTGGTACTTGAGAAGACCGTGATCTGGGCTGGTGCCTAAATGCCAAGGAGCTTCTGGAAGCAGTCGGGGTGCACGGGTGAGAGGGGCTCTGTGGAGACACCCCCAGAGGAACTCACTTTCAAACTGAAAAGTGTCTTTTAGATTGTTGGGGATTTTGCACTGAAAGGGAAACCATCTCCTTAGGATCTTGCTCTGCAGAGAAGTCTCTGTGTCTTTGAGCACACATAAACACACATCTCTAGGATTTCTCCTGCAGGAGAGCCCCTGTTTGCAGAGAAGCTCTGCAGGCATCACCCAGCCGTGCAGCTCCTGCTGGAGTAGCCGGTGGCCAGCTGAGAGCTGGAACCAGCGTCTGGTTTCAGTGATGAAACTGCTTCTGGCTTCCTGGGGCAGGGCGAGTCCTGCTACCAGGCAGCTCAGCCTGGGAGTGGCCAGGACAGTCTCCTCTGAAAATCCCAGGGATTTAGTGCTGGTAGTTACCAGAATGGCTCCAAGTGTGGGATTTTTTCCAGCAGCATCTCCACAGCCCTGTGTCACTGATCACATACAGAAGGACTGTGGAAGTGCCAACCAAACCATTGCTGACGTGCTCCTTGGAGGTGTCCATCCACGTTCTGGATCCGGCCGGCTGGGAGCAGAGCCTGAGGCGCCCGTGGGGACTCCCAGGGATGCAGCTGTAGCAGCAAGAGAGGAGGGAGCGTCGCTGCTCCTCTGGAAACACCGTGTTGCAGTTCCACACCTGGAGTGGAAGGTCTCCTGTTAGGCCACGGTCATGCACCTTTGCACCAGGCTGTCCTGGTGACGTCAACGTAGGTGTCTGGCAGAGACACCAGGAAGATCCTCTGGTACCTGAGAACCCCGGTACCAGCTGAACAACCCAGCTGAGGGTCTCCAGGACTCTGCTGGCAGAGGCGGCCTCCAGGGCCCACACAGGTCTGTGATGACGAGCTGCAAGGTGATGATGTCACTTGGCACAGGCTAAAATGCGCCTGTGTTGGAGAACCAGGTGGCTCCATGAGTCACTCGGTGTCTTACACCAGTGTGAGTTGCTCACGGTTGTGTCCGGGGCGGGTCCTGGAAGCATCTTTCCAAGCAAAGTGTTGGACCCTGATGTCTCAGCTTCTGACGGATGGGTCCTACCACATGGCACAACCCGTGCTGCCACTGCTGCCCTCCTGCAGCATCACACCCCACGACGTGGAGACATTTATTCCCCATGTCAGGTTTCCCCACCCGTAATGACCAGCTAAAAGCCGCCTCAGAAGGGCTCTCTGTTGAGAAAAGAAGTCTCCAGTCTCTAACTCTCTGCAGTTTCAGAAGCTCCGTGCAAGCCGCAGGTGCTGCTGCAGGGAGCTGCTCTCTGTCCTTTCGCTGCCTTTGGTCCCTGACCTGAGGAAACAGCTCAGAGGAATCAAAGACGCTCACCCTGGGTGGCAGAGGCTCAGGAGTCTCCACCATGTGCTGAGCAATGTCTGTACAACATCCTCAGAGCCCTTTGGAGCAGAAAGCCTCTGGATGCCAAGCTGCTCCTGGACTTGTCCGCGGCTTGTTTGCACATGGGGAACTGCCGGTGTCGCAGACTGGCCAAAAAGGGGTTTTCTCTGCTCCACCTCCACAGCAAGGTGATTCCTTGAGGGAGGTGTAGGAACCACCTCGTGCTGCCACCTCAGCTTTGTCCGTGCGGGGCAGCAGCAGGACCTCCTTCCAGCTCATTGACGTCAGTGGTTTTTCCCTCGGCGGCTGCCGAAGGCCTCACACCACCCGGCGTGTACGGACAGAGACGTGGGGCTCTGCTGCAACCCAGCCCACACCCCTGGCACGCTCCGGGCTGCAGCAGCTGCTTTTCCGTTCCCTCCTGCACAGACCCATCTGGTGGCCGGGGGCACCTCGGCCAGTCCCCACCGCGGGACAGAGGGAGCTGGGCCTTCCCCTCGCCCGGCTCGTGGCTCTCCCTGACTCTTGCTCCCACCAAGGCCTTAGCACTTTCAGTCTGTGAACATCTGAACTGTAAGGTCTGGAAAACAAGAGGGCCTTTTCCAGGAGGCTGATTAACATTCCCTCGGGGAATCAAAGGGCCTCGTCACTCTTCTGAGTAAATGCGGTTTGTTGTTCCGAGAGAAGGTGACTCACCTGGCGGAGGAGGCTTCGGAAGCGGTGAGGTCTCTGCAGCGCTCACGTGGCTGCCCAAAGGAGCCCTGCGGGAACGGGGTTCAGCAGAGGTGTGAAGGGCTGGCCCCAGCGTGTGCCCAGCACCAGCCTGTCCTCGAGGCCGCTCCGATGGGCACCTCGCACCATCACGGTGAATCTGGGTGAATCCGTTGGGCTTGGTGTTGCCCAGCAGTGGTAGACTCTGTGCCCACAGGTCCACATGCTCCCACACCAAAAGGAGGGGCTGGCTCGGCTCGAGGTGTCTCTGAGGGTGTTTGGAGGTGGCAGCAGGACCCAGTTCCAGACCTTGATGGGTACTGGTGTTCCTCTCCCCTCTTGGCAGGCTGGTCCAGGTCCAGTCAATCACAAAGCAGGTCAGGCATCCCTCAGAGGTTTCCCTGGGAGCTGCCTGGACTTGCTCTGTAACAGCTGTGCCATCAGTCCTGGGAAGGTCATAGCCCTCAGTGGCTTTCTCAGGTAGATACTTCAGCGCTTACCACGTTTCCTTTATTTCTGAAGACTACAGAGGAGCGAGGAAGGCTGGAGCCAGTGGTGGCAGTGCTCAATGCAGGGCACAGGGCAGAGCATTCCCCAAGAAGAGCCGGGGCAGAGCAGCTGCTTGGGCCAGCTCACAACTTTTGTTTGTTCTTTTTTATCTGTCAGAGTAATAGTTTGTCTTATGTGAACACATCCTGGGTAGGGCCGTGCTCAGAAAAATCTGCTCTGCACAAACAGGTCCGTTGTAGTTAAGAAGAGGCAGAGAAGCTACGAGCAGAGACGGTCGCAGAGGATTCTGCCGCTGATGCTGCCGAGGGGTGTTCCCAGGGTGACAAAGGACCTGCAGGACAGTCCCTTGTTCCAGCCCTTCTGCATGGCCTGAACATTCCGTCCCAAGGCCTCCCCCACCTCGCTCCCCTGCCCCAGCCTGCAGCCCTCAGAGCTCCTCTGGGGCTTCACTCCAGTTACACAAGAAACTCCAAGCAGAGGTGACAAATAGAGGGATTTTTAACGTGTTCTCCTCATTTGCACAGGTGTGTTCCAGGGAAGCACTCCCAAGGCTTATTCATAACCAGTATTTGTTCCTCTGCAAATGCTCTTTTATGTTCGGTCAGCTCATTGATATCTGTGTGTTTATTTTGCGTAAACTCCAGAAACTCGTAATGATGCATTTACAAAACCTACATGATCCTGACTAGAAGACCATCTGCCTCTCTTGGTCTTGAAAGAAATTTTCGTCCTTTATTTTTGCAGCCTCCTCCTGTTGGGCCGGTCGAGCCATTCCACAAACAGCCCCTGCACATCTCGCTGTTCCTGGCACTGCTCCGCTGATCCTACCCCGAGCCAGCAGCCATCGAAGACGGCCCGGAGCAAGAGCTGCTTCTAGACAGTCCTGTGGCTGCCTTGGTTTTCCTTGACCATCTTCAAATACCAGCTGTGAGCAGAGCACAATCCCCAAGCCAGTCTCCTGCTCCTCCCAATTTGCCTCTGTTCCCCTGGGGACAAAAAAAAAAGTGTTATTTGCTGGTGGCTAACCACTACGCCATTCCACCCTGGAGGAGCTGTGGGACCGTGGTCTTACCCACCTGCACATCTGCAGAACTATTTGCAGAGTCTGGGGAAGGGTTATTGCTGGAGCACAGGGCTCTCCAGGGCTGTTGTTTGCTAATAACGTTCAGGGACTTTGGGGTGGGAAGCTCCAGGGTGACACAGAGGCTTGTTCCTGGTGGGATTGCTCACTCCAGCGTACACACACCTGCACAGTTGGCTGGCGTGTGGTTCTCACAGGTATTGCTGCTTAAATACAAAACATCCTCGGTAAATTCAGCTTAACTCGGGTTGTAATTGGGATAACAGAGCCCTAATGGGGGCACATCTTTTACCTGGGCGACACATGGGCTGGTTAGTGATCTGTCGGGGCAGGGCAGAATACCCTGCCGTGTTGACAAGCCCTCCGTCCACCTCATTAATTTTCCCCCGTTGCTTTTCCGTGCATCCGGAGAGCGCAAAGAAGATGTAACGTCTTGGCAAAAGAGCTGCCGAACATTTTGGCTTCTCGGACAAACCAGCAAAGCCAAAGCCAAAGCCAAAGCGAGCCGGTGTTTTTTTCTGAGGGGGTCTTGCAATATCTCCACAGTCGTGTTTGCTTCAGCGTTCGGGGAGGAGTTTGACAGCACTGAACAAACAAGCCTTTTTCTATAGCAACTGGCCCCTCCAGGACATCCCCGAGTGCCTTACACAATGCAAATGGAAAAGCACTGAGACGTGAACGTCTGGGCTGCAGATTGAAAGCAACGTTCAAAAAGCAACACAGGATTTCAATTCCGAGTGCCAATAGCAGTCACAATCCAATACCCGCTGAAGAAGAACCGCGTCGCTCTGGGACAGGGAGGCCTCCCCACGCCCGGGGCCGAGGGGACAGCAGCAAACAGCTTTGCATTGATTTGTGTGTTGCTGAGCACATTAATGTTAGCGGAAGGCGTCAGTCAGCGCCATGGAAGCGCCTTCTCTCGTGGCCGCCAGCCCCGCACCGCCGTCGGGTTTCATCAGATCACCATCTCCTTTCAGACGAGGTGTGAACCAGCTGCTGGCTGGAGCTGGGCCGGTGGGGCAGGGTGGTCCAGCGCAGGATGCGCACACCCGTGTGCCATCTTCCCGAAGGTGCTTAACCCTGGGCAAGGCGTTTTATCCTGATGGCCCAGGGTCGAGCAGAACATCGTCAAAGCCGAGCTGTGCTCTGAGCACAGGCTGCCAACGATGGGTCCAGAGCGTAGAGGCGCCTTCCCCAGACCCCAAACCCTTCCTCTGCCCCCCAGCCCTGGCACTTTCCCTCCCTGCTGCAGGCGGTGCAATCCTCCAGAACTGCCCGAGCGTCCTGCCAGGGAGAGGATGCTCAGCTCAAGGGACCTGACGCAGATAGAGAACACTGATAGAGTTCCCCAACATTCCTCCCCGTCTGCTCCCTCCAGCTGGAGCCTCGCACTGGTGATGTGCGTGCAGCATTGTGACAGTGAACGCCCTCCAGGTTAGACACGGTCACTGCTGAGCACCTCATCACGGGGGAGCTTTACCAGCCGGGAGAAGGAAAGCTGTCGGCAGATCACTCCCTGCTGCAATCTCGCGGCCGTTACAGAAGGAAAGGGGCTGTTTGCCCAGGGATGTAAGGAGAGGGAAAAACAACCGCTGATAATAAGCAAAACGTTGGAAAGATTGTAAAGTGGGATCAAGGAATTTAAAGGAAGGGAGTTTATATGGTGTATTTCCTGATAAAATCGGACATTTCAAAGCGTCCCGGAGCGGTGTGGCAATGTTGCGGTAAAGCCAACAGCGTTTATGGGCAGCAGAATAGGCAGTTGCCTTGACAAAGGGTATTTCAGATGTATGATTTTAAAGGTTGCTACGTGGCTCTGTGCCTATTGAAACTGGAAGAAACCCTTGAGCCAAAACGTACAGCAATCCAAAAAGATGTTTGGGGATTATTTATTATCATCCGTTCCCGATGCAGGAATGCTCAGCACAGCGGCCAGGCCTGGCTGCTCGGTGCTGGATGCTGTGCAAACATGAGTTTGCCTTCAAATATATATTTTTTTTAAAATCTACTCCCTGTAATACACCAGTCAGATAATTGTGTGGAGGGTGTAAGCAGACCTGGGGTTATTTTTAGCTTGGGCCAGAGCAGCCTCAGGAGTTCAGGGCTGCCCTTTAGCCAGACATGCAGGGGGATCATATCTTTTCCTTTGCACTGAATTGGACCAATTTCACTCGATATTGCAGCACCTTTGTCACCAAAGCAGCGACAAGGAGCCAGGCTGTCACCTCTTAAACTGTTCCTCCCAACAACAAGTCTTTTGGTGTCCTCTGCACCAGGGAGCAACAGATACCCTTGGAGAGGAGAGGAGGGAAACCACGAGTCTGATGCCCAGCAGGGAGTCCTGTGCTTTTTGCTCCCTCTCCATTTATTTTCCAGCCTACAGCCAACATTTGGAGAGCCAGGCTGAAGGACAGTCCCCATCGGTTCTCCCTCCATGAGCTGTGAGGGGTCCCGTGCCACGGCTGAGCGCTGGCTTCAGGCTCCTGTGACCCACGTGGAGCTGCAGGGGCAGAGTCCTGGCCCTTGGCAGCCGTAGCATCAAATCCTCAGCAGCTCCAAGCCAAGCCACCTTGCTCTGCACCAGCCAAAAGTCGTCTCCCTGAGCATCTCGGCCGGGAGCTCCCTGCCCTCAGCCTTCCCCTGCCAGCGTGCTCTGGAGGCAGCCTCGCCTCTCGCCAGCTCCCAGTCCTAATCCCGGTGTCTGGGTCTTCCTTCTTGCGTCACACCTGGCCTAGCAGGGCTGCACCCTGCTTGGAGGGGCGGCGAGCAAAGCTCAGCCCAGGTGGGAGGGACTGGGCTGCCGTTAAATCCAAGGCTCCCAGAGGACCTGCTCCTTGCTCAGACACACCCTGGCGCTGATTTCAAGAGCTCGGGGTGCTCTCGGAGGTGTTGCAGTGAGAGCCGTGCACAGGAGCCGCTACAGCGCAGGTACCTGCTGAGAGGGACCATTTCAAGGGCCATCTCTTCCTCTTCCGTGTCTTTCAAGTCCTCTTTTCCCCTCAGTCCTCGGTGCTAAAGTTATTTGCAGTTTGTATCAGCTTCTCTCTCCCACCACTTCTCTTTGTTGCTGCTTTGCATTTGGGTGGTGATTATTCTTGTGCCTTGGGAGAAATCTGCTGCTGAGATCTGGAATAAGCCACGACAGGGTTGTTCCTGCCCGAACAACGCTGCTGGCTGGCAGAGAGCACGCGCTGGTTGCCCTGGGTGGGGAAGGAGGTTCTGTGAGGAACGGCGCGGGATCGCGCTTACGGCTCAGGCTGAGGGTCTGCCCTTTGCTCAGGAGTCAGTGGGGTTTATCTGCAAGTACCTTTCTTGTTCACCCGGAGTTTGAAGCCCATTGAAGGTTTCCAGTGGTGTTTGTTGACTGTGTACAAGTGAGGTGAGAACCCAGCGTGTAGCAATGAGGCTGTGGCCCGGCGTGTGTGTGGCTGCACCCTGCTTTGCTGTGGGAGGCTGCGGTGCGGTGAAGTGCCGAGAGTTCACGGCAATAAAAATGCCACGTGGTAGCAAGAAGTGTGAGTGGCTGGCGGCAGCGGCGGGTGTAGGGCTCAGGAGGACAATCAGCCAGCTGTGCATCGGCCAAGGCTGTTCAGTATTTTCTTGAACCTCTGACGGTCAGCAAGGTCAAAACATCGTGACTCGGATCAGTCCCAAGAGATGCTGTGGAGCCAAAGCCAAGGTGCTGAGGAGAGCAGAGCATCAGGATGGTTGCCTGTGATGCACTGGCAGCAAGGTGGAGGTCTGGGGAGGGGAGGAAGACTATCTAGTCTCGCCTTGTGCTGTTTGACCCAAGGGAAGAGCACAGAGCATGGTCTGCTGCTTCAGGAGGTTTCAAGGCCTGGGGTGCAGTGCTGTAGGCTCAGGAGGACACACAGAGGGGAGTGCAGATGTGCAGTGTCCTTCTGAAACACTGTGAGTCTACAGAGCCCGCTGCAGCAGCTCCCGCCCTCTTCCTTCCCTTGGCGCCTCTGAAATGCTGAGAAACGGCCTCTCTTAGTCTGCAGCTTCCACCGTAACGATGCTGCCTAATGCGGTCCCACAAAGGGCTGGAGGTCAGGTGGGACTGGTCTCAGAAGGGAAAAATCCAGGCTGGTGCTCTGAGATGCTTGTTCATGTGTCCAACAAGTCTTACACTCTTGTAACTCATCTCAAGCATTCTGGGGATTAGCTAATTTAGCACAGTTTTGGACAGATATCTTTTTCTAAAGATCTCTCCTCGCTGCCCCCGCCCTGAGCTCCCCGTGCCCCCTGCTCACCCTGCGAAGAGCTGGAAGGAAAACCCTCCTGGCTGCACTGGGCCCCTCCTGGGAACAGGGGACCAGGCTCTGCTGCTCTTGCCAAAGAGCCGTCCCGGGAGAGAAAAAGGGAGCATGGCACTGGGAGGGGGAGCTATTTGGGTAACAATTTCGACATTACAACAACACTCCTCATCCAAAACCCTGGAGACCCTTTCAGAAGCCTGAAATGTTGCTAAACAAGCAACGTGCTGGGGCTGTTGGAGGGGGGAGCACTGCGGGAGGATGGCGTCTGCTGCCAGCTCGCGGCCGAGTCCTTCTGGCTGCCCCAGCAAAAAGTCCCCCGTTGGCAATGGTCACACAGATGCTGCCCTGTCGCAGGGCTCCTGGGGCTGATCGGATACCAAGAGTCAGCGATGCTCTCTGAGGTTTCATAAAGGCTTCTTTTTGCTGCTGGACTTCCTAATTATTCTCGTTTGAGTAAGGAGGGAGGTGGCTTTGTCCGACAGTCACCCTTCTCCCCCTGGCTTCCCCTCCCCGGGCACCAGCTGCCTTATGCTCCAGGTGCCCGACCCCCCTGCTCCGTAGCCGGAGATAAATTAATATTTGCTATGTGATACCGCTGCGCTCGCTGCTCTGCAGGCAAAACACGGCATAACCACGGGGATGTTTTTCCTCAACCTCATCAGCACGCCCTGCTAATCGAGGCAAGTCACCCCCCAGCCCTCGCAGTGATTAAGCAGGTTGTAATGAGCTCGATAAATCCTGGGTGTCCCAGACGGTCCTTCTGCTCTTCCTGGCGAGGGGATGTGTAACAACCTTGTCATTGGGAGGCTCCCAGGGCTCGCGTTCTGAGGAAAAACAACGTGGACTTGGCAGCTGGCTTTGCTGTTTTGGGGTCTCTGCACAAACAGGGAACAAGCCTGCGTCCCGGCTCCTGCGTCCCAGCTCATGTGTCCTGGCTCGAATGTCTCGGCTCCAAATAACCTCACTGGGACATCCCAGGCTCTGCACGTGCAGCTGCTTTCGGCAGCGCTTTCGGCATCGCGGATCCCTTGCCTGATCTGCCTGGCACAGCCCCGGGTAGAGGTGGGGCCGAGATCTCCACCAAGCTCTCTCTGCTCCAGCAGACGAGGCCAGGACGGGGACTTGGCTTCATGTGGGATCCACGGGCTCGGTCCACGTGGCCGCGGCTGGGGCTTGGCAGAGCCAGGCTGTGCCTGCGGCTTTGGGAAGGGTGTGCAGGCGGTTATCTAACAGCCGGGGTGTGCCTGGCACAGCCCTGGCCCAAGGGCACCCAGCTTCTCCCACAGCCATCCAGGAGGCACCCTGCAGCCCTCCCAGCCCAGCACCCTTCCTCCAGCTTCAGCTCCTCTCCCGTGGAGTTGCACGTGGCAGCTCCAGCTCCAGCCCCAGTCCCGACACCCTGAGCCCAGCTCCTTTTCATGTCAGGGGGCTGCCTGCCAAGCTGGGCTGGAGGTGGAGGGGAGGACTGGGATTACTGGGCTGAACTGCAACTCCTGCCTCACCGAGACAGGTCTCTCGGTGCAACAGGCGGCTGCCTGACGAAGAGCCTTGATAAGTCCGTCTCCATCTGTCACTCGTCCTCTTCATCTTAGGGGGAATTCTGTTCCAGAGTCTGTTTCCAGAAGCAGAAACTCTGTCATTTCCAGTCTGGATGTATTTGGGAGCAGCTTATTTCCATTTCCTCTTGTGCTGGCCTTGTCTGAGCTGAAACAGCAGCGCTCCTTCCCGCAGTGTTCCTGAGCAGCCAGTAAATCCTCGTAGCCTGGGACCAGCCAAGCCCTGGGAGGCAGGTCTGCAGCGCCCGCGCTACCTCTGCCGGGGCTGCTCCTGCAGCAGAGCTCCTGATGCGAAGGGCGTTACGCCACGTGGCTCGGCACACGCGTGCCGCCGGCTCTGCGGTGCCGTACGGGCTCCCTGCCTGCGCTCACCGGCCTCACCCTGCAGCCCGGCCCCTCTCCCTTGCTTGGGGGGCACAGCTGGGCGCTGCCCGGCCTTCGCCGGTGCCGGGCACGAGGGCACCACTCTTCCTGATTGATCTTGGAAAGTTCTGGTGTCCGTGGGCAGCATTTGTCTCTCCCAGGGCTGCGCCACGCGGGTGGCCAATGGTGGTGAACCTCCTTCGGCCCAGCTCTTCTCCTCCAAGCAGGAAAGCTGGCAGCCGAGGCTTGAGGTTCTCATGAGGAGCCCGGGAGACCTCTCGCTCTAACCCGGAGAAGGGAAGGGAGGAGAAATGAGGTTTGGAGGCTAATTCTGGCAGCATCAGGCAGGAGAAAGATCAAAAGCTCATGGCAGGAGTACAAGAGGGGAGGGAAGCTGTTGCGTGCATGCTCCTGGAACCCCCAGACAGCCCCGGTTCATGCAGACTGCACGTTATTTCTGTACCTACTTAAATTAAAACCAGCCTTGTCTTGTGGACGCTGACAGGAGCCAGGCAGTTCTTCTCCCCAGGGGAGAATCTGATTTTCACTCCATCTAGCTTGTGTTTTTGACCTGGAATGACTCTTCTTTTTATATTTAACAAACGCTCCCTCCAAGACTTGTACCGTGCTGCTCTTCTCCCGGAGGTGCCTGCGGCGCCCTGGCACGTACGTGCTCCAGGGCAGGAGCCCAGAAGTGGGGAGAGCACTTACCTGGGACCGACAGACCGCACGTCAGAGCCGTGCCATGACCAGACCAGGGGTGACACAAGCTCCACAGGCAGAGCTCCCAAGGAAAAAGACATGGGCTCTGCTCCCAACGAACAAGTGACAGGACAAAAGGAACTGCCCTGAAGCTGCCCCAGGGGAGGTTTAAGTTGGAGCTGAGGAACAATTTCTTCCTCTCCAGGGTTGTCCAGGCCTGTGCCAGCCTGCCCAGGGCAGGGCTGGAGTCCCCCTGATCCCTGGAGGGGTTTCCAAGGTGTGGAGCTGTGGTGCTGAGGGACAGGGCTCAGGGGTGCCCTGGCAGGGATGGGGCAGTGCTGGGACTCGTTGAGCTTAAAGATCTCTCCCAACCAAAATGATTCTGATTCAGCAATTCTATGGCTCTGTCCATCTCTCGTTGGGGCTGGGACAGACCTGGGTCACCGGGCACATCCCCCACTGCCTGGAGGTGCAGTTCAGCCATGCCTTGTGCCTCTAATTTGCAGCCAGAGGCACAACAGCTGCCTCCCAGAGATGCTTTTCTTCCTGCAGCACAGGTCTAGGGACAGGACACATCCTTGCTCCTGAGCCTTTCTTCCAGAGCCACCTGCCAGTCCTATAAATAACATCTATCAGAGGCTCAGGAAACACAGTGGGACCTGGGCTGGGAGGAAGCTAAATGGGTTTGAAGAATTTGTTCGTTTCTGCAGTCCTTAAAAACCTCTCCTAGCTCTTCTGAGAGCATTAACTGGTGTGACTCATGATCCACGGCCGCGCCGGGTGCCCTGCGCCGTGAGCAGCAGCAGCCAGCAGCCATGGTTTGCTTCTAATTCACTAATCTTCATGAGCCTGTGCTATTCTGGGTGCCTCTCCGACGAGAGGAGAAGCTTCTTCAGGGTTATATAATTTATCGAGGGCAAAGCTGGTCTGTTTTGAGCCACCTCCATAACAGCTCTGAACAATTAGTCACCACTTACCAGACATGACGTAGCGCCCAGCCCAGCACGCTGCCCTCGCCCACGGTGGGTTACGGACCGGCTGCCTCGGAGCAACGTGTCTCTGTCCTAATCCTGTGACGCCGCAGTTAATCAATCCGAGATAGGCGGGTAAATAAGCCGGTCGTTCCCGCCCGGCGCAGGCAAGGACAAATATCGTACCGAGCGTAGCCCGCTGTTTGGGCAAGTTACACACCAGACCCACCCCGGGTACGGAGGAGGGAGCCCTGAGCTGTAGGATTAACCGACAAGGAGCCTTTGGCTCCGACTCTGGACATCCCACGGTCCCCACCGGTGCTGGCCAGAGAGGATGGACGTGTTCCCATGTGGCCAGCACGGTACAGCCATGGGGGCTGCGCTTGGCTTTGATGTCCTCAAGCACCGAGACGCTGGGGTTTGGCTGCCACAGAAGGTATGGAGGGGACAGGATTATTTTCCTCCTCTGAGACAAAAGAGCGAGGTACCCCCCGTGCGTTTGGTGGCAGACGAGCGCGAGGGAGAGCAGCAGCTCAGGGACCCACTTGTTTGTTGATGCAGTTGGACAACTTGCCCTCCTCCAAAGGGTGTCCTGAGACCTTGTGCACACAACCTCCCAAGGGAAGCCCACCTTCTGCTGTGGGGCAGGAGTTTAATGCTGAATTCAAAAATACTTTCTATCCAAAGCAAAGCCAAAGGCTATTGAAAATTTTGTAGCAATCAGATTCCTAGAGCAGCGCCTTGTCTGAGAAAGCAGCCGTGCGCACGGGCTCCCAGCGCTCAGCGCACATTGTCCCGGCAGGATAAACCCTCAGATTAAATGTCCATCCACCCCCAGAACATTACTCTGGCAGCAGCTCCGTCTCTCTGGCCCAACTGTGAGCCTCCCCTGCGCGGCTCCGGGCTCGCTCTCTGCCCCGGATGGCGTCCGAGGGTCCCACGCAGAAGTCATTAGAGGGATACTTCGTTTCATTCCGAACCAAGAAAATAAGCGCTCTGCAAATAAAGCAGAATTGTAGTTTTTAGGCCTTTGAATCCTGAAAAGCTGTTGCAAATTACTGCTCCTTGCACTTGCCCAGATGCGCTGTGGCACCGGGAGCAGAGGCTGGAGGGGGGTGGAAACGCAATACGGGATGACTTGTTTTCTTACGAGCTGAATTCCAGCTTTGCACTCCATATCCCCGTTTTTATAGACTTTTCCGCTGAAGTCTGCTCCTGCCCGGGGCATGCCTGTGTAACCGCTCCTCTCTCTGCATTCCTTAGATTCTTCTTCCGCTTGAGACGCTGGATTGAAGAAGGGATCTGAGGTCCCTGCTGAAGAAAGGGAGGCGAGGAGGAGGAGGAAGAGGAGGTGGTTTCCCTTGGACTCTAAGCTGTCAAACCAGAAAACCAAACCATGTCACAGGTCATACAAAACCACGTGCTGCGTGTTGGACAGACCGTGTGTGTTTCCTCGCAGGAGGAGAGCAAGAGCTTGCGCACGGCGGGGTACCCGGGCTGCTCCACGCTGCCCATGACGTGCACCTACTACTCTACGGAGAGCTGGGCCAACCCCCCCGCCGTGGTGCACCCCAACACACGCCTGCGGCCCAGCGGAGCGCTGTACGGAGCCCGCCCTGCGTTCGAGCACGTGGCTGCTCACGTGGAGAGCAAGGGGCAGCAGGACATCTCTTTGGAGAGGCCTGCTGCCCAGGCAAAGGAGGAGGAGGAAGACACCAGCACAGATCCTGAGGCTCACCTGGTGTCTCCTACCTTGGACATATCCATAGAGAATCTCAATCAGCTGATCCTAGAAATCGATCCAACCTTTCAGCCACTCGTGTGCAAGCCGGTGCAGGACACGACCCAACCTGCTTCTCGGGGTGATGCTGCTGCCACCAAGGAACAAGATCTGGAGACAGTAGGTGAGGCAAAAGGTGCTGGTCGTGTGGTAGAGCCAGCGCAGCTCAGACCCAGTGGAAACCGTCTGTAAGAGGCAGAGTGAAAGCCCAGGGCAGAGAGGTTGGCCACGCACCAGCCCCAGTGGGCAGGATGAGGTCCTGGAAACCGGCATCAGTGACATCACCCTCTGTCCCCACTGGGGTCAGTGTGGGACCCTGTCTGCTGACATCAGGAGAACAGACCACATGTCCAGGCTCTGCCCAGCTCCTGTGCTTATGTGGCCCCAGTCTGAGCACTTTTGAAACATCTCGTGCCCAGCTAGTCCAACAGGATCCAACAGAAATCAGGGAGAACAGCCTTAATTCATCCTTATGTTTGTCTCCTTGTGTTTGGAGAAAACATTTCCTGTTAGAAACGGGACTCGTAGCTCTCAGAAAATGCCTAATCCAAGTTATTCCCATCAGTGACTAGAGATGGGCAGTGACCCCTGGATGTGATGCCTGGGCCTGACCCTCCCAGCAGATCCCCACTCCTGTTGACAGCAGTGGAGCCTCTCCCAGGGTCATATTTGACCTGTGGGAGCACAAGGATTTGAAGCCAGATTTCCAAAGCCTTGGGCTAAGGTGCTGATTGTTACACAATCATCCCACTGAAATGTTCCCAAACATTTTACCAGGGAAATTCTTTTTTCCAGGGCTTGCACATTCCCTCCTCCGGCAGCATACCTGGCATACACAGGGTGCAACATCATCAGCACACACCAGCCCCCACTCTCTGCTCCTGTGCCTGACATGAACCCTTTTGCAACATGTCCCTGTCACCCCTGCCATCCAGAGCCCTGCTCTCCGTGCTGCTCCCGATCCAAGCTCTTCCCCAGGGCTCTTGGCAGGGCATTCGCAGCTGCCAGCGGAACTGGGGCTTCCAAGGACAGATCTGGGATGTGTTCAGGTGCCTAAAGCTACAGTCTGAGCACTTCTGCAAAGCTTTATTGCCTACCTGTGTCTGTAGACACGGAAATACCTTGGAAATCTGTCCCCAGGCCTCTCTCCAGAGGAAGGTCGAATGAGAGGATGTTAAAAGGCATGAAAACAATTCTGCTCTCCCTGAGCCCTCAAGTGTGAGGAGCATGGGGTTGGAGGAGGACGTGGCATGTCCCGCTGCACGGAACCGCAGCCCTGGCAGGTGGGGGGATCCCGATGCTCAACAGGGAAACAGCTGAGCTGGGGTCAGGGAGCACAGGGGCCAGATCTGTGTGAGCACGTTGGGGATGGATTCTGGAGCAGAGAGCACCCCTGCTTCCCACTGAGGTGAGAAGGGGTGGCCTTGCAGATAAAGCACTGTCACAAAGTACAAGCTCAGCTCTTGGCTCCTCAGGGCAGCGCTCAGATGCCTTCTCCTTCAGGCATCGCTCAGCGCCAGAGGCCTGCACCGCTCAGCAGGTAGCGCACTGGTGGTTTAGAAAGTCTGGCTCCAAGTGTGGAACTGAACATCTGGAGATCTGGCCCTGAATTCGGTGGGAAAAGCCTCGCTTCAGCTTTCATTTTCTTTTAACAGTTCTGTTTTTTACACAAACTTCCTACCGCTGCTCGGCACCCCTGTTCACCCACCTCCTCCAGCAACAGCCGTGCGACCCGTGCGCGCTGCTGCTGCTCCCGGCTTGTGGAAACGCTCCCATTTGGCTCCTACCTTCCTCTCCTCCCCTGGCCGTGCAGGAGGGACGTGCGCAGGGACCCATGGCCCTTTCTGAATGATTTCCATGCCCCTCCTTCTAGCCTAAGCTGTAGGTTCCCTGCAAGCAGAGTCACTTGTTGTGAGAGCTGGCAGGAGACTGGTGGTGCCCAGAGTCCTCAAGAGGGGCTTGTTCTTATCTAGTGGAAGCCACGAGGAGAGCTTTTAGCAGAACAGGTGCTGTAGCCGGAGGAGACACGTTCATGAGCGTCACTAACTCCCGCCAGTACTCGCCGGTTCCTGGAGAGGAGGAGAGCGGCTGTTGCGTGACAGCCGGGCTCCCTGCTTGCCGCGCTTTCGCCACTCCTTGACTCTGAAAAATTTGCCCAGGTCTTGAGCAAATATTTGAGGTTTAACCACACCTGATAAGCAGGAGTGAAGGAGGCAAAAGGCCTCATTAGCCCAGAGTGCAGATGCTTTTCAGTTATTTCTTTAAAGCACAATTAAAATCCCCATTTCTTTTCCTCTTTTGAGGGAGACATTGAGAAAAAGCATCCGGCCAAGAGCTTGCTGTCAGGGTTTTTGCGCTGACACCAGACCCACGTAGCTCCGGAGCCTTTCCGAGGACGGGCTTCACTGGAGCTGCCAGTGGCAGTGAGGGTGTGGAGGGGGAAGGCTGCGCTTCTGGCTCCTTCTCGTGCAGGGTCCAGCTGCGTCCCCGCTGGGGACCAGCCCTCCTGGCTTACCCGGCGCCTCCTCGGCGGCTCTCGCCGGCCGCGCCGATCCAACCCCACGCTGGGATCGGCAGAGAGAAGGGGCTCAGCGAGGAGCTTTTGTACAGACTTGTGCTTTTCCTGCTCATCAAGCTTTATGCCCCAGAGGTTGTTCCTTGCAGTAAACAGGCTCTGTAGAGCTTGGCAGGGCCCAGGGCAGGAACGACTTGCATCACAGCGACTGCCAAGGAGCTCGGGGCCGAGCAGAACAGTTCGTCATTGCTGCAGCAAAAGGGGGTTTCTCTCTCCAAGAAACACCCTTAAGAAGGAGAACTTTCCTGAACTCCATGGCGGGGCAAGAACCAGGACCTGAAAACAAGGGTGGGCATGTTCAGACTAGAAAGGAGATGCGGGCTGCTGGCAGTGGCGGTGATTAACCACCGGAACAGCTTCCCGGGGGAGATGATGAATTTGCCATTGCTGAAAGCACTTAAACCAAGTCTGAGTGTCTCTTGCTAAAAGACACCTTCTAGCTCAGCCAGAAATTATGGCCTTGTTCAAGCAACCCAGTGACTGATGCGCGCTGAGCCCCCCTTTGTCCTGCCATAAGGTTTCCCTGAAGGTCTTGGAGCAAGTGATGCTCTGTCAGATGTGTTACCAAATAAATAAGGACAAGGAAAGACGTTAGGAGATGTCTTGCCTGCCCCAGCGTGACTGGAAGAGCAGGAAGAAATCCACAGCAGGGCACAGGCACAGAAACTGCCTTAGAAATTGGGGGTTTTTAGGAGACATGCAGGATGAGAGAAGGGAAGGGAGAGCAGCTGGCCCCTGCCCTGGGCTGTGCACTTGCCGCTGGCGTGGCCGGTCCCAGAGCTGATTCCTAGAGATTTGTAACTGCCCTCGTCCCACATGAGTTCCCTCTGCCTCCCACTCCCCAGCCACAGCGGGGATGGTGTGGATGGACATCCAGCCGTGCCAGGGGCCCGGTGACATCGCCCTGGCTCCTCCTCCACCCAGCCAGCTCAGAGGGTGTGCAGGGCCACGCGCCTGCTGCCGTGGGCACCCTCCGAGCCTGATGTCATCCCCAGGGGGAGCAGCCAGATGTTTTCCTCTTGAGTCAGGTACAAAGAGAGCGACTGCTGGAGGAAACACCCACCTCTCGCTGCAGGTCTGGGCAGGCACGGGCTGTGCAGTGCTGGCAGGAGGGGGTCTGTGCAGCCAGACCTGCCGACAGTGCCGGCGTGTAACCCGTCTCTCCTCCCTGGGAGCCTGTCAGTGCTGGGTGGGTCACTGGGGCTTGGGAGCTGTGAAGGAATCCACCCTCGTAGGGTTGGGTCACGGGGGTCTCTCTGCAGAGCCCGGGGTCCTCCCCTGGGCCCAGCAGCCCTGCAGGGCTCGCAGACTGGAGCCAGAATTAGTAGCAAGAAGAGACACGTGTTCCCTACAGAGCTCAGCTAAGGAACCCGACCCAAATGCGAATCGGTGACGACCTCCTCTCTCTTCCCACAGCCATTAAATGCACAGAGACAGCGCCAGGCAGAGCCGTGTGTCCTGAGCTGCTCCTCGGCTCCCCCAGCCCTTCGGCCACCCCCTTCTCGAGGTCCCCACAAAGCAACAGCTTCCTCACCCAGAAAGAGAGGCTTAGAGGCAACTACAGCACCAGTGGCAGTGTGGTTTTCTCCAGCTCACCCAGACCCATGAGCCCCCACTTGGGCACCCCTCCCGGCACTGTCTCTCCGACTTGCAGCAAAGCGTCCGGGTGCGTCGCCTTCCCCCAGCAGTGCACGGCTGGACAGACTGACAGCATCTCCTATGGCACCTCCCCAGGCTTTGATAATTTGCTGAAGCCAGTGAATGTGGTGAGGGCCCAGCAGAGGAGCAGCTGGGTCTCCCTGCTCTCCACAAGCCCCGGCTCCGACACGAGTTACATCCTTGGAAGGTAAATGTCACCTTGTGTCCCAGTCTCGGGCTGATGATGAGGGTGGAGGGGGCACGGGGCGGTTCTCCCAAGTCCCGCTGCCCAAGACCGTCCTCAGGCTGGGAGCCGATGCTGATGGGGCTGCCTTGGTCTCTGGGGTGGGTTTTGCATCGCATCCCAGCTGGACAACCCCCTGAGCTCCTCCTGCTCTGTCTCCTCTCTCAGCAGCACCCACTCGCTCCACAATGATGACTTGGAGGCTCAACCCACTGCCTGCCCATCCTCTGCCAGCTCCCTGGGCAGCCCCTGCCCACCTTCCCCCAGCATCAGGTCTCACTCCGGAGAAGCTTTTCACCTGAGTCCCCACCAGCCCAGGGCAGCCTGCTCCACCAAATCCAGCACCTCCCCATCCCTGAAGGGCCAGGCCAGCAGCTGCCCCCCCTCCATCCTCAACTCCACAGCCGACATCCCAGTGCTGCTGGTGAACGGGTGCCTGGAACGAGGAGATGCATCTTCCAGGCTGGCCAAAGCCCCCCCAGCCTCTGCCAAGCAGACCTCCCCTCCCAGCTGCAACCTGACCGCGAGGCTGGGTGGCCTGAACAACGCACTCTCGGCTCCAGCTCTCTCCTGCGCCTCGGACAGTGAGTCACCTCCTGCCACAGGGCAGCTCTTGGGGGAAAGGAGCTGTAGACTCCGAGTGCTGCCAGGAAACAGGGAGCAAACACCGTTTTCTGCTCTGGTTTATCTCTGGGTTATAGACATGAAGGACAAGAGGCCCTTGCTGGAGATCCTCGTGGTATCTCCACAGGGTTACAGGCCTCTGCGGAGGTCTCCAGCTCTTTGCTATGGCCTTTTGCCCCCCACCAGCATCCTGGGGCATGTGCTTCTGGGGCAGAAATGCTCTGGTCCCCTCAAGGAGATGCTGATACACTTATTCATAGTACCTGAGAATGAGAACTGTAATTCTATCATTTCATAACTGTTTGTGGGCCCAGAACGGGTGGCAGGAGGGGTTAGGGTTCCAGTTTGCTTCGGAGGACACCTAAAGATACCAGAGTTTCTAAGGTCCCTCATTCAAGGGTGAACAATAGAGCTATTGTTCTCTGGAGGAGATTAGCAGAGGCAGCTCTCAGGGAAGAGGGTTTTGACTGGGATTCTTATGGGACTAGCAGGAGGTGCTTTGTGGGCCAGATCCTCAGCTGGTGTAAATCCCCATGGTCTGGTGGACTCACACAGGGCTGGGCATGCTGGCACTGCTGGGGGATTCCACGTCCTGCCTCGCTGCGCTCCATCGCAGCCTGCCAAGAGATAATTACGTGGAGAATGAATTATTCTGAGGAGTGGGGAGGGAGTTCTGCTCAGAAGGGTTGGAAAAAAGCTACAACCCTGGCCAGCCTGAAAATGTCTTTGCTGGGGCTCAGTGCTGCTCAGCAATGTTCGCTCTGAAGGTTTTCAAGTCCTGCGCTGGCCTTGATGCCATCAGGTCTCTTGCAGGTCCCCTCAAGGCTGAGCAGCCGACCATGAAGTTTGTGATGGACACATCAAAATACTGGTTCAAGCCGAGCATAAGCAGGGACCAAGGTAAGCAGCAAGTGTCTTCTGGGGTAACCCCATCTCAGCCTTGCTCTCTCCCCTTCCCCTGGTTGGAGTTTGCCTCCTGGCAGCGTCTTGGTCCAGCTCCTGCCTGCGCTGAGGTCCTGTGGGGTCTCAGTGTTGGCAACTCCGAGTATAGTGGGGGGTGATGGGCAGGAGAGACCCACTGGCAGGCCACAGGGGAAGGCTCAGGAACACGGGCTGTGCTTTGGCCCCTCCGTCCCCTCCTGAAGCCCAGCAAAGCTTCCTCTGCTCAGCATGGCCCAGGCAGGGGCTGAGCCTGACCTGGTGACCACAGGGACCTGCGGATCTGAGTCGGGGCCCCTCGGGCTGCAGGGACACCGCAGTCAGTACCCGCACGAGGGACGTGCACATCC
Organism: Baryphthengus martii; assembly: GCA_013396935.1. Classification (NCBI taxonomy): domain Eukaryota; kingdom Metazoa; phylum Chordata; class Aves; order Coraciiformes; family Momotidae; genus Baryphthengus; species Baryphthengus martii. Next base: position 51,574 of record VWZK01020554.1, on the reverse strand, counting down.
TCAGCAAACGCTCCTGAGTGTTTCTCGCTGCTGCCAACGAACAAATTTCCGCGAGAGCATCGGCCGGACGCGAAAGGCAGAGCGGGGAGGTTCCACCTGTTTTGCTTGGCTGAGCCTTGGCCTGTGCTTTGACAGCGATCCAGCTGCTGAAGGACAAGGAGCCAGGCACGTTCGTTGTGCGGGACAGCACATCCTACCGGGGGTCTTTCGGGCTGGCTATGAAGGTTCCCGTCTCTCCATCCGGCAGCCAGACAGGTACAGGGACTCGGGAGGGTGGGCTTTGCTTCAGGGATTGAAGGGAAAGGAGTCAAGCTAAAGCAAGCTGAGAAGCTGCAGGTTGTGCAAGAGGTGCTGGCAGCGGGGTCTGTGTGCGCCCATCCCACCCCTGCACGGGGGCTGGCACCGCAGAGCAGTGCAGAGGATGTGCTGGGGCAGACAGGGGAGGGCAGGGGTGAAAGCACGGCCCTTGTGCGGGTGCTCACGCTGTCTTTGGCCCCCCGGCAGGCGAGGAGAGCACTGACCTCGTCCGGCACTTCCTCATCGAGTCGTCTGCCAAAGGGGTGCACTTGAAAGGCGCCAGCGAGGAGCTGTATTTCGGTAAGGACGGCGCCAGCGCCTGCAGCAGCCCCAGGAGCTGTTTCCAAAAGCCCCTCGAAGCACCGGCCGGCACTGGGGCTGCTCCCTATCCCTGCAGTGACCATGTTGGTGTCTCCAGCTGCTGGCTCTTTCCCACACCTCTGTGCCACTGAGGCTATGGTAGTGGTCTCCAAATCAGGAACATGGATTTGAGGATGAAAACCCCACATTTGTCACTGTGAGGCCTCAAATAGTCCAGATTAGCCCTTACTTCCCTCCTCCTGAGCACCTTGGGACGTTGCTAGGGGGCCAGAGGGCTGTGGGTGGGAGGTCTCAGGCACCAGGACCCCCCTGACTCACGGTTCTGTGTTACAGGGAGCCTCTCTGCCTTCGTGTACCAGCACGCCATCACCCCGCTGGCACTGCCCTGCAAGCTCAGCATCCCCACCCGGGGTAGGTGTTGGGGGCAGGAGAGATGCTCCGAGCGGTCCCTCCTGCTGGGCTGGGGAGGTGGGGACGGTCCTGCTGTGGGAAGGGGGCTGAACCACCTAGGAGAAGGAGATGTAGGACAATTAAATTAATTACTGCTCTAGCCCCTGCAATTTAAGCCTTTGGGCCTCCCATGAGTTAAGGAATCACCACCCAACGCAAAGTGGTGACCCACAGCAGCCTGACCTGTGGCCTCCGTGCTCCTGCTTCTCATTTATGCAGACCTTGCTGATGGAGAAGATATCCCAGACTGCGCTCCCGAGTCCACCCTGGCCCTGCTGAAGAAAACTACTGGTGAGGAAAGGAGGAGGCTTTTTTATCTCACCCGTTCTGACCTCGCTGAGAGCAGGAGCTGAAAAGCCAGTGCTGCCTCTGGAGCTGAGCAGAGCAGCCGGTCACTCCTGAGGGCGCAGCTGTAGCTGCTGGTACGATGTCCCCCTCCTGGCTTTGTCACCAGGCTGGAGATACCTGCAGGTCTTCTTCACATCCTCAGTTTGTAAGCCTGCAAGGGAACCTGGTATTTTTAAAGGAAGGAGGCTTTTGGTTCTCACAATGGTGAGGTAAAGCTTGAAAAGACAGTTCTTGAGATCCCAAGGCTGATAAAAGACCCTCACTTCCTACAATTTTAAATAGCCCCTGATTTTTAAGACCCTCTCCTGACTGGCTTCAATCACTATTGAACTTCAATCACTATTGATGGGCATTGAACATCTGGAGGTTCTAGGAGAGGGATGGGGCAATCGAGGGCTGGTTAAATCACTGAGGAACCTTGTGGGAGAAACATGGAAACTGCACCACAGGATGGGGAAGGGTCTTGGCTTCCCCTCCCCACCCAAGTGGCCCCAGACTGGGTGCAGGGTGGGCTCCAGGTGAGAGCAGAGAGCGACAGACAGGAGGACGTGTGGATGGACCGCGGCACGGTCGGGGGAGTCAGGAACCGCTTTGTTTTGCTGGAAATTCTGGAAAATAAGTTGGCGAGCTGGAAAGTTTAGTTTGACCTAGAACAGCCCTTTAAACAGCTCAATCAGCCTGAAATGACATGTTTTAGGTTGGCCTTCAGCCGTTAGTTGGCTTAGGGTATCTCTGCTTTTCATTAAAGGAAATATGTAATAAACAGAAGAAAAAATCCAAATGTGACATTTAGAAACCGGAAATTCAATACTTTGACTTTTAAAACAATTAGTGCAAAGAATCAAAGTAAACCAAAATAAATTCATGAAGAATTTCTGAGTCACCAGACCTTTAATTTTCATCAGAACAAAGCTGCCCCACGGAGCTGTGTCCGGTTGTGCAGGATGATTCCTGGGACTCTGCCCCGCTGCGCCCGAGGCGCCATCGTGCCCCGGGCCGCGCACCGAGCGGGCTTCTGTGCTGTCCTTGCAGTGTGCAACGTCTTGTACCTCAGCTCGGTGAACGTGGAGACGCTCACGGGAGCCCCGGCCCTCCAGAAAGCCATCTCCTCCACCTTCGAGCTGGAGACGCTGCCCACTCCCACCCTGGTGCACTTCCGAGTGAGCGAGCAGGGCGTCACGCTGACCGACATCCAGAGGAAGTAAGAGCCGCCCGGGCAGGGCCGGGGCTCACCCACCGGTGGGGAGGTGCAGGGTGAGGTGAAGGGCTCATGGAAAGGCAGCTTGCCCAGCTCTCTTCTCGCATCCCTTCCTGCCAACGCGCCGATCTGCGGCTTGTCAGGAAAAGCCGGGCTGCCGGGACACAGCCGTGTTGCAATCCGGGGATGGACTTGACCCCTTCTGCTGCTTTATGTGAAGCTGGTGGGAATATCTCGGCAGTAGGAGGCAGGAGACGGCTGAACCCAAGAGCTGCCTGCTTTTTGCCAGCTGCCAGCCCAGCAGCTGACCCTGGGGAGCGGGACCCCCACGCCCCCCACCCCCACGCCCCGAGTTCCAGCAGGGCTTGAATTTGCAAATGCCCGATTCTCCCACCAGCTCTGCCCGGGCACCTTCCTTCCCTAACTGCAGATTCTCTTCCTCCCCTGCAGGGTGTTTTTCAGGCGACACTACCCCTTGGCTGCCATCAGGTTCTGCGGCATGGATCCTGAGAACAGAAAGTGAGTTATTGGCCGTTCCGCAGGGTCCGTGATGGTCGGAGCTGCCGCCGCGGTGGGGGTTTAGCTCAGTAGAAACCTCGGCTTTGCAGCCGATGGAAGGAGTTGAATATCAGTCTGTGAGTAAATCCAAGTCTGTTCTTCCCTCAGGTGGCAGAAGTACTGCAAGTCCTCGAGGTGAGATCTGCGCGGGCCCTTCCGCAGCCGAAGGGTGACGGGCGAAACCGGGGTGGGGGGAAATCCACGGCCAGGGGGAAACCCGGGCCAGAGGGAAACCGGGGCAGGAGTTGCTGCTGCTCTGGCCCAGCCTGGCCCCTGCAGCGGGTGCAGAACAGAGCTTTGCAGAGCGGCGAAGAATCAAAGCTCAGACATGAAGAGGGGATGCCACAGAAGTTAAGGTGGTAGCAGGATGAGGTGTGGGACAGAGGGGTGAAGCTTTGGGAGGAGGGGTTTGCTCTGTGCCTTTTGCTGAGAGGCTCGGCCAAGCCCAATTCTCCCCATCCCCTCGTGGAGAAAACCCCGTCCAACCCCGCCAGCCTTCCAGGGGCTCACTCGCTCCGGGTTTGGAAAGTGAGTTTCTATCTGGCTCTACCTTGCGCTTAAGAAACTTTTCACAGCTGGGGAAGCTTTGCCAGAAACTCCTCTCCCAGCTGTTTTGCTTCCAAGTAAACGTGATTGGGGAGCAGGCCAAGGTGGAACTGCTGGAACCGGGATTTTGCTTTGTGGCCGGGGCTGGTTTAAGCATATTCCTTTGGATTCCTGGATGCAAACTGAACAAGGCTCTCTCCCTTTTTCAAAGAATCTTTGGATTCGTGGCCAAAAGCCGAACGGATTCGGAGAACCTCTGTCACCTGTTTGCAGAGTACGACACTGTGCAGCCAGTGTCACTTGTCATCGACCTTCTCTGCCAGCTCCTGCCGGGCCCGTAGAGGACAGAAAGCCGGGGACAGCTCAGAGCTGGCAGCTGCCCACACGCTGCTGAGCTTCTACCACTCACCCTTCCCTGCTTCTGGGTTGCATTTTGGCAACCTCTCATATTTATGTATTTTTGTTACATATCTTCACATCAAGAGCCTCAGCTAAAGATTTTGTGCTCTGATGGGATGAGATGTTCCTCTGAGACCCTCCAGAGGGGAGTGCTCGTGGCAATGGCCAGCGTGGAATGGTCCCACCAGGGACTGTGGCTGCCCACGGAGACCTGGGGGTGAAGATGTGGAGCTGGGAGCCTCCCTTTGCTCTGCAGGACTGAAGAGCTCCGGCTGAGACTGTTACCGGCAGCGGGGGATGCCGGCGCTCGGGGTGTCCAACTGAGGTGCACACGGTGGAGCTGAGCTCCTGCCTTAAGGGACCCGGCCCCAACCACCCCCCGGTGCCGCAGGAGGGGAGGTCGGGGGTAGGCAGGGGGGGACCCACGTCCCTGACAACAGACTAGCATCAGGAGGCAGTTTTGCAAAGCAAAAGAGTATGAAACCTCTAGGCCCTGCTGAGAAGTCCTGCTTCCCAGCAAGAGGCACTGAAAGGCAGAAATGTCAGAGCGGTGGTTTTTTGCCTGGTGCTGGTAAATTCTCCTGCTCTTTTTTGCGAAGCAGGGTTACGGGCCAGGCCGACCTCCAGGCATCGCGGCGAGCTGAGAATTAAACGATGACATTTTCATGACAGTAAAACGCTGGGTTTTTGGAAATGACTTGCGTGAATTTGGGCCAGATCCTGAGATGACGTAAATTGGCACAGCCTCGTGGAAGTCAGCGCTGCCGGGACTGACACCAGCTGAGGATTCGGCTCTTGCTGTCAGCTCAGAGACGAGCAGAGCGACTCCGAGGCCACCCCACTCATCTCTCTTACCTGGCACTAACATCTTCGTGCCCCCGAGCCTGGCTGCCCTGAGCTCTGCTCAGCCAAAACCCAGCACCCAGCACCCAGCACCCAGCACCCAACTGGGGATGGGCTGGATGAGCACATAACCCCGCAGGCTCTGCACTGTGACTCTGTCCCCAACACAACCTGCGACAACGTGGCACCCCAAGGTCATGAGCAGCTCCAGGGAACGCGGCTCAGCCCCAGTGACCGACAAGGAGCCCTCAGCCCCACGCTGGGTGTGCAGGATGAGACTCATGGCAGTGCAGGATGCAGCCAGCAAGGGGCCCCCACATGACACTGGCGCTGCCTGCACCCTGCCCATACCCTGCCTGCATCCTGCCTCCACCCTGCCTCTTCCCTGCCCATCGACTGGAAGCGTAATTAAGGGCAGAGCCACTGGTTTCATTAACTGACACTTAATTAGCACTGGGGGACCCCGGCCTTGCCTGCACTGAGTCTGCTAATCCAGCTCCCTTTTGCAGAGCGATGGGTTTGTTGGCTCTGCCAGAGCCAGGAGGGCTCAACCATGTCCTGGGTAGTAGGGCTCTGGCTGCTTTTCCCTGCTCTGGGATCATGTTGGGACGGGGAGTGAGCCCATTGCCAAATGCCTTCTTCCACACGTGGAATTTTTAGTTCACCAAAAGCCCTTTTCCAGATCAGTGTAGCTGGAGCACAGGCCTAGATGCTGCAGGGACAGCTCAGCCAAAACCACCTGGATTTAGGAAAATCCAAACAATCCTCTGAGCTTCTCGTGGCTTCCACAGTTTGTCCCAGGCTTCCTGGAAGCGCAGCTCTTGGTTTTGGTTCCTGGGTCCAGTTCCAGCCATGTTGTAACAAACCCAGTCCCTGGCCTGGCCGGGCTTGTGAATTTGTTCCCAGCAGCCTCTGCCACCGGTAGGTGATGCCCCATGTCCCCAACCACAGCAAGACCCTGAAAGTCGCTGATGCTGCGGCACGTGGACAGTCTGTGCTTGGTGATGGGGACACGAATGCCACACCAGTGCCCATCCTCCATGGATGTGGGTGACAGACACGTGTGCACCTGTGTGGTTGACACACAAAGTCCCAGCATGCCTTTGTGGTGACAGGGGGGGCAGTGGCAGCGTGGTGGCCACAGGGATTTCTGCACAGAAACATCCTTGTCCTGCACAGGGGACGGGGAGCCACCGGCTGTGGCAGGAGGAGCTTTGCTCCGTGACGAGAACACGGAACTGGCTCACCTGGGACCCAGACCCGACACGGACATGGCCAGGGGTCAGCGTCACCACCCACCTCCCCATCCCAACACCACGGGGTCCTGCCACCGCTGCCTGGCGCAGCCCAGCCCAGGGGTGCTATCCGGCAGTGCTTCCGGACATGTGGAGGGTGTGGGAGGTTTTGGTTTCCTGCTGTCACCAGCTTCCTGGTGACGTCCAGAAGAGGCAATGGGCACAGACACAGATGCACAGACACACAGACACACAGACATACACACACGTTTCTCCAGTCAAACCAGTTCCCAAGCCCAGGCCGGTGCCCCCACAGCTGCGACGGTTGGGGGCAGCTGGAGGGGGGCCCCAAAGGAGAGCCCGGGGAGCCCCAGCCCTGGGCAGCCATCGGCACTGGGCCGCGCTCCAGGAGCTCTGGCGTCGTCCCTGGTCCGGCTGCCGATCTGCTGCGCCAGCAAATTACAGCTCTTGTCTACATTGGCCGCAGCCTCTGCCTTCGGGCCCAGCTCCTCCGCGCTGTTTGCACAACCCCGAGCACCGCCGGCCACACAGCTCCAGTAACCGGAGCATCGGGCTGGCACCGGCCCCGGACAACACCTCCGGCCCGGGGGAGCTGCAATACCGAGGACCCAGACGTCCTCCTGCAGTGTGACCACGGGCAGCGCCGCCTCCCAGCCGCCCCGGCGAGCACGTCTGCTGCAAACACCATGAGAAAACCCAGATGTGGCTGGGAGCACCGGGCAGCTGGGACAGTGCGGCCGCCGGCATTCCCATACCCGGGCGTCTCCCACCTGTGTCTCCTGATGCCCTCCCACAGCACTGAGCGGAGCCGGGGATGCTCGGTGCACACCAACGCCGGCGTGCACACATGCACGTGCAGCGGGCTGTGGCTCCGCAAGGCCGGCGGCACTGCCTGGCCATAAGCACGTCACCCTGGCACAAGCCGGTGCCTGTCCCTGTCCTCCCCTGAACTCTGAAGCCCATCCAGTGTCTTGTCCCAGGCTGGTGCCATCTCTGGGCCCTGCTGCTGCTCTGTGCCGCCGCTCTGTGCCGCTGTGCGGGGCCAGGGTGACAATCCTCCTGCCCCCGGGCTGGCGCCGTGTGGAGGCTGAGCTGGGACTCACGAGGCAAAACTATTTTCTTCCCACCCCATCCCCACTCAGTGTAGTTCTTCCTGAGGCTCCCTGGGTCGCTGGGTTTCCAGGGCTGCTGAACCCCGAACCCAGTGCAGTGTTCACCAGGCTGGGGCAGGGATGATGCGGCTGGGCCTGTGCACCCACCGGCGGGGTGTCCAGCGCCGGCCCCAGCCCCGCACGATGCAGATGCTGCCAAGCACAGGCAGGTGCTGGCCCTGCTCCCGCAGCCCCATCCCGGGATCTACAAACCAGACATTCTCAGCTCAGGCATTTTTTCCACTTCTAAGCTGCTGCAATGCAGCCCCCAACCCTTCCCCAGCCGCCCCCGCCCCGGTCTCCCTTATCCTACTCCACAGCTGGCTGTGCCCGGAGCCCCTGGTAGGTGCCTCTGGAGGTGGCCAAAGGGGGTCCCTGCCCAGTGGGCGTGAGGAGCAGCCCAGGGCCCAGCCTGCACCGAGCTGCACCCAGGGGAGCTCGGGGAGGGAGCAAAGGGGCTCCTGGCGTGCAGGGACACAGGGGTGCTCCTGGGCGACATCCCCAGCCGCTGCCGAGGATCCCTCCCCGCTCACCGTGCTGGCGGCTGGTGCAGCCACCACACTGCTCTCCCCAGCGCCCGGAAAGAAGCCGTCAAATATTTTTGCTGGCAGCTCAGAGTCAGAGCCACCGGCAGCCGCTCAGCCGCCAGCCCCCGGAGCTACAGCAAACACTCTCCACAGCCACCTCGAAGCCCTCGGCTCAGAGCACCGGTTGGCTCCGGTGTGCTCTGCTCCCACCACACTGGTGTGCTCTGGGCCACACAGCACCCAGCTCAGGGGGGTCCCCACAGACCCCTTGTTCTGCCGCTTTGCTGCTTCCCTCTCCTTTTCTTTAGAGTAATGCAAAGATAAAATGCACTCAACAGAAACACACTAAAGGAAAATTAAATACAGGAATTACCTTTTTTTTCTTTTTGTGACGATACAAAGGTTCAAGTTTACTTTAAAAGAGGGTCGGTGCTACATGAGAGTCCGAAGGGACGAGCTTGGCCCAGGAGGGACTGACAGAAATCAGGTCAGCGTAGAAAAACACCGCTGGGGTTGGGGAGCCTTACGCTGGTATATGATCGTGTGTAAATACAGCCTTAAACTACAGGAGAGACGATATAAAATGCTGGAGCCCTCTGAGCTGGACACAGAACACACCCTGGCAAGTGCCGGTACCCCCAAAACCGAGAGAGGCTCTACTGCATCTGCCAGCACTGCCCTGGCCGGGCGCAGGGAGGGTTCAGGTGGGCTGGGGCTGCATCCTGCACCCCACCGTGATGCTGCCGGCACGGCCACCTGGGACCAGCATTGTGACTGGCCACGGTGCACGGCAGCACCTCCTTGCACCCCAGAAAATCCATTGTTTGTATGGTGGGACCGGGAACTCCAGCAGGGAGGGGAACCCTCGTCCTCGCCGACCACCATCCTGGCACTTTGCCTCGGGTTCGAAGGGCACGAGGGCGGACAGGGGATTTGGACAGGCCCCAGGGCAGGCAGGCATCGGGCAGGAGCCTGGCAACGCACCGAGCAGGGACCCTTCCGGAGCCGGTGGGTTTGCAGCGGGGCAGGAGGAGAAGCCCAGCCCCAACGGGACACGTGGTGGAAGGTGCTGGGGCCACACTGGGACACGGGATGTGACACAGGGACAGCGTTACCCAGCAATGAGCTGCGATGCTGAGCCTGGTGCCAGCCCCACTCCTGGCTCGCTCCATCCGCACCAGCCAGCCAGCCCTGGCCAGCGGGACGGCAGCGCTTGCCAAACCTCGTCCCCACTCGCACCCCACCGAGACACGTGGGGATGTCCCACTCAGAGCCGGGGAGCTGCCGATCCGTGCCGTGCCATGCCGGGGAGCTGCCAGGGACAGGAGGGGCAGACGTGTGTTTCACTAAAACTGAAACATTTTGTTTCCATCAGGGGCCTGGGCACCCGCTGGCGTGGACGGGGAGAATCCGCACAGAAACTCAAAATTTCCCACTGTGGCCATGGAGCCCGGGGGTGGGGCGGGGCAGGGGGATGGGTAAAATCCCTTCCATCTTTGGCACACTTGCCATGGCAGCCAGCACGGCCATTTCTCACTCAAAAGATGTTTAGGTGAAAAATTTCCAGCCCAGATTCAAAAAAAAAAGTAAAAAAAGGAGAATAAAAGTTAAAAAAAAAAAGAAAAAAAATAGCTATGAAAATAGTGACCATTTCTCAGCTGAGAACTTTGTGCTGGCAGAATCCACAGATCCTGTTGTTAAGACGTTCCAGAAATTCATCCTGGTTTTGTCACATCGGCCAAGTTGGAAGAAGAGAAGACAGAAACCATCACCAGCAGTGCCTCTTTCCGCAGAGATGGAAGATTTCAGCCTCAGGGGCCACACGGTCAGTTTTAAGATCCCATCAATGACATTTTTTAAATATTAAAAATCTTTGGGGAAAAAAAAAACCAACAAACAAAAAACCCAAAAAGATCCTTCCTGCTGGGAGGCGTTTCCTGGGCATCCCTCATCCCTCTCCCCTTGGTCCCACTGCCCAGGGACGCATCCCTGTGCCTGGGGGTGCCCGACCCCCCTCACCCAGGGACTGGGCAGGGGGACATGGGATGGATGGAAGATGCTGTGGCCACCAGCTCTGTCCCTGCACTGGGAACGGGACAGGGCTGGGCTGTGGAGCAGGTGGGTCCTGGGCTGTGGGGTTGCAGCAGGAGCGGGGAAGGTCTCTTACTGCTCCGTGTGGATCGGTTGAGGTGGAGACTGGGATGACCCCATGGGAGGGTCTCTCTGGGCCCCCGTCCCTCCCCATCCTGGCCTGGGCAGCCAGGGAGGGCAGGATGAGGCACTTCTCCTGCTGCCACATGCTGAGGTCTGGCACGGACGGCAACACGGGCAGGGGTGCCGCTGCGGCACCACCCAGTGTGTCTGTGGCTGCCGGTGGGGCCAGGATGGGCCGGGACAACAGTGCAGCCTCAGCCACAGCCACTGGGTATCAGATCCCTTGGCCACTGCAGCACGGAAGGGCCGGGATGAAAGCCAGGGGAGCACCCTGGGGTGGGTGGGCAGCAACTGGGCGGCAGCATCAGAGGTGCTCTCCACCCAGGCCGCCCGAAGCCAGCCCCAGGGCAGCATCTGTCCAAGCAAAGTGTCCATGCAGGATGGAGGTGCCACCGGCGTGTGCTGGGCACCCCTGGGCAGTGGCGGTTAGTGGTCATGGTGCAGGTCGCGGTGCCCCATGCCGTGGGCAGCCCGTGGCGCAGAGCACAGCGGCGATCCGGGGCACACGCCGGGGTCCCCTTGCGCTGGGGAGCTGCTCGGTGGTCACGTCCCCTCTCTTCATCCTCCTAGACAGCTCCGGTGGGCCTCTTGGCCGTGGCACGGCACAGCGTGGGGCCACCGCGGTCACGCTCACATGCTGTCGGCCAGCTGGTGACAGTCCAAGTCCCCCTTCAGCTCCAGGAAGCCCGGCAACTTCACCCCCGTCTTGCGGTCCACGCACCAGCACTTGCCCCGCTGCCCGTCCAGCGCCGGGTGACACTGAGGGAACAGGCTCGTGAGGGACACCCAGCTTGGCCCCCCACAGCCCCATCCCCACAGGCTGCCTGGCCAGGACAACCAGGAGCTCTCATGGGGGCTCTGCCACCCCCATCCCACCCTGGGGCTTTTGCAAAGAGCCCCACAACACCAGAAGGGTGATTCCCACCAAAGCCAGGAGCCACGGGTGGGCTCTGCCATGCCCTGGCACAAGCCCCATCCATCGGTCCCCCCTTTCCCAGCGTCACCCTGGCTCTGCAAGATGCCCCAACATGAGCCACTCTCCCAGGCCCCCCATGATAGGGGAGAGCTCATCCTACCTGCTTGGGGTGGAAGTTGCCGTTGCGGTCGCAGTTGGGGATAGGGATGACGTAGAGGTCCTCGTGGGTGCGGGTCTGCGAGGCCGCCAGCCTCTCCAGCGCCCGGTGTAGCTCACTCTGGCACGAGCCC
>VWZK01020554.1:1986-34026 GCA_013396935.1 Baryphthengus martii | reverse complement strand
CGATAAGTTGAAAGCTGCCGGCATCTAGTGGCTATTTTGGAAAACTGGGAGGCGGGCGGGGAGCCCGAGCACCCCTCCCGGCGGCACCGGCTCCGCCAGGCCCCGCAGCGCCCGAGCAGGAGCGGGGAGTCCTGAGACACGGCAGAGACCAGCCCCTGTGCCCGGGGGACGGGTCCCCGTGCGTCACCCAGGGGTCTGGGGACCCGTGAGCTGCGCCCAGGGGCTTTTCAGCCGCGGCACCCGCCTCGACGTGGCAGGGGGGTCCTGGACGCAGCCTGGAGTGGACTCCGGCACCAGCACAGCCTCGCTGCCTCTGCCCTGCGTGAGATGTCGCGATGCCCGGGCAGGCCTGGCACAGGGCTGTGCCCCAGGTACCCAGTTCGCTGCGGGGGGCGGCAAGGAGCAGACACCCCCTCGCCCTGTCCCTGCGACAGGACACGCTGTGGCCAAGGGGTAAGGCAGAGGCTTGCTGAACTCGTGCCATGGGATGAGGAGCTTTCTCCTGCGTTCCCAGGGACACACTGGCACATCTGGCTGTGTCACCACGCTGGTATATGGCAATTAGCGATCATTAACGGTTAATTAACGCTCGGACATTGGGCCTCGCTGCGGGGCCCTGGTGTGGGGCTCGGTGCGGTGGAGGGGGATGAGAACAGAGCCAGCCTGTAATACAGGGCCTGGGCTGAGAACCCCAAGCTCATCTCATGGGTGAGTACATCTAGTGCTCAGATTGAGACCTGAGTGCCAGCACGGGTGGCAGTGACTGGGGAGGCTCCCAGGACCATCTTCTCTCCCCTGTGCAGTGAGTCTGGCAGTGCCAAGTGTGCAGGCAGGACACGGGCAGGCAGACTCTGTGCCCCCCGTGCTCCCCAACTCCCTTTCTTCCCTCCCAGCTGGCACAGGGGCTCTGCAAGGCACCTGCACCCGGGAGCCCCTGCCCTGCCTGGCACCGCTGAGCAGTGGCCATGACTCAGGGCAAAGGCAGCAGCCTTGACACAGTGTCCAAGGGGGGACCAAACCCAAACAGGTGCCCAGCTCTGCTCGGGCCGCGGCACCTTATCAGGCCTTGGCAGCGCTGAGCGCCCGCTGGGGAGACTGTTGTGTCTGCGGGCGGAGGCAGCGGGGCAGCGCAGGGAAGGGGATGCTCTCGCTGCACAGCCCCGGGTCCCTGTCCCAGCACCATCCTGCACGATGGGGCTGGACTGGTGAACACCACAGCCGTGCTGCCCCCAGCCCGATCACAGCCCTGCAGCCGCAGGGGTTGCTCAATGCTCAGTGTGCAGCACACAGTGCAGCCCAGCCCAACTTCCCCGCCTATGATGGGACAGCCCTGTGCCCCCAGCCCTGAGGGCTTCCAGCACGGCTTTCCCAACCTCAGTGCTTCTTTGGGATGCCCGAGGCTGTGGGGAGCTCAAGCTGCTCCCCTGCAGCTCCTACGAGCAGGGTCTGGAGCGTCCCCCAGCTCTGGGGAGAGGCTGCAGGTCAGCACAGAGGCAGAAATGGGGCTGGAGAGCAGAGTGGTCTGGAGACCCCAGCCAAGGGTGGCCCTGATGGAGCTGGCAAGACACAGGGCAGCTTATTTTGCAGCCCCATCCCCAATCTCCATCCTCTCCTGGCACCAGGCACTGGTGGCCAGGCAGAGCCCATGAAGCACCAGCTGCTCTCACCAGTTGATGCCCCTCGCTCCCAGCCAGACCTTGCTCCACTCCCTTCCTCGCTGATTTTACTCCCCATTTCCAGGCAGCACTTCCTCCCTGGCCCTCCCTCACCTCGGTACCAGCGGCTCCTCCAGGCCCTGGCTCCCTTCCCCGCAATTCCCGGCTGCCCTGCTTGCCCCTGACCAGTGGGACAGAGGGTGACTTGGCTTCATGGGTGCTCAGCCCCTGACGGATGTGGCCTGTGGGGTGCGGGTTCTGGGGCGGGCAAGAGGCGTGTCAGGCAGCACGGGGGCCGTGGTGATAACAGCAGGAGCTGTGCCAGGGCCACGGGAGCAGACGGCACAGGCGAGCAGGATGAGCCAAGCACTCCCTTCCCAGGCAGCCTGGCCCCGAGGCAGCAGGATGGGGTTCAGCGGCCCCCAGAACCTCCTCCATGTGCTCTGCATCCTCTCGGTGCTGGCCGGCTGCCTGCCCCCCACCACGGCCCAATGGTTTTCCCTGGGCTTGGAGGACACCACAGTGGATCCGGGTACCAGCCCCACGGCGCCCGCCCTGTATGGGCAGGAAGGTAGGCACAGCGGGATGGGGGAATGGCTTCCCTAGCTCTCCCAGCACCTGCAGCCCAGCATGGAGAGGGCTCTTCTGGTGTAAGGGTGGAGGGTGAGGTGTGGGGTGCCAGGGTCAAGGGCTGCCAGTGGCACTGCTGTGGCCACGTCAAGTGCTGGGAACTGGGAGTGCTGTGCTACCCCAGGCCCCCTCCAGCTCTGCCACCTCCCGCCCCATTGTCCCTTTGCTCCTGCAGATGGAAATGCCCATGGCACGGAGCCCGTGCGGAAGGTGCTGCTGAGCAAACCCCCAATGGTAACCCCCAGACGCAGGGAGCCCCTCAACAGGGGGTCAGTAAAGGGCCCAGGCCATGACCGACCACGCACACGAGGCCAGGTGCCTTTCCCCCACCCTGCTTCCCCGCCCTCCCAAAACTCCCCAGCTGCTGCCGGGTCCCTCACCACGTCCTTCCCCTTATTTGTGCCCTGTCTGAGCAGAGCAGTGTGCCCTGCTTCAGGCCTGAGGCGCAGCTCAGCCACCTCTGCCTCCTTGGAGAGGAGCTGTGGCCACTCCTGATGTCCCCCTACATGGTGCAGCCCAGGAGGGTCCCTCCCTGTCCCCTGGAATCCCCCTGAGCCCTGCACTGAGCTCTTCCCGTCCATCCCAGCAGCACCGACCCACGGCCGCTCCGGAGATCTTCGAGGGGAGTGCGGAGGAAGAGGAGTTCCTGCAGATCAAGGTGGTGGAAGAGTCCTGGTCCCCAGGGGGAAGGAATGTGAGGGGCAGCCCAGGATGGGTAGCCAGGCGAGCGGCTCTGGGAGATGTGGGCTGGCAGGACGGGACAGGGACAGTGCTTGGGGGTCTCTTACTCAGCCCCTCCTCTCCTCTGCACAGATGACGGCAAAGGGACAGCCCCGGCAGGTGCCCCCAGCCCTGGAGATGGATCTTGCCCTCCAGGTGAAGGGTGGGCGCAGTGCACCCATGCCTGGCCCCGCAGCTGGCGTTCCCGTCCCATGGCTCATCACTCATTCCCTCTCCAGGTGCACAATGACTCTGGCTGTGTCTGTCCTGTGCGCCCCGGCCCTCCCGGCCCTCCCGGCCCCCCTGGCCCAAAGGTGGGTGGTCCTCCCTGGGGAGAGACACAGGGGTCCTGCTGGGAGAAATCCTGTGGCTCTTTTGGCCATGCAAAACCTTTTCTGCTCAGGATTTGGACTCTTGCTTCAGGGTCTGGGTTGGGGGTCACCCAGGTGGCCCCTGGCAGGGGGCCAGCAAGTCCCCATGGTGGGCACTGGTGGAAGAAAGTGCTGGGAGCCAGGTTCTGTCTTTCCCCAACAGGGAGAGAAAGGAGACCGAGGGTTCCCAGGGGAGAGAGGCCAGACTGGATTCTCTGGGGAGAGAGGGAAACCCAGCAGCCCAGGGCAGCCAGGGCAGCAGGGTCCCCGGGGCCCCCCGGGTCCTCCAGGACCACCGGGGCCCCCAGGACCACCAGGTGCCTGGGGAGCCAGGAGCCCACCCATGTCCGCTGCCCTCCCCAGGGGATCAGAGAACGAGGTGAGTGCCAGGGTGGAGGGCACAGGCAGGCAGTGCCAAGATGAGTGGACGATGCTGGTGCTGGCTGCAGTGTCTGTCCCTGGCAGGGATGGGGAGGGCTGGGGCCCAGGGGAGGGGGCCCAGGGGTTTGGACACAGCTATTCACTGACTGCTCCCTCTTTTCTCCCTCCTTCCATCCCAACATGCAGCTGGGAGCTTCCAGCCCTTCAGGAAACCCAGGCCCCCCAGGCCCCCCTGGGCTGCCTGGCCCGCCTGGATCTCCAGGCTACCCAGGCCATGAAGGTTCCCCAGGGGTCCCTGGGCGGGATGGGCAGGCAGGACCCCCTGGCCCACCAGGGGCTGTGGGTCCACCTGGTTTCCCTGGGGCTGAAGGACCTCCAGGGTCTCCAGGCTCAGCTGGACCAGACGGACCCCCGGGGCCACCAGGGCTACCTGGACCACAGGGTACCCCTGGAGTGCCTGGACATGAAGGACCCCCCGGTCCCACAGGACCTGCATCGCTCCCTGGCAAACCAGGACTCCGAGGGGAGCGGGGCTTTCCTGGACTAAAGGTAAGAACAGCCGGTCCATGGCTGTGGGATGGGTCAGCCAAGCTCACTGCGCTGCCCCTCAGTGTGCCCCCATGGGGAGCAGCCTCCAGCACCAAGCCCCTTGGAGGGCTCCAGGGCCTCCCCAGCCCTGCTGCTGCAGGGCCTAGGGGAACACAGGGTGCTGAGCCCCAATGTTCATCACCCCACACACCGTGTGCCGGCAGGGTGAGAAGGGTGAACACGGACTGCCGGGCATGCCGGGGAACCCTGGCCGAACCGGAGAGCCGGGCCCCCCAGGCATACCTGGCCCCATGGGGCCACCAGGACCACCAGGGGATTACAGGGTGAGTAGGTGGTCGCGGGGCTGTGGGTACTTGGTGGCAGGGCGCAGCCCCTGCGCTCACCCTGGCACATCCTCTCCTTCCAGTGCGACTCACGGCACGCAGGGCACCACGGATCGGCCGGGCCACCGGGCCCCAAGGTGAGCCGGGAGAGTGGGCACCACGGGCAGTGGGTGCTGGCAGTGAGGGCACATGGACAGTGCTGGCATCAGCTGCTCTCTGGTGCCCGTGCCAAGAGCAAACAGCTCCATGGTGGGTGAATACCCTGCAGAGTGATGCACAGCTCTGGGCTGGGGGGCTGGGAGTGCCAGGGACCCTCAAAGCCAGGGCACCAACAGGATCTCTCTGTTTTCCTTCCAGGGAGAAAAGGGTGACCCCGGAGAGAGGGTTTGTAGCCGTGGGCACCAGCATGGGGGGAGCTGGCTGGGGGGTCCTATCCCCACATCCTGAGTGTGAACCCCTGAGCCCTGCGTGCTGCCTCCACTCCCCCACTGCCCTCCCTGTGCCAGGGCAGTGCCAGGGCAGTGCCAGCCTTTGCCTCACCCTGGGGGCACCGAGTCCCCAAAGAGGCTGGGGCTTGGGCTGGGGGGGTGAGTCACATGTGCAGCGCATGCGAGTGCACATGTGAACACACCCGTGGAGTGCACACACACATGCACACCTGTGTAGGCATGCGGTGCACCCATCCGTACGTGAGCACTCACCCTGTGCTGAGCTGTGCACGCAGATGGCACAGCCCCATCCCCAGCACCCCGCACAGGCTCTAATCCTGCCTCTCTCTGCGGCTCACCCAGGGGTGCTGCTACGGGGAACACGAGTGCAAACCAGGCCACCTCCCCTTCCCTGGCACCGGCAGCCAGGCCAGCTCCTGGGTGCCCGTCAACGGGTACCAAACGGTGAGTCCTCGGTGTTCCTGGGACCCTGTCATGGTGAGGGGTGCCCAGGGACCCCAGCTTGGCCATGGGGACCCTGCTGCTGGAGCTCAGGTGGTTCTGCATGTCCCACGACACAGCTCACCCCACCAGCAGCTCCACACTGGCTGGGATGGAGAATGGAGGGATGGAGGATGGAGAGGAGAAGGACAGAGATCAGCCCCAATCTTCTCTCTTTCTCTGCAGGGTGGCAAAGAGGAGACAGAGATTTACGGAGCGATCATCCCCCATGTGAGAGACGTTCCTATCTGGGAAGGTTGAGCCCTGGGAGGGGAGCAGCAGTGGGGTGTCTTACAGCTGCCCCCTTCAAAAGGTATCACCAAAGTAGCCCAGTCCAACCTCCACACTGCTCTACCACAGGGTCCTCGAGGTCCTCCTGGGAACCCTGGCCCCCCTGGTCCCCCCGGCCCCCCTGGAGCACCAGGTCTCCTCTACTTCAATGTAAGACCGAGCACGGGCTGTGCACACATTTGTGCCAGAGCACACACGTGTGTGAGCTTGCACGGAATGAGGGGCTCCCTCCAAACCTGCCTGTCTTTGCTTCCAGAGGGTTTATCCGCTCCGTGCCCAGCCGCCCTGCAAGCAGCCGGTAAGTCACAGCCTCACTGTCCCCAAGAGAGACCCTCTCCCCTCCCCATGCACCAGGAAGGGTGTCCCTGCGCCCCGCAGCAGTAACGGGCCCTGCTTGGCTCCACAGGCAGCCGCCGACGCAGGCTGGGCAGCAGGTAAGGGCATTTCTCAGGTGTTTTGGGGGCTGCAGCCTCCTCAGAAACACCTTTTGTGAAGTCTCACGTCCCTTTGCGGGCTCCGGGGCCATGCACAGATCCCTGGCTCTGCAGCCACTGTGTCCCTGTGGGGCCAGCTCCCATGGGAGCACCCAGCCCCTGCTCTGGGACACCTTTAGACCCTTCCACCCTCTCGGGCTCTCCAGATGCTGACATCCCTCGGAAGGAGCCGCTGGACTCCCACGCCGATCTCCGGGTGCATTCTGGCTGTGCCCATGGGCGAGCCCCCCCGGCTGTCCGGCCACCCCAGGCACCACAGCTGGGCCGTGAACCTCTCCAGCCCCCGCAGCGCCAGACATGGGTCTTCAGGTCCAAGGAGCTGATGCTGAAGGCGGGCAGCTCCGTGCCCGAGGGGAGCCTGGTCTACGTGCGGGAAGGGAGCAACGCCTTCCTCCGGACACCCACCGGCTGGAGCCGCCTCCTGGTACTGTGCGCTGAGGATGCCCCTCGGGGTCCCTTACGTGGAGGGGGGTCTGGGTTCCAGCCCTGGCAGCTGGCACTGGGCTGGATTTGGCTCTGGAGCAGCAGAAGGAGCCAGTTCTCCCCTAACCCATCCCTCTGCTCGTTGCATTGAGCAGGTGGAGGATTCGGAGTCGTTCTTCGCCGGTGACGACCCCTCGGCCTCCACCCCCCGGTACCAGGTGAGGGGTCTGGGCAACCACCAAGTCCACTCGTGTCCCAGCAAGGGGACAAAGCCCTCCTTTGCCTGCTGGGAGGGGACAGGTCCCCACGGCACTGTCCTCTCTTCTGCATCCAGGAGGCAAAGCGGGTGGAGACGAGAGGTCCTGACGCCAGGCCCCCTGCGCTGGCCCCAACGGACTCGCTGGTGAGCTCTACTAGGGGTACAAGGGACATGCTGTGGAGGTGGGCTGTCGGCAGGGCAGTGCCAGCCCAGCACACACAGAGTCTGGGATCGTGTTGGGATGAGGAGGGTGCTGCACCCGTGGCACCCATGGCACAGGCGTGGATGTCCCTGAACTGACCTGAGCTGCATTATTCCAGGTCCAGAAGGAGGAGGGACAAGGGATGCCCCAAATCGTGCCAACCACCATCGCCCCACGGATCCCATCAGTAAGCAATGCCTGAGGTGGGAGATGAGTGGCCCAGACATGGGAGAGGGGGAGGAGGTGCCCAGGGAACCCCTCTGTGCCCAGCTGGCACCGTCGGAGGCTCGCACACACCCCCCAGGAAGGGGGGAGCAGAGACCTTGCACCTGGCCATGCTTGAGCCTCCCTAGCGCCCGGCCTCCCCTCTCCAGCTCCGTCTTGCTGCCCTCAATGTGCCCCTCACCGGTGACATGAGCGGAATCCGGGGCGCAGACCTGCAGTGCTACCGGCAGTCCCAGGAGGCTCAGCTCTACGGCACTTTCCGGGCATTCCTATCGGCCCCCACCCAGGACCTGGTGTCCATCGTCAAGAGGACAGACAGGACCCTCCCTGTTGTCAACCTGAAGGCAGGTACCCCCGTTCCCCAGGGCGGGGTGCCGGCAGCAACGCCCCACAGCCCCTGGTGAGCCCAGTCCTGCACTGGGGCTGCTGCACCCCCATGGTGCTCGGCACTGGTGTTTTGGGGAGCTGAGAGGAACCAAGAGCAAGTCATTGCCCACACGTGGTCGGGACAAGGGCATTGGCTCCTGGCACCCAGCTCAGTGTCACTACTTGCACCCACAGGGCCAGCTGCTGGCCAAGTCCTGGAGCTCCCTCTTTGAGGGCCAGGCTAGTGCCGCCCCACGGAACCCCATCTACTCCTTCAATGGGCGCAACATCCTCGCAGATCCCCTCTGGTGAGTCCAGCCACTGGGCGGGCACCAGCCTGGCATCTCCAAAAGATGGAGGGGTCCTGCAGCGGGTCCCCCCTCACCCCCGGTGCTTGCATGGATGCAGGAGCTGGTGCAAAGAGCTGGAGGTGCCCCTGAGGGCGTCCCCCAGCCCCTCTTATCCCCATCTCCATCTGCAGGCCCCAACGGCTGGCCTGGCACGGATCCACGCCGAGGGGCGGCCAAGCTCGCCGGCGTGATTGCCAGGGCTGGCGCAGTTCTGGGCACGGCGAGGGCCTGGCAGCCCCCCTGGGCGAGGGTCGGCTGCTGACCGGGCAGCGGCACAACTGCTCCCAGGCGCTGGCGGTGCTCTGCGTGGAGGTGGCCTTTCCCTACCGTCACATGTGGTGACCCCGGCACCAGGAAGCAGCCCCATGGGCAGTGCCAGGGTGAGAACTGCAGCGTCGGTGCCAAACAAGAGCACCGAGAGGACACCAGCCCCATGGCCGGGTTGTGCCGTGCTCATCCCCAGCTGTGCCGTCTCTGCAGATCCCTGCACCGTGGGGTGGCAGGGTGATGCCAGGCTGTGCCTGGCCACCTCCCTGCACCTCTGGCAAAGCCAATGTCACTGCCTCAGAAATAAAAACACAAGGAAGTTGGTGCTTTGGGTGACACCCAGGGCTCTGTTCTAGGTGGCATTACCCAGGACATCGCCTGCAGCAGCGAGGGGCACGGCAGGGCATGGCGAGAGGGTCTGGAGCCACACGTGGGCTAAAGCCCCCTTGGCATCAGCACAAATAGGGCACAGCAGCTGGGGGGGGGGCGGCTCTGGCTGCCATGGCAGCATCCCCTGCTCCGTGGCTCTGGAGTTGGCACACGGGGGCATCCTCCGGGGCCAGGTGCTTGTGGAAGGGGCAGTACCACCGTGCTCCAGTGTCCCCCGTGTGTCCCTGGGTCCTGCCCAGTGTAGCCCAGTGTGTTCCGCTGTATCCCCGGGACCTGCCCAGTGTACCCCAGTGTGTTCCGCTGTATCCCCGGGACCTGCCCACTCTATCCCCGCACACCACCAGAAAGCGGGCAGGCGTGGGACCCCACCGCAGAGCGCTCTCGCTCGTCTATTGGCCGATTTCGCTGCCCGTCCCGCTACTTCCCTTTCTGAATGGTTGGTTTGAACGAGCGGGGCGCCTTCTCACTGGCGGCTGTGTCCCCGCCCCCCCTGTGATTGGCGGCGCCCTGGGGACCGGCGGGAGGCGATTGGCGGAGGATTTCGGCGGGCTGAGCGGAGGTTTGAAAGGCGCCGGGCAGTTGGTGCCGCCATTGCCGCCGCTCAGCAGCGCCCGCGCCGCCGCCATGGAGCTCCAGGAGACCCCGTCGCCCCTCCGAGTGCGTCTCCGGCCCCGCCACCCCCTCCCGCGGTCTCTGGCCCCGCAGCGCTTCGGCTGGCCCCTTCCCTTGGCGCCCAGGGCCTCCCTCTGCTCCCACCGGGTCCCCTTGGGGTCTCCCCGGGCTCCTCTTGCGGCCTCCTTCCCCAATCCCCTCGATCTCTTTCTTTCCTCTGAGATTTCCTCCAGTCCCCTCCTAGTCTCCTCCAATCCCTCGTTCCTCTGAAATTTCCCCCGTTCAGGTTCTCCTCGCCCCTCTCCCCGGGATCCTTCCCCTCTCCCCGAGTTCCCCCGCCGCCCAGGCCCACACCAACTTCTCCGCCACCCGCCGACTTGATGCCCTTCGGGCCTGCCCCGGTTCCCCTCCTGATTCCCGCTGCCCCTCACTGCTGCTGTCTCTCCCCAACCCCTCTCAGCCCGCGAACGAGAACCTCCGAGCGCCCAAGGGCGATGGCCCCAAGAAGCATTTCTCGGTGGAGCACATCTACCAGAAGAAGACCCAGCTGGAGCACATCCTGCTCCGGCCCGACACCTACATTGGCTCCGTGGAGCTGGTCACCCAGGTACGTGGCGGGGAAGGCCCGACAGAGAAGTCAACATCGGTTTGTAAAGCACCACACATCTGCTTTACGCACTGATGGCCCAGAAGAGGAGGTGCACCTGGGGACTTAATGTATTTCTTGCCTTCTTTTCAGCAAATGTGGGTTTTTGATGAGGGCGTGGGCCTCAACTGCAGAGATGTGACCTTTGTGCCTGGCTTATACAAAATCTTTGATGAGATTCTAGGTAAGGTGATCACTGAGTGTCTATTGAGTCAATGATTGCTGAGTTATTAATGGGTCTAAGAATGTCTGAAGAAAATGGAATTAAATCTAAGAATTTATCTATTGTACTTATCTCTAGTAATGTCTGCTATCTAATTTTACAGATGGTTTTCGCAGAGTACATGCTTTTTTGATTATGCTTGCAAATATTGGATACTAAAGTCCTTCCATTAGTACTACTTAATAGTCAGCCATTCATGGGGTGATGGCACGTTCTGTTACAAAACTCATTTCATTCAACCCAAAATTCTCCTTTTTTGTGTTAACTTGCAGCACTCGTCTTTGTAACTTGAAAAACATTTGCACACCGAGATGATTATTAGTAACTGTGTTGAGTTTTTGCATTAATTCTACTGAAGATGCTTTAGTTAATAGTTTGGTCTTGATTGTAATATAATAACAATAATCCTTCCTTTCTAGTCAATGCTGCAGACAACAAGCAGAGAGATAAAAACATGTCGTGCATTAAAGTTACGATTGATGTGTAAGTTCTATTTCATTTTTGTTCATTGGGTGCTCTGCTGGTGTGGTATTGGAGGGTTCTGTGACACAGCCAGCACAAGCCAGACCAAATTTAATTCTCCAGCTCTGAAAGCCCATTTCTTTGCTTCGTCCCTTGGCCTCTTACTGAGTGCTGACTTGTGAAATGACGGCAGCGGTGCTGTCGTTTTCTCTTGTGGCCATTTCCCTCTTTTCTTCCTCTCAACCTTTTTGTCCTGGCAGTGAACGCAGGGGGAGGGTTTTCATGCGTGGGGCCCGTTTCATAGACTGGTGTCTGCAGATCCGAGAACTTTTACGTTGACTTGTCCTCCCTCTGCCGGCTGCTCCTGCACTTGCTGAACAGAGATTTGCTCTTGATGAAATGGTGGCATTTCCCCAGAGCTTTTGTATATAATACTCGTTTCATACCTCACTCATTTGCAGCCTTAAAAACACACTTGTGTTTTTTTTGCCCCTAGAGAGAATAACACAATCAGTGTCTGGAACAACGGGAAGGGTATCCCTGTTGTGGAACACAAAGTGGAGAAGGTCTATGTGCCTGCTCTTATCTTTGGACAGCTACTGACATCCAGCAACTACGACGACAATGAAAAGAAAGTCACAGGTAGGAAGACTCTCAAATACGCACTCATATTTCTGAGCAACCTGATCAGTTTAAAGGTGTGAACTGAAATAAAGAGGGGAAGCAGGTCCTTGGGGCAATGTGGAAACTGACTCCATCAGAGAGAAGTCTCCGTGTTCTATGTTACAGTAATAACAGTACAAACATGGAGAACAGGGAAAATTCTAACACTAAGCCAAATTAAATATGGGTTTGTAGTTGCATAGTGAGTTTGTTGTATGTTGTTTTTTATTGATAGTTTTATTTCAATTGAAGCAGCTGAACTCCTGCTAGTCTGGGATTCTTTTAGATGGTTTTGAACAAAGATAATAACACCAGCCTGCTTTCCTCCTAATTCCAGGTGGGCGAAATGGTTACGGAGCCAAACTGTGCAACATATTTAGCACAAAATTTACGGTGGAAACTGCGTGTCGCGAATACAAGAAGTTATTCAAGCAGGTACAAATACTTCTCTTTTCAGTAAGGTTGTGCTCAGGATTTTCAAACAAGACCATAAGGGTTTGTTCTCAAAATCTAGGCGTAACTTGCATTCAGTGCACCAGGATTAGAATGAGTTTGGCCCATGGTTGCTGTACCACAAACTGTAATTCAAATTAATGATGGAATGAGCAGATATAATCAGAATCTAGTTTTTAACCAGTTATTTTTAAATTTGCAAGTATTTAAAACTCATAAATCTAAAAACTGAGCTGGTTGCTCACGTGTGTTAAACATTCAACTCATTTTCTCAGACCTGGACAGACAACATGGGAAAGGCTGGTGAAATGAAGCTGAAGTATTTCGATGGAGAAGATTACACGTGTGTCACTTTCCAACCTGATCTGTCAAAATTCAAAATGAATATTCTCGATAAAGACATTGTAGCACTAATGTCTCGAAGAGCGTATGATATCGCTGGATCCACAAAGGACGTCAAAGTTTTCCTAAACGGACAGAGGCTGCCTGTAAGTGAACGTTCAAACAGCAACATCTGCACTTCTCGTGCCATTTAACAGAGAGATTTTGTTGAGGCAATTTGTCATTACACACAGCAAAGGGAAAATGTGCGTGAGTGATTTTTCTGCCCCCTTCTCGAGAGGATAAGAATTAAGTATTTATAGGAGCTGTTGTAAACGAGTTGTCTGCTTTCATCTGTCTGCAGGTGAAAGGATTCCGCAGCTATGTGGACCTCTATCTGAAGGACAAAGTAGACGAAACTGGTAATGCACTTAAGGTCATCCACGAGGAAGTAAATTCTCGGTGGGAAGTGTGTTTGACTTTAAGCGAAAAAGGCTTCCAGCAAGTTAGCTTTGTCAACAGCATTGCCACCACAAAGGTAACTTCCTCAGTTTGTTTAGTCACGCTAATGCCGTGCTCTTCATCAGCGTTATTCTTATCTATTTTCAAATCAGTATAAGTTAGTGAAAAATACCTAGTTGCTTAACGTTGCAAAGAGTGCACTTAAAGTTTTAAATAGATACGAATCATTTGTTTTTCAATGGAGTCACCACCAGGTCTCTGGTCCCATGTTCCTTAGGGTGGCAGGCACGTTGATTATGTAGCTGACCAGGTTGTGAATAAACTCCTCGATGTTGTGAAAAAGAAGAACAAAAACGGAGTTGGAGTGAAGCCTTTTCAGGTACGATATCAGAATTTCCCCAGTGGGAAACATAACTCGAGCATTATTGCAAATTTTAGCTACAGCTTTAATTAATAATACATATTTCCATTGTGCAGACTATATATAAAATTGCTAATTATAGAAGTCTCCTGTTATCTGCTTTATGCCAACTAACAATCTTCTCATTGGCTGATGTATTTTGTAACCAGAATGCAGTAGATCAGTGTAAATGCACTAAAACTCCATATCTGTTAAATAATACCTATTTAGCCCGAGAGCTGCTGATTCCTTGACACCCCAAATCACCTAACATTGGTCACGAATGGTCACTAGCTGTCCTAAATTCTTTCAAGACACCTAGGAAAAATCAAAACCAGACAGTGATAACTGAGATTATTTTCCTCTCTGTGGGATTTGGACAGGCAGCCGTCAGAACACGCTGCTGTGGCTGAGGTGAGCCCCTGTGATGTGTGCTGTGTTTGACTGCAGGTGAAGAACCACATGTGGATTTTCGTGAATTCCTTAATTGAAAATCCAACCTTTGACTCTCAGACTAAGGAGAACATGACTCTGCAGGCAAAGAACTTTGGCTCAACCTGCAAACTGAGTGAAAAATTTATTAAGGGTGTAAGTATTGATATACACAGATAACCAAGATGTCTTTAAAGCTGCACCTTCTCTTGAACGTGGCAAGTGTATGCTTTAGAAATTATGTTGTAAGCGAAAGGAAAAGTATGTAACATTAAATTCATTGTAAATTATTCAGGGTTCTTTTCTCTTTTGCAGGTAGTTTCCTGTGGCATTGTTGAAAGTATCCTAAACTGGGTAAAATTCAAAGCTCAGAACCAGCTGAATAAGAAATGTTCGGCTGTGAAGCACACTAAGATTAAGGGTGTTCCTAAATTGGATGATGCCAACGATGCTGGTAAATGTTTTACATTCTTTGTGCCCAATAAAACTTGTTTATTAGACAAATGAAAGAATTGTCTCATAAGGAAAAATGAGAAAACCTGCCGTTATATTGTATCCCCGTTTTCCAGTCCCGTTTGCTACGTGTATGCCCATTTATCCCATGCAGTGCAACAAAACCTCTATGTGTGAGAAGATTCTCATTCAAGTTGTGAGTGTGCAGGCTCTGATTTCACTTCTTAATGAGAAAATTGACTTGATTCTTTTTTATTATTTTTTTTTCAGGCAGCAAGAATTCTTTAGATTGCACACTCATCCTGACTGAGGGAGACTCAGCCAAAACACTGGCTGTCTCTGGTCTAGGAGTGGTTGGTAGAGACAAGTATGGAGTATTTCCCCTCCGTGGGAAAATACTCAACGTCAGGGAAGCTTCTCATAAGCAGGTTAGTTGGAAATTTATTAACATTCTACACATCAGAAGGCACAGAATGCTTCATGTAGTGGATTTTAACCCAGTCAGGACAGGGGAACACCTGGAACCCTCTAAGTCCCAGGAGTAACATCTCAAACACCTGAGCTCAGTCTCACCTCCAGCCTGCTCTGCTGGTAAAATGGAAATATTGGTTAAGTCCTGTTCAATAATTTGCCTGAAGCAATGGACAGCGTTTGTGCTGTGGGCTAGAGAAATGTTTAGCATGATCTAAAATAATTTTAAGCATTATACTTGTTTAGAAATTTTAAGTTTGTAAACAGCGAAAAAGCCACTGACAAGACAAAGCTCAATCAGCAGTTTATTAACGATCATTTTAGAGTTTTTCGAGCTACATTTTAAGTCTGAAAGACAAATTTTTATTCCATGTGATCTTTTTCAGATTATGGAAAATGCTGAAATCAACAACATCATCAAGATTGTGGGTTTGCAGTATAAAAAGGACTATGAAGATCAAGAATCTTTAAAGAGTCTTCGCTACGGAAAGATTATGATCATGACAGATCAGGTTAGATTCACTACCATTGAAAACTGGGAGAATAAAAAAAAAAACCCACTTGAATACAGAGGGAAGGATGAAATACCACCTTTCTCCCACTGCCATTGTTGTATCTAATTCTCTGTAGGGTTTCTGTTTATTCTGTATTTTAGTGGATCATAATGTCCTTTCAGCCACAAAACAAAACAGATAAAGCGGGGAGTAGCATCACAAAACAGCTAAACAGTGTCTGTCCAGTCTGCTGATTCAAGGTTCTTGATACCTTTTTTTCACCAAGAATGTGACTTTTTTGTCTCTCAATTTTCAGTAGTTAAAAAACACATGGTCACCTTTATAGGGTGAAAGTTAATAGGGTCAGTTAGTTGCAATTATAGAATCATTTACTATTAAGCCAACAATTGTCGATTCCATCATGTCCCTGATTAAATAGGTCTCTCTTTTTCCCCCTTTTTTTTTATGCTTAAATCAGGATCAAGATGGATCACACATCAAAGGTTTGCTGATTAACTTCATCCATCACAACTGGCCATCTCTTCTGAAACACAACTTTTTGGAGGAATTTATTACTCCCATCATTAAGGTGAGGGTTGGGTAGGTGGTCAGGGGAATGAGAAAGGATCCGTTGGTCCAAATCTGCCTCTCGTTTCACATTGGAAATATTTGTTCATCGTAGGCCTCTAAAAACAAAGAAGAAATTTCATTCTACAGCATTCCTGAATTTGAAGAATGGAAGAACAGTACACAGAACTACAATTCATGGAAAATCAAGTACTACAAAGGTTTGTAGAAAGTTTAATATGGTGAAATTAAGTGATCCAAGTAAGAGCATTCATGATTAAATACGGTCAACCCTGCTTCTGCAGAAAGGGTCCTCCAGGGCTCTTCCCTCCTAAGAGACTGTTCCTCTGAAGTTACTTCATGCTGTACATTTATATGGTGCATCACAGAAACCAGGCAGAGCAAAGTATGTCTTTGAACTGCAACTTCATTGAAGCAAGAAGTTACGAGGATTAACTAGTCCTGTCCCTGCAGGTTTGGGTACCAGCACATCGAAGGAGGCTAAAGAATACTTTGCGGATATGGCTAAACATCGAATCGGCTTCAAATATTCTGGGCCTGAAGATGATGCTGCCATCACCCTGGTAACTAACACTCGATTTAATTGCCAACTTACTACCTTTGGTATTCCACTGCTTACAGTGCGGTGTATTTTCTCTTAAAATGCTCTTAGAGGCCTTTGGGCTTGAGACAATCTCCTTGTTACCAAGGCTACGGCTTTAGTCCAACCAGTAGGAGCAAATCTGTCCATGGACCTCAGGCCAAGAGTACCCTTTTAATGATGGTTTTTTAAATATAGCTCGGAACAAACTAATCACTACAAACCAATTGACATTTTCAGACACAATAGTAAATATTCCTTTATGTTTTTCTGCATGTTCTGCTTCAGTTTTCTCCAAGCCAAACATTCTCTTTCTCCCCAAGATTTCCTTCTTGCAAAATGGTTCACCAGTGGATTAAACTAGTCCTCACCTCTGTGAACTTCTTCACCTTCAGTAGCCGTTGATTCTTAAGTATTTTGAGCTATTAGGCAGTGCCAAAAAAAAGGTTTTCCTCAAAAATATTAGTTTCCCCCTAAATACGCTTTAGTTTTCCATTAGTGTTGAAAATCAATACATTAAAACCTAACTACTAGGTCTCCTGAAGCCCTGTAGAAATTAGGCTTTTAATATATTTAGCTACAAGAACCTTTTATTGCACTTCTCGGGCTATTAAGTCAACTGTTGAGTGCATTATTCTCCTGGGTAAACTCTTCTTGTTCACTTTTCTTTTTCTTAAGTGATCCAATAGGGCCCACCACAGAATACCCTCAAATTGAGTTACTTTTCATTTTGTAACACACAGGCCTTTAGCAAGAAGAAGGTAGAAGAGCGAAAGGAGTGGCTGACTAATTTCATGGAGGATAGAAGACAACGGAAGCTGCATGGTCTGCCAGAGGTAAAAGGTTTATGTAGATGAAGAAAACTGGTTTCCTCTCGCTCCCTGGGGCTCTTCTCAGCAGCCAGAGCTGCACGCAACTTGGAGTCAGCGAATCAGCCCCTGCCTTACTGGGCAGTCTGAAGGTTTCGAGATTTTGCACAGCAGCTCCTTCTCTCTTCTTATCAGCGTAGCCTCATTATCAATTGTCCAACAGTTATTTTCGTTTTTAACTCTTGTCTTTCAAATTACTTAATCACACAGGGAAGTATAGCAGGACTGTATGAAGGGTTTATTTCTCAAAGTACAGGCCTGCATTGTGGGAAGGGATGATTCAGTTTGCCCTGCTAAGAATGTCCCGTGTTTAGCTTGTCTTACAAGGACCTTCCATTTTGTTGAAAGTAGCTAAGAAATGGGTTAGATCTTATTAAAATGAAGGCAATTATCCACTTCTTTTTCTTAGGAATACCTCTATGGGAAAAATACTAATTGGCTGACATACAACGACTTCATCAACAAGGAGTTAGTGCTGTTCTCAAATTCGG
Source organism: Baryphthengus martii (assembly GCA_013396935.1). Lineage (NCBI taxonomy): Eukaryota > Metazoa > Chordata > Aves > Coraciiformes > Momotidae > Baryphthengus > Baryphthengus martii. The sequence continues at coordinate 16,581 of VWZK01020554.1, read as the reverse complement.
ATAATGAAAGATCAATCCCGTCGCTGGTTGATGGTAAGTGACTTCAAGATAGAGATTCCACTTAACGCATTCCCCAGAACTTAATCAATGGGTGTTTTATGTCATATCATCAGAACTGAGGAAGGAACCTGCTGAGGTTTCAGGGCCAGTGTTCTGAAGTCCATTTTCTGCTGTCCCAAGTTTTGTAATCTTTGGATAAAACGTTTTGTTCATTTTGTAGTATATTATTGCAAGCACCTGACTGTCCCGGTGCGGAATCATTAGGTGTCTAAGTGCTTCTTAGACTATAGATAACAGAGGGTAAGTGAAACACATTGTGTGTTCTAATCACAAAGTCTTTTCTTTTTTGTACAGGTTTGAAGCCAGGTCAAAGAAAAGTTCTGTTCACATGTTTCAAACGAAATGATAAGCGGGAGGTGAAGGTTGCTCAGCTGGCTGGGTCAGTAGCCGAGATGTCCTCGTACCACCATGGCGAAGTAAGGACCTGGCCTGGTTGTGCAAAACACTTTTTAAATGGAAGGCAAAAAAAAAGCCTTTCTGTTGATCTGAGTTAAGATGCCCCTGAAGCAGGATTAGATATTTGAGTATAAAAGCCAAAGTAAAGTGGCTCTATCTGCTGTTAATACTTCAGTATTAACATAACGGTCACTCTGCCTGTCCTGCCTCGACTTGATGGCACTATATTTCATTCAAGAAGCAGAACAGGGCGAAACCTGCTTTATTTGTGACAGATTTAGGCAGCTGCTATGAGCCTTTCTCCTCTGACAAGGAGAAGTTAAGCACTAAAATAAGCTTCCCTTGGGAGACTAATAGTCTTTCACTGGAGGTTTCAAGAACAGGTAGATGGCAACATACGGTGGGTCACTGGAACGTATGCAGACTAGAGGGTCTTGGGATGCTCTTTCCAGTGAGAGTTTCCTCCATCAATTTATTGGTGTTTACCCTCTATATCAATTCTGTTCTTGATGTAAATTTTGCCTTCAACTTTGTCCATTCAGTGAAGAATTCTACGTGTTTAGCTTTAAACTTTTCTTTGTTGCAGGCATCACTGATGATGACTATTATTAACTTAGCTCAGAACTTTGTGGGCAGTAACAACCTCAACTTGCTACAGCCCATTGGTCAGTTTGGCACAAGGCTGCACGGTGGGAAAGACTCTGCCAGCCCTCGATACATCTTTACAATGCTCAGGTCAGCGTTCAACATTTCCTTAAATATTCTTAGCATGTTACAGGCCTCGATTTGGCAGCACTTAAAATGAAAAATTAATTTACTTTTCCCCTTTAAAACTTTGCATACTCAGAGAAGCAACGATTGGAGTGAGATGTAGGTCCTAGATTCAGACCTGTAACAAGAATTTGTGCTTAAATTCTCGTTTCCATTGTAGCCCACTAGCGCGGCTGCTGTTCCCACCAATGGACGACAACGTCCTGAAGTTCCTGTATGATGACAACCAACGTGTGGAGCCGGAGTGGTATATGCCAATCATTCCGATGGTGCTGATAAACGGGGCAGAAGGGATTGGTACCGGATGGTCCTGTAAGATCCCCAACTTTGATATCAGGGAAGTTGTGAATAATATCCGTCGTCTGATGGATGGAGAGGAGCCATTGCCAATGGTAAATAATATATTTTAAAAACATCATCTTCCTCATTAGTTTATTAGGCACGTAGTGGAGCATTTCATGCAAGTGCTTAAAGCGAGAAGCATCCACAGAATGCTGAAGCCAGTGTTCTTTTCTGCTTAGCTTCCTAGTTACAAGAACTTCAAAGGCACCATAGATGAGCTGGGTCCTAATCAGTATGTGATAAGTGGTGAAGTGTCGATCCTTGATTCTACAACCATTGAGATCACGGAGCTGCCTGTCAGAACATGGACACAGGTAAGAAACGGGGAATTTGCCCTCAGAATCTATAGTTTGCCCTGTAGAGCAAAAAGTGATTACTGGGTTTTGGAGCTTTTCATCTCCATGGAAAATGACTCTTAGTTTCTTTTTTCAGACTTATAAAGAGCAAGTTCTGGAGCCAATGTTAAATGGGACTGAGAAGACACCCCCACTGATCACAGACTACAAAGAGTACCACACAGACACAACCGTGAAGTTTGTGGTGAAGATGACTGAAGAAAAACTGGCTGAAGCTAAAGCAGTGGGGCTACATAAGGTCTTCAAACTCCAGACAAGTTTAACATGCAACTCCATGGTAGGTAGCAGGGTTTGCTGCAGGAAGTTCTTGGTTTAACTGTGTGGAGAGCTGCAGTTGCTGCGTGTAACAAACACTCTTTTGTAGCAACCTATTCACTTTGATTTTTCTGCTGTTACTGGCTTGAAATCAGCTTTCTAAATACACTTCCAAAGGTCAAGACACACTGGCCTGGCAATGGGATGGTTTTGCCTGAAGGAGTCAAAGTGATCTGAAATCGCACAGTTTAGAGAGGCCTTTGTTGTGGCAACAGCACTGCCATTGAATGGGTTCAGGCAATACGTGAAGCTTGATGCAAGATGTTTATCCTACAGATAGCGTTAAGATTCAAGTAGCCTTAACCCTGCTGCGTGTTTTCAAGAACTCTGAAATTCTAAAGTTCTCTGCTGTGCTTGCAAACCGAAGTAATTTCTGAAACAATGCTAAAGTTTTATAATTTGCTGGCTAAAAATTCAATTGTATTGTCACACCTCTCTTTACTGGTGATTTTCTGTGGGTTTGGAAATCAGTTTTATCATCATCACGCCTGTGTTCTTCCAGGTTCTTTTTGACCACGTTGGCTTTCTCAAGAAGTACGACTCTCCCCAGGATATTCTTAAAGAGTTCTTTGAACTCAGGCTCCGATATTACAATTTGAGAAAAGAATGGCTTATTGGAATGCTCAGTGCCGAGTCTGCAAAACTCAGCAACCAGGCTCGTTTCATCCTGGAGAAAATAGATGGCAAAATTGTGATCGGTATGTACTCTGGGTTACTTGGTTTGTGAAACTGGGAGGAGAACTGGGTGCTCCCTCGAGTCCTGTCAGCACCCGCTCAGCCCCGTACTGGCTCTTAACAAACCACACCAGAGCTTATCTTTCTGTTCCAGTAACATACAAGAGGAGAATGTTTCTCAGAGTTTCCTTGGTCTATAGAGCATTATGCACATATCAATTAAAATGGGATGCTCACACAGCTCTCCTGCTGTCTGTTTGACACTGTTCTGAGAGGAGATTTCTCTTTTTAAACAGTTTAGCAATAATTCCTGGCTAGTTCTGACTCAGTAGGAGTAAGAGTTAAGTACTGCTGAGGTTAGGGGTAGTGTTTTCTGCTCAGTGCCTGCTTCTTAAGAACCCATATCTCTGTGTTATCTTTGTGAACCTTGGCAAAAATATTCCCAGTCGTGTTCTGAGTGGATTGGGGTTTCAAACATAGAAGATGCTCAAGTTAGCAACATCTGAGAATCATGAGCTACAAAAAGAAATAGATCTTTGTTCCCAGCATTGACATTTTTCAATCAACTTTCCCACCTCATTCTGAAAGGCAGCCTGTATTCTCTTCCTTCACGGAGCACACAGCTGGGCAGCGTGTCATGAGATGCTTTGTGGTTTCTGTCTGAAGACAGCCCAATAATCCCAACAGCCTGTATCTGTCTGACTTGACTCGGGAAGAGAAATAATTCCCCTGAAACACATTTTCTTGGGGTTTTGTAATAAGTAGCTCCAAGGCTGACAGAGCTGGTTTCATTTGTGCTTGTGTCTCATGGTTGGTTACTTCTGATATCTTAAAAAGCAACAAATTCCAACTGAAGCGTTTCCATTGGTTGGGGCAGTTGGAGCATGAATTTCCCAGGTGATCCCCGCTGAGCTGCCAGCTACACCAAAGCTTGTCACTGCTGTTGGGATTTTTTTTTTTCCCTCCACCTGTCTGCCAATTATCATGAAACCTTTTTGATACCGTCAATTTTTTTTTTTCCCAAACAACTTAGGGCAGAGGAAATGCTTATATGGAAATGAAGAAGAAAAATATTTGCAGTGCTCTGGCAGGAGTTCCTGCCAGGTTCAGGAGCAATGCTGACCTGACAAATCACCTGATAAGTAGGAACCTTTCAGATGTTATTTCAGGCTCTTCCCTGTGTCCCGCCCCTGAGGAAAAGGCTGGTTTAGAGCCCGATGGGATGCTGAGCTGCTAGATTCGTGGGATCCAAAATTTAAAACTCCTCTGTCTCTCCTGGCAGTGCCTAGCAGTGGTCACTGACAATCCTGAAATGTCTCTTTACAGAAAACAAACCCAAGAAAGAGTTGATTCAAATCCTTATCCAGAGAGGGTACGAATCAGATCCGGTGAAGGCTTGGAAAGAATCGCAGAACAAGGTAATGCTTCAGTCATCCTCTAAATAGATCCAAATGGGCCTCTGTTTCTGAAGCTTCATAAAGCGTACGAAGAAGCCCGAGTTGCTTTTCAGTTTGGACAATTCAAGAGCTTTTGTGTCTGGGATATCTGTGATAGGAAACATAAGACAAGTGAAAATTCCATCTCATGTTCAGAAGGTACTGAGACCAGATCACTTGGGTTTGCTCTGTTGGGTCACATCCTCTTGGCACAGCAATTTCTGCTCTTCCTCAAACATTTCCTTCTGCCCCTGGGACGCAGCTATGGAAGGGCTGTGAGAAAGGTGACAAAATTCAGGGTGGATTCTGGACTAGAGTCAGGCCAAATAGAGTAGAGCAAAAGAGATCGGGAGAATTGTTTTGGCGGATGGATTTCTCTGTGAGATAGCAACCGAGGCTTTAAGAACATAACTTTATCCATTTCTGAGTTGTTCTGGAAGAGTCTGGGACACCATAAGCTCATGGAGTTCTTGTGGTGCAGTCCAAATTCGACCAATGGTCCTACCTTTGTCTGTGTACTTGTTGACAATGTTTGTTTTGAATCCACATTCAGGAAGAGGAGGAGGAGGAGGGGGAGGAAAGTGACAAGGAATCAGCTGCAGCTACTGGCCCAGACTTCAACTATCTGCTGAACATGCCCCTTTGGTATCTGACTAAAGAGAAGAAAGATGAGCTCTGTAAGCAGAGAGATAACAAAGTATGTTCCTTCCTTTTCTTATAAAAACATTGTTATGTATTTTTTGATGCTGAATTACGATGTGTGACTAATGGTTGTCAATGGTGATTCCCTTTAGGAAAAGGAGCTGGAAACCCTGAAGCGCAAGAGTCCCACTGATCTGTGGAAGGAAGACCTCGCTGTCTTTGTTGAAGAGCTTGATGTAGGTCAATTCTCAGTGCAGATGTTTGACTGACTTCCTTGTAGTCTTATCCACCAGCTCTTTATTGACTTTTTCATCATGGCAAGGAGACTAAAAGTGGTAACTCCTGTGTCTGGCACTCACTGAGGAGGAGGAAGAAAGTGTTAGGCACCTTCCTCTCAGCTTGGAGCAGCGCTGCTTTGGTCCAGGGAGCCCAGACACTGAGGGCTTAGTTACTGCTCTGGGCGGTGACAAGGAGTTGTACGAGAGCTTGAGAGAAACCCAATATCAGGATATGGTCTGAGGGGGTGTAGATCAAAGGGCCTTTTGGAGTGAAGAGGTGAGGGAGGAGTCGGACCTTACTGTGGGCAGGGGTCTGTGCACCGTCACACCTGGTCACTGCCCGTGTCTCCTCTTGCTCCCCAAGTAACCAAACCACAGCTCTGGCTTAAATCCCTGCCCCAAAACGTGCCGATCTGTAGCAGAGTGGGAAGCGATGGTAGGAAGTGTGTCGGCAAGTACAGAGAGCTTTGCTGCAGGGGCTGTGACGGGGCAGGGGGTGTTCAGCACTGCATTGTTTCTTCTGTGTCCTCATGGTTGTGTTATTTTCTGCTCCCCTCTGCAGGCAGTGGAAGCCAAACAAATGCAGGACGAGATGGCAGGGTGCACAGGGAAACCTCTGAAGGTGAAAGGAGGGAAAACGAAGGTGAAGAAAGCGCAGCTGCCAGAAGTAGCACCGTCCCCTCATGGTGTAAGGGTTGTTCCTCAGATAACTGCAGAGATGAAGGCAGAGGCGGAGAAGAAAACCAAAAAGAAAATAAAGGTAAAAAGGAACATTCCAAATCTTTATTTACATCCCCTTCAATACAGTCCTAAAGAAATGCAAGTTGTTGTTAGCTGAACTTGTTATGATGAAGCGGCTGTTGGGGGAGAGGGGCAGAATCTCAGGACACGGGGAACACCGGGAGTGGATGTTTCTCAGTCTAAAGAACAGATTCACGTATCGGGAGATGGCTTCGAGGGAAATCTTTTGACAAGAGCATATATCGCAGCGTCAGAGACGGCCTGATATCTTAGAACGGAGAAGGCAGAAGGTTACTGTAGGTGTCTGGGGGATTTTGTAAATCCTCTAGCAGGCAGGAAGTACAGCTGGTAAGTTCGCTTCTCTAGAACGGCCTTTGCATTTCCAGCAGTGCTTTCAGCCACTTAATGCCCTTATTGTTCTCGATATCAAGGAGATAAAGATGATTTAACTCTTTTTATAGGGCTAGTTGAAGTTCAGCCATTTGCAACTTAGAAAATAAAAATCTCTCCTCTCCTGTTTGTGCCTGTAAGCCAAACACCGCTCCTCTCCTGCGGATGGTTCCAGCTGACAGTTTTTCCAAATAACTCACAGTGTTGTTTTTAACCCACCCTTTTCAGTTCTGCATCCTCAGTACGCCCCGGAGCCGCACCACCAGCACGCACAGGCGGTACCAAAGCGCGCACAGGAGTGGGGACAAAGTTCCTGTTTTTGTTAATGTTGGATTTTGCGTTTTAAGTCACCTGATCTAGGGACAGATCAGGTCTGATTTACTTGGCTGTGATCAATTTTACACACAGTTTGTTTCATAAACTTGGATTTTTTATATCACTAACTTTCATACCTCTGAAATAAGCCGCTCCTTTCTACATTATTCTGTGTGCCTCTTCTAATTGTGAGCTGACTCACTGTCTGTTTGATATCCACTTGTATCTTCAGATTGAAAAAACTGAATTTGATGAGAATCAAGAAGAAAACGTATCAGGAGACAAGGAGCCTTCAGGCCTCAAGCAGAGATTAGTGCGGAAGCTTAATGCCGAGGGAGGTAAATGCTTTTACGTGTTATTCCATCAATGGAAAGTGGGGGGAAGGGTGGTTATCTGACCTCTTCCTGAAGGTGACGAGTAACACCTAGGGTCAGTATTTTTGGAAAAAGTAGGTGAGAGTGAAAGTGACCCTGGGTAGCAGTGGAGCAGGATAGATTAATATTTCTATCCGATGTTCTAAGCCAGAACCCTCTGAATTCAGTGATGCATTTCTGAGCTGAGCATGAACTGCTGAGCCTGAAATGCACGTGGAAATACGCTGGTTCATCCTGCCTGCTGGTGTTTTTCAGGTGTTAAGAGACAGGCCACTCTGCCATTTAAACCATTAAAGAAAATGAAGAAACGAAACCCTTGGTCTGACTCGGGGTCTGATTCAGAGCCTGATTTTGAAGCAGTTCCTCAGAGGGAGAGAGCGGTTCGCCGAGCAGCAGGTGAGTGACGGCACCGACGCCGGAGAGGAGAGCGTTCAACGTTGTTTAGGGAGCTCCCAGACTCACAGATCTCAGGCAGGAGTAGTTTTTATTTTCCTGACCATAACAACTAAATATTTGTACTGTCTGAGCAGATTTTCAGGATGCTTTTCAAGGAAAAGCTGAAATGGGCAACTAGAGAAATACGGGTATTGGTTTTAATTACACAACTGTCTTGGCAGTGCCTGAGCGCAGGATACACTTGCGATTTGGACTCTTCCCACTGGCGGTCTCCATATCTGCTTGTTTTTATTCAGATCGTTATTTTTTAATAACTGCAGCTAAAATATTTAAAAAGAAACGGAGCCGCCTGTTGCCAAACATGTAAAACGATACATCTGTGTTATTTCATCAGCCAAAGTCAAGACCATCATCAGTTCAGACTCAGACATAAATCTCTCCAGCTCAGATGAGGAGTCGGAATTTCAGGGTAACAGCGCAGGCAGCACTGAATCGGATTCAAACTCTAAAGGAAAACTTCCCAAGCCCAGAGCTGCTCCAAAGTGAGTACTTCTCCACGTTGTCACTGGAGATTGGTTGTGCTGCTCGTGTTAATGCTGCTCAGAAATGAACAGCTCTTTCTTCACCCCACCTCTTTAGTGGATCGTAAATTAAAAAAACACTCGGGTTTTTGTGTCGTAGGGAAACCACCGAAAAAGCAGCTAAAGCTCCCAAGCAAAAGGCAGCGCCAAGCGCTATCCCCGGTGAGTACGAGACCCAAACCTGGTTGATTTGCCAAAAACCTCCCGGAAGCGCCCTGGGCGCTCTGATCTGTGTGTAACGCTGACAAAGGTCAGCGTCCGTCACGGGATCTTTGATGTTGGAGTACCAGCTGGTGTCAGGGCACCGGACTTTGTGTCGGTTTCTAACTTGAACTTGTGATTAATCCAGGTTTAGTAGTTATTCTTTTTCTTCAGCTCTAATGTTTGTAGCAGGGTGGATAATTTGACTGTTTCAGGCTGACTTTCTGGTTTCTTCATTCAGTTCAAGTACAAGATGTCGCTAAAGAAAATGTGAGTGAAGCTCCTGCCGCTCCTTCTGTCTCTGTGCCTCGCGGAAAGGCCATGCCTAAAAAACCCGCTGCGGCCAAGAAGGCCGGTGCCGCTAAGGGTAAGGCGAAGTTTAGTGAGATCAGTTTTAGATCACAATTATTATTCCTGTGGGAAACAAGCCTGAGTGATTTTGCTGGCATTCAGATTCTGGAATAACTGGAGCTTTCATTTCAGACAAGATCTGAGGTTTGTGGCAAAGGTTGCCTGGCTGTTGTCGTTTTTAAAGAAGTCTGTTTCCAAACATATCATGTTCTCCTTCATCTCAGACATGCTTGAAGGGAGTGAATTTTAGTTTGGGAACAGGAAAAGTGAATGCTTCCTACAGTGCTATGTAATACTTGGCAGAAATAATGCGAGTGGAATTCGTGTCTTGCAGTCAGTGTTCTACTTCATGACTTTTTGGGAAGAAAGCGACTGGGTAACTTGCTTCCCAGGAAGAAGAAAAGCTGCTTTAGGGTAGCTCAGTCTATTCCATGCTAGCTCAGCCTCGTAAATCTACAGCATTTGACTCAGATTTTTTATTTTTTTTTTTTTAATTTAACCGCTCAGAATCTTTATCAGACTTTGAAAGCTGTTTTGCATATCCTGTCGCTACTGGGTTTTGATCTCAGCAGTGAAGGGGTCTGTTACTTCACGGCAAAAGAGCTGTAAATTGAGAAAGCCTGTTACCATTCCGGAACGGCCCGCTCCGTTCAGCTTCGCTGTGAGACGTGCTTCAAGGTGCTGTTCAAAAAATGTCAAAGTGTAGGTGAGAAAGAGCTCCACGAGGAACCGCTCAGTACCAATGGTAAATTCCCGCCTTCCCTGTGCAGAGGTTTTGAAGGTCTAAGATTGGTTACGCAGCCTTGAGAGTTCAGGACATTTCAATCTGAAATAGTCTGCAAATTGCTTTGGGTACAGTTTAATTTGATCCTCTAAATGTAGTGGAACTAAGCAGATAAACAACCTCATTTCTCATAATCTCAGTAAAGAGCAATCTCTCTAGAAAACCACGCTTCGAAGCGAGAGGCCCCGTGCGCCGACCTGGCGGCGCAGCGCGGGGCCGTGCCTGGGTGGGGAGCGATTCGCGCGCCGAGAGGCGGTGGCGGGCGGGCGGGATTGACGCCGCCGTCTGTTCCAGATAACCAGCCGTCCATCGTGGAGATCCTGGCCAAGAGAAAGGCTGCGCCCAAACCCGGCAAGGCCGCGCTGAAGGAGGGATCCCAGGAGCCTGAGGCGGGAGCAGCGGGCGGCAAGAAGCCTGACCAGGCCAAGGGGCGGAAGGTCACCAAGAGGCAGCCGAGCTCTTTGGATTCGGACTCGGATTCGGATTTTGGACCGAAACCTTCCAAATCCGTGGCGGCAAAGGTTGGTGCTGTGCCCGCCCGTGAGCGCCGGGGTGGTACCGCCGCGCGCGGTGTCGGTGGTTCTGGCAGAAGCTGCGCGGTAGCTGTAGAGCTGCCTGTGCAACACCGTCTCTGCCGCCGGCTGCGAGGAAGGGGGGCCGGGCGCGTGTACTTACCCCAGGGTGTGGGTTCGGTGTCGTCAGGCCAAACAAACCCCTCACCTGCGACACGGTGACGTATTTTAGGCTCACGGGGCGTCCCCTCTTTGTACTCAGATCCATGACTCACCTCTTGACTCTGCTTTCCCTCCAGAAATCCAAGCTGGAAGACGACGACAGCTTTATTGTTGATTCAGCTGCTCCTGCGGACAGCGCCGTGGCCTATACCCGGCCTGGGCGGTGCAAAAAACCCGTCCAGTACCTGGAGGAGTCTGATGAGGACGATATGTTTTGAATTTTTGTGAATTTTTTTTAAACTGCTGATCCAAGCCGCTCTCCAAACGCCTTCCACAGAGCTCTTGACGAGCTCTCGCCAAAGAACATCTCAGACTGAGAATTTTTTTCACTGAATTTAAGCTAGTCCAGAACTGCTTGTTAGAAGCGAAAGCAGCTCTGTTTTTCTTGGTTTTAAATAACTTAGATTTGTTTAAGCAGGAGTGTCTCCCCCTTTCTCAGAGCCATGGTCCCAGCTGGTGCTGATGCGCTTCCCGTACCCAACGACTGGGATCTTTTGACACTCTGGGGTCATTTTAAAGTAGACTTTAGAATTTACCCTTTTAAATACCCTCTCACATAGGTACCCTCCTCTTTAGAGATCTTCAAAAGTAATAACACCTACGTATTTTAACACCACAGCCATGGAGAGGTGGAACCTGTGAGTTGCTGGGCATTCAGGGCTCTGCGTCAGTGTTTTTCTGCCTCCTGTGCAGGCCCCTCCTGTGCAGCCTCTGCCACGGTCACTTTTAGCCTTTGCTTTTTAAACTCCAGAACTGGAGGGCTGCACAGACCTGTCCCCGCACCGCGCTCTCGCTTTTTTCTTCTGCCTGGCTGCCAAGAAGCCCCGTGTTTGGCTGGTTCAGCCCAGAGGTCATCTCCAGGTATCGGAGATGCTTGAGACTTCCAGGGCCTGGTGCTGCTGGAGCCAACCGGGGCTCTGCAGCCAGCTGAGCCGAGGAGGACACAGGCAGGACTGATGTTCACCACCTGAGGATCTGTGAGAAACTCTAAGAAGCTGGTTGGTTATTCCAAGCAGCAGATTCCCCAGTGCTGAGCTTCTCTGCTGCCACTGGAAGAGACTGGTGCGGCCACTCGGCAGCGTGAACCTTCTCCTGCCTGTTTCTTTCTGGGGACGAAGAGCTTCCCCGTAGTGACGAGTGGTCCCCTGCAAGGGGAGGCCTGGTTGTCACCCCGGTGCCTCTGGTGGGTGGTCAGACCTTCCAGCGCTCGGGTTCCTCAGCAGAAGCGGGGAAGTCTCATCTTCCCCTTGGAGGTACTTCCCTGGAGTATTGAGTCCCGTCTCACTGTTGGTAGAGCCATTTCTACAGCACTGTCTGACTGTCTGTGTGAGTGTTTTCTGTGGTGGTGTCCTGTTTCTCTGTCCTTTTAAATATTTATGTAATAAAAGTTTTTTACTCCTGTTTCTTCAATAAAAAGGAGTTGTCCTCAGCTGCCTGTTCCCCCAGCTCTCCCTCGTGCCGCCTCTCCAGAGCTGCAGCCTCCTCTGACTTTCTCAGGAGCAAGGGGCCATCAGCTCCCACCCACCGCTGCCAAGACTGGTCTAAATGGGTCACCTCCATTGTCTAACCACCCTCGTTAGTTCTGAGGTTATTTCCAGGGCTGATTTAACCCATTTTGGTGGCATTGTTATGGAAATGACCAGTTCGGTTCTTGTGTCGAGCACTCTGCTCTGCCACCAGGCGCAGAGCAGAGGGCTTGGCACCAGCTCTGCTTGGCAGGAGCTGCTGTGGTCGGAGGTTTCCAAATTCCTGCGAAGGCCCCTGTGGCACCCGGTGTCTGCCCACACGGCCCAGCTTCTGCTTCTGTGGCCGCAGGTGAGCGGTGGCTGAAGCTGCTTCTGTGCTCAGCGCTCCTGGGACAGAGAATTTGGAGTGATGGATTTGTGCCGAAGCTGCTGCTCTAGGCTGGAATCTCGTGGCAGAAATAGGGGTGTTAGCGTGCGGGGGTCCCTACGCAGGGAAGGATCAGGGTCGCTATTGAAGCCCTGGGGACGAGCTGTGCTGTGGCGTGTCCCAGCACCTGGGTACTCAGCTGTGAGTTGCTGTGCAGGGTTGATGCCATCGTGGGAGCCATCAGTGGCTCCGGTGCTGGCATTAGGGAACAAGCAGGACCCAGTCGTGACACCCACCTCCCTCCACGTCCCAGTTTGGTGATTCACCCCACGTGGGGAGCTGCGAGACCAACCGGCAAACCCCGGGGGCCCCCGGCAGTGGCGTGGCAGGCAGACGTGGGCACTATCGGTGCCACCGAGGTGCTTTGCTGGAACCCAGTCAAGTGTGGAAAGTGCTGTCAGATTTTCCACTGCCGGGCTCTGGAGAGCGTCTCCAGCGCGTCCCCACTGAGGGGCCGAGCTATTTACAGCTCTCCTTGCTGCAAGCGTGCCCGGAGAATCCGTTGTCACAACTCACATAGCAAATGGTGAGGCCACAGCCGTGCCAGCCGGGCTGCTCAGGGCTGCCTCCGTAGCTGCTCCTGTAACCCTGGCATCACCCCAGATGGACCTACAGAGCCGTGTGCACGTGAACGCACACGCAGAGCGCACCACGGTGTCTAGAACAGGGGTTTCTCCATCACAAAATCTCCCTGACGGAGCCTTTGAGGATGCTGAGCGCTGCTGGAGGGGGAGCTGAGCTGTGGGGCATTGGGCACCAACCACCATGGGCGTCGTGCGTCCCCGAGGGGCGAGGAGGGCACGAGGTTGACCTGCACCGTCCAGGGCTCTGCGCCCATTACCAGACTGGGAACGTGAGGCACAGGCAAAGGCCATCAGCGCTGGGCCGAGGCTGGCAGGAGCCGTGACCGTGCCACGGAGGAGTCTTGTAGAGCCCCGTGGCACTTGGAGCGGCATCTGCCTGGCAGCGCGGCCCCCGTGGCTCCATCTGCCACTAAATACCGAAGCCAAGGACAGCGAGGGGTGGTCCAAGGGACCCTCCCTGGCCCCAACAGCCCCAGCACAGCCCAACGGAGCAAGGAGGGCTGGTGCCAGTCCTGAGCACCCCCCGGGCACTGTGCCCGTGCCCATGGCGGGGAGCCCGGCCCCGGGCAGGGACGCAGGGTAGGATCAGCAGCTGCTCGGTTGAATGCGGCCCGTGCATCGAATGCAATCGAAGCAGCTGGGCTCTGCCGGGGCCGATGCCAGCGCTCGGAGGACCCTTCGGGGGTTGAGTGCCGTGGCTCGGTGCTCTAAGGCCCTGAGGGTTTGGGGCAGCCAAGGCACGAGGGCATTTCTGCTGGGGGGAGGGGGGTTGGGCGCTGCCTCCTGCCCCCAGTCTGTGCCCTGGGCAGCTGCTGGTTCCTGGGCAGGGGCAGAGTTTGTCCTTGAGGCCCCCCCGACGAAGCCGAGCCCTTCCCTCCCCTTCGGGCGCCCCTGAGGCTGCTCTGTCTCTTTAAAAGGACTCCAGGCGTGGCTGTGGCACCGTCATCCCATCCCAGCCGGACAAGGGATCGGACAGTCCCGGACAGCCCTGGACAGCTGGCGCCAGACGCGCTGGCACACCGTGGATCGCAGCCTCCGCAGGTACCGGGAGCTGAACTCACCGGGCTGGGGCTGTGTGGGGACTGGGGGGCTCTGGGGGCAACAAGGGCTGGGGAACTTGCTCGCCCTACCCCAGCTGGTGTCCTTGGACTAAGGGAGTGAGTCCTGGGGCACAGCAGACACCTGGGGACACTGGTGACAGGGGTGAGCTGGGCTAGCACTGCCCAGGCATCCTCCTGTGAGCAGGGACGGAGCGATGTGTTTGAGATTGGCACAGAGGGTGTGAGCTGGAGAGGCTGTGCCACCCACCAGGGTCCATCCTCGTGGGCACAACGTCCCCCCAACGCTGACCCGTCTCCCGCAGCACAGCCATGGGTGAGTGGGGCTTCCTGAGCTCACTACTAGACGCGGTGCAGGAGCACTCGCCCATGGTGGGCCGGTTCTGGCTGGTGGTGATGCTCCTCTTCCGCATCCTGGTCCTGGCCACCGTGGGCAGCGACGTCTTCGAGGACGAGCAGGAGGAGTTCGTCTGCAACACGCAGCAACCGGGCTGCAAACCCGTTTGCTATGACGCCGCCTTCCCCATCTCCCACTACCGCTTCCTCGTCTTCCACGTCGTCGTGCTCTCGGCCCCCGCCGCTCTCTTCGTCATCTTCGCCGTGCATCAGGCGGCCAAACCGGGGCGTGGGGGAGCCCCCGGCCAGCGCGCCCGCCGCCTCCAGCCCTTCTACGTGGGCAGTGTGGTGGCACGGATCGCGGCCGAGCTGGGCTTCCTCTTGGGCCAGGCGCTGCTCTATGGCTTCAGGGTGCAGCCGCTCTTCGTCTGCCGCCGGCGGCCTTGCCCACATCGCGTCGACTGCTTCGTCTCCCGCCCCACTGAGAAAACCGTCTTCATCCATTTCTACTTCGTGGTGGGGCTGGTCTCGGCGCTGCTCAGCCTGGCCGAGCTCGCACATCTCCTGCGCAAGGGCCCCCCGCCCC
>VWZK01020553.1:155997-173732 GCA_013396935.1 Baryphthengus martii | reverse complement strand
GGGGGGACCCACCGTGCCAAGGGTGGAGGGGGCTACGGGGGCATCTGATTGTGCAATGGGTGGAGGGGCTGCGGGGGGGGTGTCGGTTTGTGGTGGGTGTAAGGGTCTGCAGGGGCACCTGCTGGGACACGGGTGGAGGGGGCTGCCTGGGCACCCACCATGGAATGGGTGGAAGGGGCTACGTGGGGACCCTCCATGGAATGAACGGGTAGAGGGGGCCGTGCGGGGACCCCCTGTGCCACGGGTGGAGTGGGCTGTGTGGATTCTCGCTGTGCACACCCTGGGTGTGGAGGGGCCACAAGTGGAAGAGCTGTGCGTGGGGAGCTGCCTCCCTGCCCCAGGAGCCATGGGTAGGAGAGGTCTGCGTGGGGACCCACCATGTGCACCCCAGCATGGAGGGGTCACGAGTGGAGAGGGGGGCTGCGCGAGCACCTGTCCGTGCGCACCCCACAGAGGAGGGTCCGTGTGGGGACCTGCCGCTGCCCACCTGTGAGGGGTGCTGTGGAGAGGTCAAAGGTTGGGAGCCTGGAGATCCACTGGGATAGTGAGGACCCTCTGGAAAAGCCGTGTCTAGGCAGGGACACCTCAGGGTGGAACTGCTTGGGCCACAGGCCGGCAGTAGCACCAGTTGGTGGAACGAACGGTGGGGAGACGGGGGCAGGTCCTGAAAGGCTGAGCCCACCTCCCACGGACAGGTTGCTCAGTGGCTTCGTCCTCACACGAAGAGGGATGGGGCCTTCAAAGAGGTGCTGGGTCCCCATAAACATGGGGGCTTCAGACTCGTGACGGGAAGACCCCCAACCAAAATCACAAGGATTTGAGAGGCAAAACCGCCCGTCCAGCAGCACCCGTGTATCTCGGGAAGAGAGGAGAAGGGGGAACCCCCCGGCACCCCAAGGCCTTGCGGCGGCTCCAGGCAACCGGGGCTCAGCTTCCCAGCCCTTGGCTCCGCGCCCCAGCAAAGCTCCCTCTGCGAACTGGGGATGCTGGGGGAGAGCCACGGGACAGCCCTGCTCCCTCGGCTGGCTTTTCTCATTGAAATGAGGAGCGATTTAGCGCAGAGGGAAGCATTGAAAATAGCCTTGCAGCTCCCGCCAGCACGGCTGGGCTGGGTGTGTGTGTGAGTGCGCGGCTCTCCCCTCTTCCCCTTTCTTCCCTCTGAATCAAACCAGATGTCTCTCCCATGAAATGCGATTGCAAGAGCTTACACTGGAGAGAGACAATGCAGGGAGCTGCGAGGCTCCCACCGAGCCACATTGCGCTGCAGCTCTGGCAGAGGCCACGGCTGCGGCGACGGCTGGGGACGGAGCTGGGGGGGATGGTGGCACTGACGCCTTGTCACCCAAGCAGGAATTTTTTACCCCTCCGTCACTGTGTTTGGTTCGATTTCCTCTCTCGGCTCCTTGCAGCGAGGTTTCTCCCTCTCCCCTCCCTCCCTCTCTCTGGGTCTACGAGCAAGAAGATCTCAGCTTGCAGATGAACTAAGCAGATGGGGCACCCAGCACAAGGAAATGTCTCATCCACTGACTCAGACGGTAAGGTGTTGCTGGAGCTTTCCCTGCGAGTTTGCCCAGGCACTTTGGGAATTGGAATTTGGCTTTCGGTTCGGTTTCTGGCATCCGGGTTTCCCGATCCGTTAGGCACAAAGTCAGCGAGGTGCTGGGACAGCGGCCGGCGGGGCTGGTGGTGGCAGGTTCCTTCTGCTGCAGGAGGACCCGGATCCAACGGGGCTGCTGCGGAGCGGGAGGGTTTGGGGTTTGTGTTGTGAGTGTCCAAAAAAAAAAAAAGGAGGGGGAGATAAAAAAGTATATCTAAGAACAGAAGAACCCACCTCACACTGTTGTGTTCCACGTGGCTCATTCGGCTCTTGAGAGGTCCCTTCCAACCCAACCCATTCCACGATTCTCTGATGGTCCAAGTGTCTTGGATTACTCCGTGGTTTTTTTAACCTTCACATGGTGGTGGGACTCGTGAAAGTCTGGCAATTTGGGAGGTTTTCCTTCGCCTTCGAGGCGGTGTCTGTTTGTCTGGTGACGCGATGGACGGTGGCTCTCCCTGCACACGCACGCGAATCATGCTGAGCGTGTGTTTTGTCCGGACGCGCTCCGTCCTGTGTGTCACGTGGAGGTTACACAGGCAGGAAAGCGTGCGCTTAACACAGGTGGGTGTTCACGCACACGCGCGCCTGGCTCGCCGACACGCTTGAAACCGTGTAAAAAGCCGGGGTGTATCCGCAAAATGTGAGCGCGCAAAGCGAGCGCGCGAGGAGCGAGCGTCGGCACGAGGTGCGGACGTAAGGTGGGTTTTGATATGAATGTTTTGCACGCGCGTGTGTCTGTAGAGAGGCGCGTTCGTGACACGGGCGCGATTCGTGCTCATAAACACGGGTCAGGGTATCGTTGGGAACCACCGTGTTTTGTCCTGTAAATTCTGGAGCAACGTTGTCATCGGTCGGAGCTTGACGTCGCTCGCGAAGCCGATAACGAGGCCCGCTCTGTAGGGGTCACGGCATTGTAAGGACACCGTTTGGTGTCCAGCCTCCATTTTAGGTTCAGTCCTGGGGCTTTCGGGAGAAGAAAGTGCCCATCGAAATCCTAAAGTGAAAAGTACAAAAACCCACCCAACCGAACCAGACCTGCAGAGCTACAGCCCGGAGCTCTCAAACAGCACAAGCCAGGCCCAGAGATCGTAAAACTAACTAAAAAGTTTGCTCCACTCTGCAAAAATAATGAGTGGGGGGGGTTTCTTTTCATTTGCCTTCTCCTGGGGCTTTTGGATTTCGCTCCAGTTACATCACCTCGCTTCTCCTCGCAGCCACGAGGCCTAGAAACTTACTTTTTAAAACGAAAATTCCCACTCGCGCGTCTTCACATGACTCACGGAGCTGGGAATTTCAGGCCGACGACGAGCGCTCGGTCGAAAAATTGTGAGAACTGGCAACACGGGCAATGACTAATCCTGATGGGTCCCTGATAGCGGCGCGTCTCAGTTCGTACAGGGTTTTGGGGGCGTAGCTGGGCTCTGACCAAGGCTTTGATCCTCCTCGGGGCGATAGCGACGGCTCGGGGATGATGCCTCCCGTCTGGCACGGCTGCCCTCTGGGGAAGCTGCGTTTCAAGAGGAATTCAGCTTAAAGTTAGTGCTGCCAGGTGGCTTGGATGGTCCGAGGGAGCTGGAACCGCTCACCAGGGCTCGTATCACGGCGCTGTCAGAGGTTTGAATGTTTGCAGCTCGCTGGATGTGGGAGTAAAAGGTGATTTTTCCCAGCTCCAGGTAGCGTCGCTGGATCGCGAGTGGAGCCGTTCGCTGCGGGCGCAGCTCCATCCGGCCTGCAAACGGCCCTGTCAAGGTTTTGGCAGAAACACGGTGTTTCTAGTTAAAAAGTTGGTATTTCCAAATGTTTTTAAAATCCACGTCCCTGAATTACTGTCAGAGAAGTAAAAAAAAAAAAAAAGTATAAATTAAAACCAGGGACGAGGGAAGACTCTGCCAAGCAGAGAGGTTGGGATCGTGTAGCAGCGTCACGTGCTCCTCACCCCTTTCTGAGGCAAGAGGTTGCAGAATGATCAAAGAAAAGGGAGAAACTGCAAAGTGCAGCCGCTGCTGATGCCAGAGCAGCCGGGGAGGGGAGGCCGGGCACCGCCGCCTGTAACAGAAAGAGCCCTGGCGAAGGGCAGAGGAAAGCTGACGTTGACTGAGGTGGTGCCAGCAGCCTGTCCTGAGACAAAACAGTCACTCACATTCATCATCAAGAGCAGACACAGGAAAGAAACTTTCTGGGTTAATTAATCCCAAATTCTAGGACAATTTTGGTGGACACTCCCCAGTGCTGCATCCCTCTGCCCCACTGAGGAGCCTGAGGGGCTGGAGCGTGGCCAGAGAAGGGCAACGGAGCTGGGGAAGGGTCTGGGGAGGAGTGGCTGAGGGAGCTGGGCTTGTTCAGCCTGGAGAAAAGGAGGCTCCGGGGAGACCTTCTGGCTCTGCACAACTCCCTGACAGGAGGCTGGGGGGAAGCTGGGATCCAGGGCTCTTCTCCCAAGGGATGGGACAAGAGGAACCGGCCTCCAGTTGCCCCAGGGGAGGTTGAGGTTGGACAGGAGGAGCAATGTCTTCTCCCCCAGGGTTGTCCAGGCCTGTGCCAGGCTGCCCAGGGCAGGGCTGGAGTCCCCCTGATCCCTGGAGGGGTTTCCAAGGCCTGGAGCTGTGGTGCTGAGGGACAGGGCTCAGTGGTGCCCTGGCAGGGATGGGGTAATGAGTGGACTCCAGGAGCTCCGAGGGCTCTCCCAACCCAAACAATTCAGTGATTCTCTGATTCTATTCACGGGCAGCTCCTCTCAATAACTGCTCGGCCACGCGTGCAACAGGAGGATCCCCAACGCCCCCAAGCTGGAAAGGATCCCTCACACCCCGCGGGCATGTGAGGCTGCGAGCCCACAATCCCATCTGGCAGCCCCACGTCCTGGCCGTTTCGTTTCCTGCAGGACGAGGTTCAGGAATTGATCTGCCCTCCGTGGCAGCCGATGCACCCGCGGGTCGGTCCCTGCAGCCCCATCTGTGGCCGCCACCGTCCCGCGTGTCGATTTTAAACCTCTTTGCTCCATAGACGGGGCCGATAGCGAGAGGCGTCGCGCTCTCCGCGTGGACGTCCTAAAGTGCTTTGCAAACATTTGTTAATTAAGCTCTTCTAGCAGATAAGTAAATTACCACAAAGCTTTGATCCAAAGCTCCTTGAAGTCCATTGGTTTCGGTGAGTCCAGGACCATGGGATCAGGCCCAGGAGAGCAGATTTTAAACCCCCTCAATTTTGTTAAGAGCTCGGCATATTGGCTGCAGATGGAGTGCTAAGCTACAGGGACAATCTGGCGGGGGGCTGCTGGTGCCGAGCGATTTGCAGACTCGATCGTGGTTGAACGTGTGGAGGTTTGGGGCTTCTGGTTGTGATTTTTTTTTTTTTTTTTGGAGAATGCTGCCCTAAGCTTGCTCAAGAAATTCCTTCAATTTGAAATCGGGGTGATTTTAGGCCTGGGGTAGAAAGGAGTTTGGTTTCAGGGTCGCACTCTCCCCATGTAGTTTGTTTTCCAAGGAATGCTTTTTCTTCGCGTCGGATCCCGTCTTCTGCAAGCAGATAATTCCCAGTTCCAGTTTACAGAGCGTAAGGATTACCGTGTTTCCTCAGATACATCCTCTCTTAAATTTTGTCCGGGGGACGTTGTGGTTTTGGTCGCTTGTCTTGTATTTCTGAATCCACGCCATCCCAGAAGCCCCGTCGTGGCTGCTCCGGGCCCACGTGCGGATCAGCGCCTCGGGCATCGTGCCGTCCTCTGCCGCGGTGCCAACGGGGCAGGTTTCCCGCATGTGGTCCCGTCGGCCTCCGGCTGCATCCGCACCAAGTCAGATGCTTCCTGGACTTGTCAAGCTTGAAGCCCCATGTGCTGGCCAGATGGTCCGTGTGTGCCCAGCAAATCCAACCCCTCCAGGATGTGTTGGATTCGCTGCGCGTTCGTCGTCAAGCTGTGCGGCGCACGTGCGCGTGGTTCCGTCCAGGAAACCTGGCACGAGGACACGGCAGCCCCGTCCAAGGGGCTTACCTGTCTCCTCTGACCCCAACAAACGAGCATGGTCTGTCCAGGGCCGGTGGGAGAGGGAGATGTGCCATACTTCCAGTGTCAAGATGAGGATCTGAGTTGGGAAATCACACCAGCTTGCGCTAGGGTGCAACCAGAGCGGCAGAGCTGTTTTCCAGAGCTATAAACAAGCTCGCTCGGCACTGTCGTGTCTTCCTGCCTGGAAGCTCAGGGCATCTCCAGTGCTGGGGAGGCTGCCCCTCAAATCCTGGGTTTGGTTTTGGGCCTCTCCCTCCCAGAAGGAGCTGGAGGGGCTGGAGCGTGGCCGGAGAAGGGCAACGGAGCTGGGGAAGGGTCTGGAGCAGGAGTGTGGGGAGGAGCGGCTGAGGGAGCTGGGCTTGTTCAGCCTGGAGAGGAGGAGGCTCTGGGGAGACCTTCTGGCTCTCCACAACTCCCTGAAAGGGCCCTGGAGGGGTTTCCAAGGCGTGGAGATGTGGTGCTGAGGGACAGGGGTCAGTGGTGCCCTGGCAGCGCTGGGAGAACAGTTGGACTTTGTGATCTCAAAGGTCTTTTCCAACCAAATCGATTCTGTGATTCGTCTTCTGCTGGTTTAATGTTCTTTCCCAATTATGGGTGATTTTAAATGAAAACAGAGAAGGTTCTTAACTCGGGGTGAGGTCCAGTGAAATCCCATCGCCTCTCAGGAGCACGGCTGTGGGTGTCAGGCCTGGCTGCCGTCAGATTTTTGGTCGTAGGCGGCCGGCAAAGAGCTCCAGTGGTGGCTTTGGATATCCTTGCACGGAGGGGAAGATCAATGCCTCGTTCCCTCTGACTGTGCTGGAAAACGGCGGCGCTGGTTATTCACAAAGCGCTCTCAACACACAAAGTTAAATAGATCTAAAGGAGATTTTATTTTTTTCTGCTCCTTTAATCTTGGTGTTTACCTGTAACCCAAGCCCTTTATAAATCTCAGGCAGTCGTGATCCTTATGGATTTTGTATCTTTATAGGCCATTTGACCAAAGTCATGCAGTGGGTCCGTGGCAGAGCCAAGGTGCTGGCGTTTCTCCTCTAGACAAGCACCAATATCACGTCCTTTCCTTACCTTTCCCCATCGTATTCCAGAGTGGTTGTTGCACGTTGTGCCAGAGATGAGGAAAGTCACGTTGCACGTGATGCCTCCTTTCCAGAGACGCTTTAATCACCCTCGTCGTACTCCGGAGCTCTTCCTGTCGCTGCTAATTTTAGCCTCCTGATGGAAGTCACCGCACGGAGTGTCGGGGTGGGATGGAGCCTGAGCCGTGCAGGTGCGTTGTGATCGCTGCGACACGTCGCGGTGCTCCTAGCGCTGCTCCAGCAGCCTGGACATCAGGAAAAGCCCAAAGAGCGCGTCTTGCCGCTTTTTCAGACGGTCATCGTGGAATCCCAGACTGGTTTGGGTGGGAAGGGACCTTCCCAGCTCAGCTGGTGCAGGGAGCAGGGACATCTGCAACTGGAGCAGGTTGCTCAGAGCTCCATCCAACCTCCCCTGGGATGGTTCCAGGGATGGGGCAGAAACCACCTCTCAGGGCAACCTGGGCCAGGCTCTCACCACCCTCAGCACCAACAATTTCTCCTTCTCTCTGATCTATATCACCCTCTTAGTTCAAACTCATCCCCCTTTGTCCTGTCCCAACAGGCCCTGCTCAAAAGTCCATCCCCAGCTTTCTTCTAATCGCTGAAAGGCGCCCAGAAGTTCTTTCTTTGCCTGTCGGGTGGGGTTGCAGGCGGCCATGCCCCACTCTGTGGGGTTTGCTCTGTGGAGAGCAGGGAGACAGCGAGGGCAGGGCTAAGGCAGGAAAAGATCTCAGAGGAGCTAATTTGAGCATGTTAAAGAGTTCTTGGAGTTCTCCTCAGCTCTGCCTTCCAGGGGTTAAGGATCCCGACAACACCTCTGCTTGCTGGTTTGGAAAACGAGGAGAAGAAGGACTGTGTCCAGCCTCGACCCATCTCGGCTTTGCCCACAAGTCCCTCCCGAGGGGGACTGGAGCGTGCTGAGCGAGCCGCGCCACGAAGCAGAATCGGGCCCTGAGCCAATTTAACCCTTCTTCTTATCAGTCTAGACATCCTCATTATCCAGATCAACGTCTGATCCCTCGCTGAGTCCCACTAAGCTGCTGCCTCCGCGGCGCTGGGCGCCCAACGCCCCCAAACCGGGGACTCCCCTTTTTGGGTAGGATCCTGCCCCCGGCCCCGCTCCCTGCGCCCAGGAGCGTGGCGTGAGCGTGCGTCGTTAAGAGCGCTTTGCCGATTCAAAGTCTTCCCTAATGCTTTTACTACTGCTATTTAATAGATGGTGTTAATTTTTATTATTCATTTGCTTTAAAAGAAGCGTTTCCATAGCAACGGGGAGATGTGCGCTGCTTCTCAGGCACGTCAAGTGGACACGTTCCCGGCCTTCTCCAAGATGGGCTGACAGCCCACTGTGGGACAGGGCTGTCCAGGAGGGAGCTGGGACTCCACCGGCGCTGCGCGTCGATCCCTGAGCGGGCTGGTGCGAGCAGGGCCACCCGGAGCAGGTGGCAGCACTGTCTGTGTCACCCGAAGGTCCCCTTGTGCCACTGAAAAGTTCCTGCTGGGTGGAGATTTTGCCCCTAAATGTTGAGGGTGCTCTAAGAGAGCGGAGTTGGCATGATAACAGAACCACAGAATCAGAGAATCACAGAATGTCTTTGGTTGGAGGAGACCTTCGAGATCATCTGCTCCAACCTTGGACCCAACACCACAGGCTCGAGTGCATGGGGGACCCAGGAACGAAGCGCCCGCCGCCAAATATGGCATTGCCGGGTGTCCCGCTCCCCAGAGCCACCTGAGAAGGTGCCTTCTCTCCTTTTATATTTTCCAGTCAGCCGCAGAAGGACCAGGACTTGGAAGTCAGGCGAAAATCCAGCAGATCATCCACCTGCCGGATGTCAAATCCCTGGCCTGGTCCCGAAGAAGCTGCTGGAGGAGGCTCTGAGCCTCGGTGCCGGCTCCGGAGGGTGAAGGGCCGAATGTGCGGCTGCTCAGGCACCACCTCCCTGGTCCCCGGCGGTGGACGGGCTCTGGTACACGTAAGGCTGGAGTGAAAGGGGAATGTGGGCGATGGAAAGGAGGTCCCAGGAGAACTGCTTCTTCCTGGATTTGCCGATGAGATTTAAATACCGGTTAAAGGTTTGAAATTAGCCTCTGACTTGTCCAGTCCTGCTCACACCGTATCCAGCCGGCCTTGGCTCGATGCTTTGCTGCAGTCTGAGAGGTTTGGATGAGATGATCTCCAGAGGTTCCTTCCAAACCCCCTTCATGCTGGGATCCTGGGATTGTTCCTCCTGTGTGAAGCGAGACCATCCCAGGAAGGATGCGCCTCACACCACGGCTTCTGGGGGGCCGAGGGGCCCGAGGTGTGAGCAGGTGAGGAACGAGGTCAACCTCTGAATCATTGGGGACCACGGACACGGGGGGGTGGTGGAGGAAACCTCATGTGGGGGCTGTAAGATGTGTCCTCTGGAGAAGAGTTCGCAGCAGAGGAGATGCAAGTGGCCAAGGTGAGGCTCAGCTGGGAGAACTCCGGCGCCGTTCAGCAGGAGCCTGAGCCCAGTGATGGCTCTGAAAGGAGCTGGTGCTCTAATTGGTGCCATTGCTGGCAGCTCGAACACAGGGCCCCATGCTGGGGAGTCCGTGGGGACCACGGCTCCTCTCTGCCCAGCCCGGGGGGATCCCTGCGGGGCTGGAGCGAGACACGCTGTCGCCTCGGCCTCGCTGGGTACGGGTGGCTGCGGCAGAGGGGAGGCTGATGGCACCAGAAGCACAGAATGGCACAATCCCAGCATGGTGGGGGCTGGAAGGGACCTCTGGGGATCACCTGGTGCCCTCTCCCCTTCTCCAGCAGGGTCACCCAGAGCAGGGGGCCCAGCAGCGCAGGGTCCAGGTGCCTTTGGAATCTCTCCAGAGAAGGAGACTCCCCAAGCTCTCTGGGCAGCCTGGGCCAGGCTCCAACCCCCTCCCACCAAAGAAGTTGCTCCTCCTGCTCCCAGGGAACCTCCTGGGTTCCAGTCGGTGCCCGGTGCCCCTCGTCCTGGCGCTGGGCACCCCTGAGCAGAGTCTGGCCCCAGCCTCTTACACCCCGGGAGCCCTTGAGCTCTTGCTCAGCATCGCTCAGCTCCCCTCTGGGGCTGCTCTTCTGCAGCTGAACAGCCCCAGGGCTCTCAGCCTTCCCTGGCCACACAGATGCTCCCGGCCCCTCAGCAGCTTCCCAGCCTCCCCTGGACTCTCTCCAGTAGCTCCTGCTACCTCCCTACAGCGACTGGGTCCCCGGCCTCTACGTCGCGCTGGCAGGTCACCAACAGTTGCATTTCCCCACCGCTTTCTCTGTTGTCAGAGCGCTGGAAATTGTCATCTTCACGGAGGTCACAGCCAGAGGCAGTTGCTCAATCCAGCGACTCCTGAGCAGCCTCTGAAAGCTGCGGCCTTAGGGGAAACCAGCAGTGAGGGCCCCGGCGAGCGGCAGGTCCCGCGTCGCTCCGGTTCACTCTGTGCCTTCTCCCGCTCCGCCGGAGCGGTGGCTTCCCCAGGGCCGGGCTAGGGGTCCCCCTGCTCAGCCCCCTGGGGAGAGCAGCTCCTGGTGATGCTCTGGTTCCGCTTGCTCAGGCTGAGGATCGGGAATGGCAGGTGGCTTGGGACAAAGCACCGTTGTCTTCCCCCCGCCCTCGCCAGCCCGCGGCATCCCTGGGGTTTTGGGGGGCTCCGGTAAGTCAGGTGCAGGGAATTCTGTCTAGACGGGACCCGCCGGGAGCGTGGTGGCATCATAATGGTCCCGCGGGGACCCCCGCGCAGCTCCGGGCCGCACAAAAGCCGCCTTCAGAGCCCGCGCCTCCCCCTGCGCCTCCGAGAAGTGGAGAAACACAAAAGCGAGAGGCAGGAGGAGCTGGTGGGAGAGAGGGAGGAAGGGAGGGAGGGAGGGAGAATCCCCCCATGGCCGGCAGCTAATCCCAGCTCCTCTCCGAGAGGGATCTCGAATAACAAACGCCCGTGGTCGAGGCCAGATGGATTTGATTTAATAACAAAGCAGGGGAGGGGAGGGTGGGGGGCTTGGGATCATTTCAGAGCCTGCCAAGGGGCCGGATCCTCTGCAAGCAGCAAAGGGCCACCTGGTGTAAAATCCAGGCTTGAGCTCAGATGTTCCTCAAGATGCTTTGGCGGTGGGAACGTCTCCCTGCCCCACAGGAGCTCCTGGGGTCCCTCTGGGCTGCCCGTGGGATGCAGGGCCGTGCCGAGCACCCAAGGGCTGCGGGTTTCTCCCGTGGATGTGGCTGGGAGAGAGAAGGTGAAGGGGAGCAGAAGGAGCCTGAGGGTTCCATAGCCCGGCTGTGATGTCTCACTCGGACAAGGGCTCGGCGCTGCCTTGGGCTCAGACTTCTTCCTGGGGTGGCCAGCGAGAGAACCAAGTTGCCGCCCCTGCCTTGTTTTTCCAAAGCCAAGAAACACCCTCCCGTGCATCCTGCGGTTGGCTGAAACCTCCCGCTCCGTGATTCCAGCGTCTTGGAGGCCAGGAGGTGACTCCAGGCAGTGTCATCCCAACCCCAGGAGATGCCGAAGGAGGGGGCAGCGGGTCTGCGGAGGGGCACCTCGCCACGGGGCCCTCCCCACCACCGGGGTTTGCCACGTCTGCCAGTTGGTGCCTGGGCCAGGCAGCCTCCCTGGAGATCTTGTTTCTGGAAACTGGAGAAGCTGCGGCGCTGCCCCCGCCACCTCCCGGAGCGAAGCCGCTGGGACGTGCCGCTGTCAGCCCGACACCTGCAGCTCAGCCCGGCTGTCGGCTGCTCACCAGGCCCAGCCACATCTCCTGGCGCTTTGCCTCGGCAGCAACCAGATCCCGGCGCCAGCAGAGGAGAGTTCTGTGCTCCAGGGAGGATGCCGGAGCCACGCGGCTGGGCTGGAAGGACCGTGGATCCATCCCAGAAGCAGGGAGCTGGGGAGCCTGGCTCCGTGTCCGGCATGAGGACACGGAGAGGCCGGGATGCAGGAGCTGTCCCTTGCAGCCCACAATCCCAGCGTGGTGGGGGTTGGAGGTGCCCTCCAGCAGGGTCACCCAGAGCAGGGAGCTCGGGATTGTGCCCCAGCAGGTGACACCTCCCCTCTGCTGGTCCGTGGGGTTGTTCCTCCCCAAGGACAGGACCCTGCACTTGCCCTTGCTGAACTTCAGGAGGTTCCTGGAGACTCCAGTGGCTCCTGTTGCCTTTTTGGTCCATCGCTATGAGGTTTTTACCTGCCCAGGGCACTGCGTTCATCCCAATCCCCGTCCCACCCGGTCCTTGGTGGCACCACGTCAGCTCGCTCCCTGCTCCCTGCAGCTGGTTTCCGATTCCTGCTTTCCCCCAGCAGCTTTGTTGGCAGCGTGTCCCGTCTCCTGGCCGGCTCCCCGGGACTATCTGCTGTCCGGGAGCCTTTTCTCCCCATCTCTCCTCCCTCCCTCCCTCCCTCTCCAGCTCGCTGTTGGCAAACGGCCTGGAGAGAGAACTGGGCCAGCGAAGGGTGGTTGCTGCTCAAGGGGAGGGAGGTGAGCGTGGGGCTGCTGGGCCACCTCCAGCGTCGGTGGAGGTTGTTTTCCCCCACACCAGCATCAAGTGGAACCGAGGGACTGCTCCCCACAGCCCCGAGCTGCTCTGGGTGCCTGGGGACAAGCACCACGGGCACCAGGGCCCCTGGTGAGAGACGGCTCCTCTCCCCGTCCCCTTGGCATCCCTTGGTAGGACGCCAGCCCGTTACGGGAGCTCAGCACCAGTTGTTACCAGGCTCTGGTGTCCTCACGAGGAGCGGTTGCTCGGCCCTGGCACTGTGCCTATAAAAACGAAGCCGTGCCTGTGGCACCAGTGCCACGAGCTCTGCGGCGACAGCCACGGCGAGGGGGTGGCATCGACATGGATCAGCACCCATCCTGAGCTGCTGGGAGCCCTGGAAGCTTTGAAGGAACTCTGGGCAGCCAAGTGATGCCCACATCACCCTGGGTCTCCAGGCTGGAGACTCCTCAGAGGCGAGGGACATCTCTGTTGTGCAACCTGGCCACCTTCAGAAGCCGCAGGGGGAGGGCGGCTGCGACGCTGGCGGCCCCCAGGGTTCACCCACCTCAAAATCCCTGAGAGATGGAGCCGGGAGCTGCCGCGGACAGCATTGTCCCAGGACTGGACTCGCCTCTTCTGTGCTGCACACGTCAGACACGAGATGGTGCTGCTGCTCGCTCCTGCTCCTGCTCCTGCTCCTGCTCCTGCTCCTGCTCCTGCTCCTGCTCCTGCTCCGGCTCCTGCTCCGGCTTCTGCTCCGACTTCTGCTCCGGCTCCTGCTGGGCTGAGCCGAGCCGAGCCGAGCTGAGCCGAGCCGAGCCGAGCCGAGCCGAGCCTTGGACCTTCTCCGGCCAGGAGAGCACCCACCTAGGGACAAATCCAGCAGCACCTGTGACCCTGCCACCGGTCCAGAGAAGGGCAGCGAAGCTGGGGAAGGGTCTAGAGCATCTCCAGCACATCCAGCACAGCCCCTTTTCGCAGCAGCATGGGCTCCATCCCGCCCAGCCCAACCTAACCCTCTAGTTTCAGCTCTGCGGTCAGATCTAAAGCTGGGATCTCCCCGGCTTCCCCCGATCCCAAACCCCTTCCGGAGTTTGAACCACGGGGCTTGCGAATCACAACCCGCAGCCACGGGGCACTTGGCAACGGGCAAACAAACAGCCGGGCGCGGAGCTGGGCCGCCGGGCTCCGTCCCACCACAGCCCACAGTTAATGAAATCGAGGACGGAAAGGCCCGTTCAGCTGCCTGGCCTCTGCTGCCTGGGACCGAAACCGAGCCAAGGGCACTTTTTACATCACGTCTTTCCTTTGATGTGGAGTTAATCGATTCATTTCCAGCCTCCACCACCGCCTCTCGCGTCCCAGCCCCATTGAGAAAGCTCCCAGTGCTCCTCCGCCCACGCGCTCGGAGATGCCGCAGGATCAGCTCAAGATTCGCAGCACCAGCAAAAAAACACTCAAAACCTCGACCGCGCGGCTGCTCCGGCGTCACCCCGGCCCGTGGCGACGGGCAAAGCGGAGCCCGGGCACCCCCCGCTGCCATCCGGGGGGCTCCGGTCCCTTCGCTGGAACCGATGCACAGAGTTTCCCCCCATGGGGTGAATTTGTTCTCCTTGCTTTGAGGAAAGACTTTTATTCCACCCATAGCGTCCGGGGTCACTCGAGCTCTGCGGGGTTAAATCCTGCACCCTCCTGACTCGGGCGCTGCGCTCTGCCCAGGGCTTCGTGTCACCTCCTGCTCTCTGCGGCTGAGCTCGTTTCTCTTTCTCCTTTGATCAGCGGGACTACCCCGGCGCTTCCGCTTTGTGCTATTTTTGGGCTCAAATCTCTCCAATTTGGCTTTTTGCAGCGCTCTGGCGTGATAAGGCCGCCCGGCCCCCATCCTCCTGCGCTCCCACCCCGGCAGCAGAGCCGAGCAGGGCTGGGAAGGAGAGGTGATGGTGAAGAGCAGGGAAATCCCCGCTGCAGGGACCTCTGTGAGAGGAAAGGAATGAAAGGCGGGTGCCGAAGCACTTCCCGGTGCCCAGTGGGAAGGTGGGATCCCTCCCCAGGAGGGTCCAGCCCTGGCACTCGGAATTGGGCCGCTCTCTGCTGTGGGAGGAACCCAGGAGGGGCTCAACGTGCCAAGAGCCCAGGAGGGTGTGAGTTGGGCCTGGGACCAGCAGATCAATCCCCATCCGTGTTGCGCTTTTCCCCTCAGATCCTGCTCACGGAGCTTTCCAGGCGTTGCTGGGTCACACTTGAGCTGAGGAGGGTTGTGGATTGGGGAGGAAAGAGGGAAAGAGTTCAGATTTCCTAGGATTCAGAGCTGAAAGAAGCAAACGCCGTATTTTGTATGAGAAGCTCTGGGCTGCCTCTCGCCCGGAGAGGGAGGAGCTCGTCACCGTAGGATCCAGGGTGGCCAACAGGACAGGCAGGCTCAGGAAAGGGATGAGGTGGCATTTTTGTAGGACTAGGGAGCTTACGAAGCATCTCTGGCATAAGAAGACCTCGAGCTGCTGGTAGCTGGATGTGCTGGGGCCAGATTTTCTCCTTCCAGCGCGTGAGGTGGTCTCCGTGGCCACGTCACCTGGGTGGTCAGAGATGCTGCTGTCTCCTTTCTCCAGGGAGCTGCCCAGAAGTGACAGAAGGAGCCATGCCTGGTGGCAGCCACCCAAGGAAAGGGAGCTGCTGGGGAGGTTGGGATGGTGCTCGGAGACACGGATCCACCTCAGGGTTTCCCCAGGGGTAAAGAAGAGTCAGGAGCATCACAGACCTGGGGACATTGTCCCCGAGGCCAGGTTTTGGGGCTGGGCTGGAGTGGAGAAGGGTGCTGGGGAAGCTCAGCAGGGCGGTGCTGAGCCCTGGAGGCAGGATGGCTTTTATCCACCTTTCCTGCGGGTCTTTGGCACAGCAGCCGGGGCAGGCCCAGCACCGCCAATGTCCTGGATCTTCTCCAGCTCCATCCTGCACAAACATCCCCTTTGGCACCTCCGCCACCCCGCGAGGAAGCCGACGAGCCGAAGCTGCCGAGGGTTTCTCTGGCCTGGGAGAAGGGCGGGCAGATCCGCATCCTGCCCGTGGCACTGGCTGCCAGACCTGCCGGAGCTGGGAGGCTCTGGTGGTTTGCGTGCCAGGGTGAGCTGCTGGCACAGAGGCACCAGAGGAAAACCTCCCCAGCCCTGCCAACTAGAGCCCTGCCCGTGCTCCCCTGGCTGTGCCGCGGGGTGAGGGGCGGCGCTGTGGGACTGTCCTCAGCCCGGCTCAGAGCGAGTGGTGGCCGGAGGGGCTGCTCAGCCCCAAGCCCTGACCCCACAGCCCGGTTGCACCCAGCCCATCCCTGCCTGGGGGTATCATCTTAGACCTTTTCAGAGCACCAATAGTGAGGGGCCAGGAATCTCAGTATCCCAGCGTGATGGAAGGGGTTGGAAGGGCCCTCTGGAGCTCCTCTGGTGCCCCCCCTGCTCCAGCAGGGTCACCCAGAGCAGGGGGCCCAGCAGCGCAGGGTCCAGGAGCCTTTGGAATCTCTCCGGAGAAGGAGACTCCCCAAGCTCTCTGGGCAGCCTGGGCTGCCTCCAACCCCCTCCCACCAACAAAGTTTCTCCTCCCGCTCCCAGGGAACCTCCTGGGTTCCAGTTGGTGCCCGGTGGCTGGTGGACCAGAGCACAGCCACCAGCGCTGCCCCAGCTGCCGCTCGCCCCAAGTTTCAGCTCTCTCAATAAATACAACTGGTAAATCTATTAATTTTACAGCTCTAATTGATGTATTGCTGTAATTACCTTTTATAACAAGGCAATTAAACCCTATTAAAGATTATTAGCTAATTAAAACTCCTCTGTACACACACACACCAGCCCCCATTATGTGCACAGATTGTCGGTGGGGGGAACTGGAAGCCCGTGGTGGTCAGGGCCTTGAGGGTCAGCACGAGGCGTGGGATGATGGGATGGATCAGGATGCTAGATGGGGAGCTTCGGGTCCTGTCCCTGCCTCTACCACATCTCGCTTCGTCTGTGGGCCCACCTCTTACTGCCGGGGCTAGAAGGGAGGGAGACAGCTCCGTACGCTCCGTACAATGATTTTCAGCGGTCTGGGATCAGATGGGAAAAAACCTCAGAGGCTGGGATCTTCTCCTGCTGGTAATCGGGTGGTTGGGGCTGTAGAGTTAACAGTGCTGTGTCTCGTTGGCCAGAGGAGAGGGTTGGAAAGCGAAAATCCCAGCTTGGAGATGGGGCGTGTCTGCTTTGGAAAGGAAAGAGCTGGAGAAACGACCCAGTGCAGGGGCCGGGAGCGAGGGGAGCGCGTCGGTTGGGGAGAGCACTGGGAAGGGGTCTGGGAGATCAAGGTGGCTCGGCCTGGGTTGCTCGTGCCTGCAAAAGCAGGTGACAAAAGCAGAACGGAGCCCCAGGGTCCTTGGAGAGAGCCCAGAAGAGCTGATAAGCCACCTGAGAAGCAGCTCAGAGGGCTCCCGGCGGGGCACTGCCGATGGCACATCCCCTTCCTACATCCCTCTGCGCTGGAGCAGCCGTGTGGTTGGGGGATGCCGGAGCTGCAGCTCCTCTGGCTGCCCTTGCCCCCCAGAGCAGCGTCACCACGGCCCCATGTGCAGGACTGCACCACGGCATCTGCAGGCACCCGGCGTTTCCAGGCTTTTTTCGCAGGCCTAAGAGCCTTGGAGGCTGAAAGGGGTTTGAAGCTCCAGGAAGGCGACTGTTTTCTGCCTTCTGAGTCACACCGAGGAGCTGCAGCCCGTGCCGAGAGCCCCTCGCTGAGCTCCGCGGCCTCCACGGCCACCCCTCGCCTGTCCCCCTGGCCCTGCTGCGCTCCAGCTCCTGCACGCTCCTGGAAACCGCAGGAATTCACGTTTTAGGGCTGAAAAAGCATCTTGCCGTGCTCGGGTTTGTGCCGTGGCCAGGTCTGTGCCACGCCCGGATCTGTGCCATACCTGGGTCTGTGCCATGTCCTGGCCTGTGCCGTGCCCAGGTCTGTGCCATACCTGGGTCTGTGCCGTGCCTGGGTCTCTGTCATGCCTGGGTCTGTGCCGTGCCATGGTGGGGAAGGGAGGTGCTGAGCAGAGCCTGCCCTCCCGGCTCGCCTGGGACACAGCCCAGCTCGTCTGGTTTGAATTAAACCCCTCCTGCCTGGCACGAGGGATGAGCCAGCCAGACCCAGGGATCTGGCTTTATGGAGCCGCTGCTGGGGCTCCTCTGGCTCCCCACACGTGGGATGGGTCCGGACCCCCCTGCCGTGGTCCGAGACTGAGCTGAGGTGGGGAAGACGGAGCAGCACGGGGCTCTGTGCACCCAGGAGAGAGGGGTGAGAGGTGGGGGGCACTACCGGCTCAGCCTGGAGAGGGAGCAACCGGTGCAAAGGAGCCCAGGGAGTTGAGGGAGGGGGGGGTCCTGCCCCTCTGATCTCAGGGCTCTGGGGAGAACCCTCCCTGCAGGGCTGGGTCCTCATCCCAGGAGAGACAGGGAGCTGTTGGAGCGGGGCCAGAGGAGCTCCAGCGATGCTGGGAGGGCTGGAACCCTCTGCTGGGAGGCCAGGCTGGGAGAGTTGGGTTTGTCCAGCCTGAAGAGGAGAAGGCTCCGGAGACACTGGCCACCGGAGCCGGGACG
>VWZK01020553.1:136708-155978 GCA_013396935.1 Baryphthengus martii | reverse complement strand
GGACGGGCTGTGCCAGTGACCCTTGGCTGTGATTTTTTGTTGTTGCCCAAGCTGGTGTCTCTCTGCCTTTGCCCTGGTCGTGGTTTCCCGCATTACGGATGGAAACTTTAACCCTTCTGTCCTACCCTGGGGGATGCTCCGGACCCCGGCGTCACCCACTCGGGGAGCACCCGGAGGCAAAGGGCACAACGCTCTTTCCCATTCCGCCCGGGGGGGTTAATTTTTAAAAGAAAACAAGGCCGCGGAGTGGAAGGGAGCGGAAGGCGGCTGTTGGCGTCCNCGGGGGCCCACGAGCCCCCACTTTGGCCCGTCGTGGTGCCGGGGCCACCGTCACCAGCCCTGCCGGTGGCCCCTCCGCCCGTGTCACTGGGGCCAGGGGTCCCGTGAGCTCTCGCCTCCCGTGACGAGGGGACACTCCACGGTGTTCCCCCCCCCCAGGGAAGGGAACACGGGGGGACATGGGGATAGCAAAGGCATGAGGGCCAGGCGGGGTAGGGGCAGAGGGAGAGAGGAAAAGGAGAATTCATCTGAGAATGGAAAGTCTGAGCAAAGGTTAAAGAGTCGACACCCCCAGGCGAGGACACCAACACAGGGTGGGTGGTGGCACAGTCACACCACACACACATACACACACACACACACACACCCCCGCATGGAGCACCCAAGGGTGCCTCTGGGTGCAGAGAGGGACCCCCAGCGGGCAGCTGTGAGGAAAGGGTGCAAAAAACTGGGGGAGCCGAGCACCGCAAACTCCCCCCGAACCTCTCCCTGTTGCGGTGCCGGGAGATCTGTGCCCCGGTTGTCCCCCCGCTTCCTCCCAGCTCCTGGCAGCGCTGGGGCGGCTTCCTGGCGTTGGGCTGTTGCTGTTTGAAAGTTGGACCCTGGATTTTCGCCACGGTCGCCCTCCCCACCCCGCTACCGTTCACCGGCGGCGGTGACTCACGGCTGCTGGGATTAATCATTCATAAAGCGCGCACGCGCGCACACGTGTGTGTCTGTGTGTGCGCCCGTGTGTTTGCGTGTGTTGCTCCGGTTGCTGCGTGAGTCATTCCCAGCGTGCCGGGGGCTTTCAATTAACTGGGAAGCCGACGGAGCCCCAGCGCGGCGTGGGCAGGACGAGCTGGGCCGGCCGTGGCTCGGGAAGCGGCACTTTGGCCGTGCCCTTGGCCTTGGCAGCGCCGGGGAGGGCTGGGCCGGGTCCTGCTTTGGGGTGGGCGCCGCTGGCCGGGGGGGTCCCAGTCGCGGGGGACAGCTCCCGCGCCCGCGTTGAGCCCATGTTGGGAAGCAGGAGCTGCCGAAGGAGGACTCCGTGACCCCCCCCAAGACCCCCACCTGCCAAGCTCCTTCGTTTCTGGGGTGCTAGGGGGTGGCTTCAACCCTCCCTCACCATTCCCAGTTGTCCCATGTAGGAGAAATGGGCTTTGTGGTGCAAAGCACTGGGAGGATGAAGCCCAAAGAGGGGACAGTGCCCCCCAGGGAGCACTGGGGGGGTGCCGGGAAGCCTGTGGCAGATCTGGAAGTCACAAGGGAGGCAGGACAGCCCGCAGCCTGTGCCAAGCTGGCCGGCAACTGGGAGGACTGGGAATCACCCATGCTGGGAACTGGAGAGACTGGAAGAGTAGCTGTGCACTGGTGGGGCTGGCACTGGGAGGTGGGATAATGGGAAACAGCTGGTGCGGGGAACTGGGCAGGGGAAACTGGACTCCACTGGTGCTCAAAAGTGGGGGAGTTGCAAACTGAGTGGAACTGGGATGGGAAATTGGGGAAAGTGATTAAACTGGGCACAGCTGGTACTGGGGAGAACTGGGAAATGGGGACTGGGAGGAGCTAGGAAAGGGGAACAGCCAGAGCTGAAAGAACTGGGAAAAGGTAATGCTGGGGAAACTGGGGGGCGTCCTCTGGTGCCCCAGGGCTTTGTGATGTGCCAGGGTTCTGGGGCACCCAGGGAATGGTGTTTTGGGTGACCAAGGACTCTGTATTTGGGGTGCTCCAGGCTCCTGTCACCCTCGGGCTCCTGCACTTGGACTCTGCCAGGACCCCCCCCAGCACCCTGGGGACAGCTGCTGAGATGCCACCAACGATGCCCTGGGGGTGCCCAGCCCGGGGGTGCTGGGGGTGCCGGGCTGCAGCCCTCGAGAGGCTGAAAAAACATCCTCGGCTGGAGGAACCGCGCTGAAAACGGGGTAGGGGGACACTCGAGGTGTTTGCAAGGGGGGATACACACAAGGTGTTTGCAAGGTGGGGGGACACTCGAGGTGTTTGCAAGGTGGGGGGACACTCGAGGCGTTTGCAAGGGGGTGGACACTCGAGGTGTTTGCAAGAGGGTCAGCCTCGGCTGCGCGCTCCAGAGCCGCCCTCCCTAGTCCCCCTTTCCCAGGGATGCTTTTTCCAGCCTCTCCCAAGCGAGGGCCGGGACTGATGCAAAAGGGGGTGGGTCGTCTGCAGCCCGAGCTCGGTAACTCCTCCCGCCTCCTCCTCGCAGCTCCTCCCCCCGGAGCGCAGCCCGGCTGGGATATAAGCGAGTCCCTCAGCCGGGCGGGAACCGCCGAGACAGCGGGTGGGTGGCGAGGGACCCCCGAAGCCGTGACCTTGCGCCCTCGTCCTTCGCCTCGACGCCGCTCGACCCGATGGCGACGCCTTCGCAGAAGAGGAGCACCCGCAGCGGGGCTTCGGGGACCCCCTTGTCCCCCACCCGCATCACTCGCCTGCAGGAGAAGGAGGACCTGCAGGAGCTCAACGACCGCCTGGCCGTCTACATCGACAAGGTGCGCTCGCTGGAGCTGGAGAACGCCGGCCTGCGGCTCCGCATCACCGAGTCGGAGGAGGTGGTGAGTCGGGAGGTCTCGGGCATCAAGGCCGCCTACGAGTCGGAGCTGGCGGACGCCCGCAAGACCTTGGATGCCGTGGCCAAGGAGAGAGCTCGGCTGCAGCTGGAGCTCAGCAAAGTCCGGGAGGAGCACAAGGAGCTGAAAGCCCGGTGAGTGGCGAGCGGGGAGCGTGGCGGGAACGTCGTCGTCGTCGTCACACTTGGCGAGGAGCCGGGAGGGAGGAAGGAGCAAACCTGGAGGAGGCAGGGAGAGGGGAAACCCGTGACCCGGCTGGGGCAGGAGCGTCCGCGGCAGGGACCGAGCGAGGAGGGAAGCTCTCCCGGCATTCCCGCTTTCCCTCCAAGCGCCATCTTTGGCCGGGATGCCCTTGGAAGGGNCGCGCCCCGGGCTCCCGGGCAGGGTCTGTGCGACGCTGGGCGCGGGCGCTGGGCTGGCGGCCTCTCCGCCTTCGTCATCCTGGAGCTATTCCGAACCGCGCTCCGACGCAGAGCGGGAAGCGGTGCCAGCCAGCTGGCTCTGTCCTGCCCCCGGATCGCGCCTGCTCGTCCTATTTTTCCTCTGCTGTCTTTGGCACCAGTTAAAGAACCTGCTCGGGTTTTGTTTGCCTTAACCCTCCCTGTGCCGAGCTGTGCCCTGGGGGTCCCTGAGGACCCTGCGGGGTCCTCCCCTTTAGGACAGGCAGTGTTCGGGCGATGCCTGCACCCCCGTCCCATCAGCTGCCTCTGGTGCTGTGCTCTGGGTTTGCTCGGCGGCTCAAATTCCCCCCGCAGTCCTTTCCTGACAGGTTTAGATCTTCCCCTTCTGGTATCAGAAGTGCCCACCTCGTGGCCACCGCCCTGCTGCTGGCCGGTGCCTCTGCCCTCCCCTCCTCAGATGCCCCACGTGGGTCTTACTGGTCATTGTCACACCTCTGGCCGGGCCAGGACTGGCCACTGGGCTTCCCCGGGGCTCTGGCAGCCTGGGTGGCACTGGGACCACAGCCCTGTCACGCTCGGCTCCACGGAAGGAGCGAGCGGGGTCCCGGCTCCCTTTCCATCATCAGCTGCGCAGCGACGGGACAACCCCTTCTCCCTCCCTCCCTCCATTTGATATTTTGCCTCTTCTTCTGGCCTCCTCATTTTTGAGTCAGTACCAAATGAGGCTAAAATTAACTTCCTCAGAAGATGCCATAAATATTCTACCTACTGGGAAGGGAGTGAACGGGCGCAGCCTTCCCCAGCTGTCTTTGAAAGCCGTGCGGCGTTTTATATTTAGCTTTCTATTTCCCGTGCGCTGCCACGGCGCTGGCCCGAGATAAGGCGACTTCGCTCGTCCCGCTCGCTGCTCGGTGGCTACTCGGGAGCTGAGCTCTCTGAAGGTTTTTTTGCTGCTTTATGCAAACCCTGAACTATCTTGGCTGCGATCTTTCGAGGGCTGGAAAAAATGCCCGGCCTGCAGCGGTCGAGAACTGCGTGCTCAGCCCGGCACAGGCTGTCCCTGAGAGGAAAGGGGGGGGGGAAAAAAACAAAAAACCAAAACATGTTTAAGCTTTTTCGTGCAATGGGCTGTGCGTCTGGAGCTGGCTCTGCTCGCTCCCTCGTGCTGGTGGGTCCCCTTGAAGAAGCGTTTTGACTCGAGGGGGGTTCCCGAAGCGCCGCTCTCGGTTTGGAGGCGGGTTCGGGGGGGTTCAGACCATTTTCTGAGAACGGGTTTCAGGAGGAGAGAGGTGTTTCAGGGCGTCGAGTCGTCTCTGAGTCATGGTGCGTGAGGTGAAAGGGTGGCCCCGCCAGTGCTCTTCATTCCTGCCCCTCCTTCCCTGGGGCCACTTTCCAGCCCCCAGAATCCCCACAAAGGGGCTGCAGCTCATCCCGCGTCACCGGGGTCCATCTGGATGTGGCCGAGCTCCTCAGCGAGCAGCGCAGATCAGCTGCCGAGCCCCAGCTTTGCTCCTGGGGCTCATTTTGGCCAAGTTGTCTTGAATCTTTTGGGCGCAGGGAACGTGTCAGCCTCCAGCCCGACCCTGCGGGTGAGTTGGAGCGTCCCTGGGGTCAGGAAGGGCCCGGGTGCTGCTCTGGTGGCCGGGCTGTGCAGACATTGCTCCATCCAACTGGGCAGGAGGTACCGCCGGTCCTGCCGGCTCTACTGACCCACCCCCAGCCCCTGGGTCAGCGCCTCGGCCCGGGCGGTTTCGCCGCCCTCGGTGTGGCGACGCTTTGGTTAATAAATAACTCGGTGGCCCCTCTGCTCCCCCCGCTCTCCCCGCCAGCGCCAAGAGATGCACCGGGGTATCTCCCACCAGGCAGGCGGCTCCAGGGCCGGCTTATCAGCACCCACAGCATCGCCGCTGCCCACGGCCGGGGTTGTCTTGCCGGCGCAGGAGGGAGGCGGGGGGCCGGGGCTGCCTGGGTACGGCATTTCTCGTCTTGGGCACAGTGCCCGGGGCGCCGGTGGCATCAGCGGATGCCGGGCGCACCCCGGGATGGAGAGGAGCTGGATGCTCTGTGGGGTGGGGGAAGAGGTGCTGGCTGGAGGGGGACGGGGCGTGCGAGCCGGAGACCGGTCTCACCGGCTGCCGAGGCGCTGGCACGAGAACCATGCGGGTGGAGGAGGGTCCGGCCAGCCTGGGGCAGAGGTGGGTCGAGAGGTGCCGGCAACCGCCCGCCCTCTGCCTCCTGCCACCCCTCTGCTTCTGCCCGGCTGCGCTTTGCTTTGGGCTGAACCCTACTCGCTGCCTCTGCTCTCCGTGTTGGTCCGGGAGGGGTTCCCAAAGCACCCGCCCGGCTCCTTGCACCAGGGCACCCTTGTCCCTCTGCCGCCTGGTGCTGGCTGTGCCCCGGGACGAGGGACCCCCTCCAGACAGTGCTGCCTGGCCCCGTGCCACGCATGTCCCCAGCCCCTGGGCTTCCCCCCGGGATCTCGGCTGTGCCGGAGCCGCGTTTTGAGGTGAAGCAGAGGGTGGAGTGAGGGTGGCTGGTGACTCAGGGGTGCTGGCAGCACCTGGCATCATCCCATCCCAGATTGTGGGGAGAGCCAGGACCAGCCCCAAACGCCTCTGTCCTCAGTGTCATTGACCTGTGGTCCCCAGAGAAGGGGAGACAGATGATTTTGGAGGGCACTGGCTCCAGCCCAGCACTGGGATGCTGTGGGGGGATGCTCTGCATCCCAGTCCTGCCCATCACTCTCTGTGAGCTGGCTCCTGACTCATGGGGAGAAAGCAGGAGCCGCAGCCCTTGCTCCGCCGAGGAGTCACCTCATGGCAGATCCTTGAGGCAGGGGGGTTGTCAGTGCAATTTAGGGGCACAGGAGAGTGTAGATACGGCCTGTGGACACCACCATCCCCAGGAGAGGAGCTCCAGAGGGATTCTCAGCGCCCGGCCCCTGTGGCCGCTCCCTCCTCTGAAACAGGAACAAGGCCCTCGTTAGCAGCGCGGCTGATGAACGATGGCTTCCTGAATTGCAGCCCCTAACCTGATTAAGCCGGTGCCTTGACAGCGCCTGTTCTTCCCCAGCCTGTATCTCATCCTTGGCCCTAATGAGGAAAAATCTCCTGTCTTCCAAAGGTTGTGACGGGGCGGGGGGAGCTGGTCCCAGGGCAGAGCGAAGGAAAGTTCCAGGAGGACCGGGGTGAGCCCTGCAGCCCTTCCCCGTTCGGGTGGATTTTGCCCCGTGCTGGGTTCAGTGGTGACTTTCCAGGAAGGAGCAGATCACTGGGACCTGTTTACTGAAGAAAGACGGGGGGTGGGGGGAAAGACAAAATCCTCCCTGCTGCGGGGCTGGGCGCTGCCTCTCTGCCCAAGACACTTGTGCTGGAACATTTTGCGTGGGGAAGAAACCTCAGATTCCTGGGCTGTTCCCCCTCCAGTGTCTCGTAGAAACCCTGCCAGGGAAGGAAGGGTTTGGCTCGGAGGAGGCTGTGCCCTTTCGGAGCAAACAAAGAGCAGCTTGTGCGGCCGGGGGATGCTCTGGGGGAGCAGGCGACGTGGAGCCGGGGCTGCTCCAGGACCCTCGCAGCCCCTCGGGACCCTCTTGCACGCGCCGCCCCCGAGTCTCCAGAGCTCTGGACAGATTTATTGTCCCCTGATCTCCACGCCCAGCAGCTCGGGGCAGCTGGACAGGTCTGCCCTCCCCACGCACTGTGGGGCTCAAGGGCTCCAGGGCAAAACCCCATCGATTTGGGGCTGAGGGTTTCGTGCATCCCCCAGCCGTTTCTGTGCAGGTGGGTCTCTTGTCTGTGCCAAAATCCAACCTTGCTTTTTCCTGGGGCTGTCTCAGGCAGAGGAAAAGGCTCCGGCACTTTCATTTTGTGTCTCAGCTCATCGCTGGCTGCATTCGCCAGCGTTTTCCAGACCCGGCCGTTACCCTGCACGGTGCGTTCCCAGGGAAGAGGGGAGCCGGAGGAATTCCTGTTGCCTTTAAACATTTTTATTAGGCTGAGATCCACCCTGGAGAATTATGAACCTTAACCTCAGAGCAGAGGGATTAAAGTGAAGTGATTGGGAAGGGAAGCAGGGCTGGGTTTGGGGTGGGAAGGTGGCCGTGTGCCGTCCCGTGCCCAGCGCGTCCCAGCCTGTCCTGGCTGCTCTCTCTGCCACGAGCGTTTCCCAGTCCCTTCAGGTGTCTGAATCCCATTAACGCTTCCCCTTGGGAGCCCATCAGAAGCCAGAGCTTTTCCCAGTGTGGCAGAGGCATGTGGGGAGGGCGGCGTGGCCGGGGTGGGGCCGAGCTGCTGCCATCTCCTTATTTTGCTAAATTTGTGCCCTTTAGGAGCAGCCGTTTCCTCCTCTGCCACTGGCAGTGGAATAGGAGGAAGCCACCGGAGCTCTCCCTGTGGTCTGGCCAAAATGAGGGCTGGGGTGGAGGAGTCACTGGGGAGCATCATCCCAGTGGGTTTGGGATGGGCTGCCCCAGGGTAGGGCTGCGAATCACCTTCCATGGTCCTGCCACCACGTTGCCCACTCTCCATCCTGCTCTCTCCAGCCACTGGATGAGCCCATCCCTCTGTGACGGGCTCGGCACGGCCCCAAACAGTCGGTGATGGTGCCACGTGAAACCCAGATCTGTCCACAGCCGCCACTGGTCACCCGCAGCCCCGTGCTGGGGTCTCGGGGCCGATACCCACCTGTCTCCCCTCCCCACCGAGGGCTGAAAGGCCCCAGTGTGAAGCTGAACAACTGCAGCGGGGGGTGGGATCCCCCAGCCCCGCTCGGCGCGGCGGCAGCTGCGGCCCCGCGTGCAGAGCCTGGCCCCCGGCCCTCCTGGAGAAGCCTCATTTCATAGAATCCTGGACAGGTTTGGGTGGGAAGGGACTTTCCAAGCTCAGCTGGTGCAGGGAGCAGGGACATCTGCAACCGGAGTGGGTTGCTCAGAGCCCCGGCCAAGCTCCCCTGGGATCGTTCCAGTGACCACCTCTTGGGGCAACCCGCAGCACGGGTGTGAGCCCTGCCGTGCGCTCCGGGGCTGTGGGTGTCACGGCGAGCCAAGGAGGGTGGAAGGTGGTTAATGAAGAGCATTGAACCGAGTCCACAGAGATGCCACGAAACCAAATCGGGGTGAGGACACCTTTGTTCCTGTGCAGCTCTGAGTCAGCACCGCCCGCTGCCGATTGTAAACCAATTTCCTTTCCTCAGTGAAGGTGAAGGTGCCTGTGACTGGGGTCATCCTCCGAGCGGTGACGCTTTATTGCTGCCTTCCCATGTTCAGAGCCAGGAGGTGTTACCAATGCCTATAAACATCTAAAGAGTGGGGGGCAAGAGGAGGGGGCCAGACTCTGCTCAGGGGTGCCCAGCGCCAGGACAAGGGGCACCGGGCACCAACTGGAACCCAGGAGGTTCCCTGGGAGCAGGAGGAGCAACTTCTTGGGTGGGAGGGTGTTGGAGCCTGGCCCAGGCTGCCCAGAGAGCTTGGGGAGTCTCCTTCTCCGGAGAGATTCCAAAGGCGCCTGGACCCTGCGCTGCTGGGCCCCCTGCTCTGGGTGACCCTGCTGGAGCAGGGGGGTGGCACCAGATGATCCCCAGAGGTCCCTTCCAACCCGCACCACAATGGGACGTGCAATAGCGATGGGGACAGTGTTGCCCTGGCCCCAGAGGGTGTGCAGTGACAGCCCCTCTGCCTGTACCTTACTCTGCTCCGCCGGAGTTGCCCCGTTGCAGGTTGTGGCGCCGTGTCCCCGCCAAGAGGTGACGGAGCCGGGGATGGGAATCAAACAAGGGCTCTTCTGAAGCTTTTGAATTTTTGCACTGGGGCTGCAAGTGGCTCCGAAGCACCTCTGCAGGTGAGGGTTTCTGATAGCGGAGGTCTCAACCCTCTTGGACAAAAGCCACCTCCAGCCACTCGCTCTGGCTCCTGCTTTCGACAGCCACGTCCTCCTGGCTCCGTGTCCCCAGCACTGCCGCGGTGCTTGGCCGGAGGCCGAGCTCGGTAGTGCCAGCTTGTCGGGGTTTTATTTAACACCAGTTTAGGGACATGCTCTCTCCAGTAAAGGCCCAGCTCGGAGTCAGGTGAACCCCAAAGCAAGTCCAGGCTCTTAATGTGAGTGTGTAACGTGTGGGCTTCAAAGGGGTAGGAGCCTGCAGGAGACTTGGCCCCAGTGCTCATGGGCACCCAGCTGGTTTCCAGCGCTGGCGGCGGCCAATTGCCCCATTGCAGCTCCCAGTCCCCGCTGGAAAGAGCCGCTTGGCCACCGTAATGTGAGGAGAAGGGGGCAAACAGAGCTCTGGGCTCAGCGGTGGCTTTTGGGAGGGCTCTGGATCCAGCCATGGCCGAGCTTGCGGAGCCTTTGCAGGCTGGCGGTGTGGCAGGAGATGAATGGTGGCAACGAAAGCGCCAGGCCGCTCTTTGTGGGGTTTACACCCTCCTGATCCCCTCCACATGACCAGGGAGGGAAATTGGAGCGGAGCAGGAGAAGGAGCCTTGGAGACCTTCACTGAGGCAGGCAGATGAGTCACGCTCAGCTGCGAGTCTCCGGGCTGGCACAGGGCGCGGCCGGCACGGGGCCGCGCTCCGACGTGTCTTCGGGAGGCCCCGGCAGCTGCCCTCGCCTGCCCCTTCCTTCCTGGCGTGACGGCTCCTCACGCGTTACCCGCTCCCCGACAGCTTTGCTGCAAGGCCGGGATGTCCCCTGGTCACCTCCCCACGGGCACCGGGAGAAGTTAGGGCAAGTTCTACAAAGCTCGGCCTTGGTGCCGTGGGCCGCAGCGGGGACACGGAGCGCTGGGCAGAGCGGGTTTACTCCTTGGCATGGTGCTTTTGCTGGCTGGGTTGCACCCGGAGCCCAGAGCCGCAGGATTTCGGGAAGCGTGCATGTCCCAGCAAGCGAGCGACGCTGATTTTTCCAACCTGGCCTCGGCTCTGTCGCACCGCTCCTGACTGATGCTGGCTGCCAAAGCGGGCAAACAAGGCGGCTCCGGTGCCACCCGTGCCGGCCCCGCCGCCGCCCGCAAACAGACCTTGTGGCAATGTAAACACCTCTCCTGCCTTTATCTGCGCTCCCGAGCCGGGTTCTCAAACCCTTTTGTTCCCAGGAAGAGATGTGGCAGCTGGAGCCAACAATCCCCTGCTTTGTTTCTTAAGCAAATTTTGCCGGCCGGAAGCTTTGTGTGCCCGGGCTGATGGAAAACGGGGTGAGCTGCTGCTGCTCCTGCCGGAGGGGAGAACGGAGACCTCGAGCTTGTGCCATTCCGCCTCTCGAGTCCTCTCCACTTTGCTCCGTCTTGCCCAGAGCCCCTGTTCCCGGCTGTGCCGGGGATCGCCCCGCACACCTCTCCCTGCTCCGCTCAGCAGAGCCCCCTTCCCATCGCTTCCCACCAGCTTTGCGTTCGGCGATGCCGCCGGACCGCGCTGGCGCATGCCAAGGGAAAGGAGGTGACCGCCCATTTGCATAGTGCCACCGTCATTCCCGTGCTCCCTGGGCCGGGATTTGCATCCCCGCTCCCTCTGTGCTGCCCCAAGTCCTGGCTTCGGCGCCGCGTCCTGGCGAAACACCCGCTGGCAGCTGGTTCTCCCCTCCTCGCCCGGCGCTGCTGGTCCTGGATGTGATTAACAGGAGTGACTCAGCTGGCTGGTTTTCACTCCGTTGGCGAGGCCTCTCCCCACGGCAGCGGCTCACGCGAGGAAAGGTGGAATCCGCGCTTTGTCTTCGCCCTTCAGGGCGGTGGTTTTATAGGCTTTGCTTTTCACGTTCCTCAAGAGGGTTGCGTTGAAATGAAATTAATGTTCTGGGATTTCTGGGAATGTTCTGTGGAGGAGCAACACCAGGAGTTGTTCTAGGAAGGTTCGGATGAGAGAGAAGAGAGAAATTTGTGATGCTGAGGGTGGTGAGAGCCTGGCCCAGGTTGCCCCGAGAGGTGGTCGCTGCCCCGTCCCTGGCACCATCCCAGGGGAGGTTGGATGGAGCTCTGAGCAACCTGCTCCAGGTGCAGATGTCCCTGCTCCCTGAACCAGCTGAGCTTGAAAGGTCCCTTCCCACCCAAACCGGTCTGGGAGTCCACGATTTGTCCGTTGAAGACGCTATGCTGTGCCGGTCACCATCGTGAGCGTTCACAGGATAGCAGCGAATACTTTGAATTTCCTTGTTGCTTTCCCTGCCCAAAGGCACCAGGCAGGTTTGAGCTTTAAACCGGCTTTTGTGTTATATAAACACTGCACATTGTTGACAAACTCTGGATCATTATACATATAACACCACAAATTGTTGGTAAACTTTGGATTATTAGGTACACCACCAGAAATTGTTGGTAAACTCTGGACTGGAAATTGAAACTTTCTCCTTGTTCCTTTTCTACTGAAGCCCCGTGTTCAGAAGGTGGAAAGTGGGCGAGGGGAAGGTGTCGTGCTCACGGCTTTGAGCTGTCTAAAAAACTTTTCGTTCCAGCACAATCCCAGAATATTTTTAGAGTCCCTTTTTTCCTGATGAGGGATGTTCTTGCTTTAATCTCTATTTAAGGCGGTTTAATTCCAGGCCACCAAGTGTCTATTAAATAACCTGATTCAATACTCTACGGGAAGCCACCAAAAGGGAAACTGGAGTTTATAACGGATAATATTTAATATAATAACGGGTCACGCTGAGCTTGGGCTGGCGAGTGGTGATTGATCCGTGTTTGATCGAGGTTTTCGGAGCAGTTGAGCTGTTCAGGTTTTTCAAGTCTTAGGTGACTTTTTCCATTAGGGGGGGCAAAAAAAAAAAAAAGTTTGAGGTTTTTTGTTGGGTGTTTTTTTGGTTTGTTGGTTTTTTTGGTTTTTTTTTTTGCAAGCGTGGAACCAGCTCTCCCTCTGGAAATTCCAGGCTCAGCCCATCCCCTCGGGACCTGTGTCAACAGAAGCGTTGGCCGGTTTTGCCGGGCGGGCAAAGTGCTGAGCTCTGCCACAACAGACCCGGGGCTGGACCAGTTTTACTCAATCACCTTCTGACGGGTGGCACTTTGCATGTAACCCCAGCCCAGAGGCCGGCGGCTCCGCTTCTCCCAGGGGTTT
Source organism: Baryphthengus martii (assembly GCA_013396935.1). Taxonomy (NCBI): domain Eukaryota; kingdom Metazoa; phylum Chordata; class Aves; order Coraciiformes; family Momotidae; genus Baryphthengus; species Baryphthengus martii. The sequence continues at coordinate 143,700 of VWZK01020553.1, read as the reverse complement.
GGCGGCCAAGGGAATCCATAGGGAAATTCTGTCCTCATTTTTCTTTTGTTTTTGTTTTTTTTTTTTTTTTGCTCAGCCACGAGTGGTGTCAGAGTCTGGATGCTCCTGGCGCTGGTGTTTTCCAGCAGTCAACACTCACTTGCTCTTTCCCAGGTTTTTGTGTCCACCTTCTGTGGATCGAAAAGTGAAAGGCAGCAGGGAAAGGGGGTTTCGCCGGCAGAGCCGGTGGGAAATTGTGCCTGTTTCGTGCCATGGAGAATAAATCCTGCCCCATGTCTCTGCAGACACAGAGATTTCTGTCAAATGCCATCCTCACCTGGAGCCCCCAAAAGTGCAGCATCCCCCTTGCCCTGTCCCAACAGGCCCTGCTCCAAAGTCCATCCCCAGCTTCCTTCTAATCCCTGAAAGGCCCCCAGAAGGTCTCCCCGGAGCCTTCTCCTCTCCAGGCTGGACAAGCCCAACTCTCCCAGCCTGGCCTCCCAGCAGAGGGTTCCAGCCCTCCCAGCGTCTCCGGGGCCTCCTCTGGCCCCGCTCCAACAGGTCCCTGTCTCTCCTGGGATGAGGACCCAGCACTACAAGGGGGGATGTCTCAAGTCCCGTCTGTTCCCCACATGACAGCCAGTAAACACCACCCCACCCCCCGCCCTTTTTCCAGCTATAAAACCCCCCCAGTAACACCATCCGCCCTTCAAACCCACGGAGCCCTCCTCGTTACCAGTGACTTGGGATTTCCATTTCGAGCTGCTGGCGAAGGCTGGGATGAGTCACTCGCACTGGCGTGACAGCCCGGGACGGGGGAAGAATGACACTGGGGCTCCCTGGCCGGCATAGCGGGGCGTGAGGCTTTTTAACCTGTTTATTCAGACTATTTATTCTCTGAAATCACGTTTCTGGCTTTGAAGCAGCGAGCGCTGTGCCCGTCGGTTGATCTCGTATGGAGCTGGTGAAGCCCTGGTTGCTTTTCCCGGTCATGAGGGGTGAGGCTGCAGGGGATGGTGCCTGGGCACGGGGCGGGTTGCTCCGGCATGTCCAACAAAAGGAGGAAAGCTCCTGAAAGGCTCCGTGGGGAGCGTTTGTGGCTGATTCCTGGAGGTATCAGCTGCCACTGGGTCCAATCGCGCTGGACGTTGCGTGCGTCCGCAGCTCCTGGTGACAGGGTTTGTGGCGGTACAGGAACGACTGAGATTTTGGCAACGAAGGATCCGTTTGCATCCCTGAAATGCTCTTTTCTGCTTCCCAACCAAGCCGTGGGTTTGGTTCATTTTTTAGGAAGCAAGTAATGGCCAGATCCCAATACCCACGCTGGGGAAACCCAGCTCTCCAGAGATGCCGACAAGCTGTCCTCGCTCCACTGGGGCTGCGTGGAGCTGAGCAAGCCCCTCAGCCCCTGGGCCGAGCGTGCCAGGAGCATTCCAGGAGCGTGCGGCACGGCCGGCACTGAGCCTGGCACCAGGAAGGGGCTTTGGCACCGCTGCCGCTGGAGGGTGGGGGCCGTTTCCATGAGCACGACCAGCGCCGGCGTCCCCCGGGCAGCCCTTTGGCAGCGGTTTGGTGCCGCGCAGGATGCCGGCCCCGGACAGATGTTGTCCTCGCTATACATCGCGCCGGCTATTTACAGCTCCCTGCTAGGAGACCGCCCGCTGTTTATCCTGGTGATCTGGCAAAGGCGCAGCGGCACGAATGAGTCAGGAGCTGGGAGAAGCTGCTTTGCCACATTCCCATTGCCCCACCGCCGAGGGTTTCCCAAGACCGCCTTTCCTTGCGCGTCCCTCCTGCTTCCCATGTGGGGCCCTGGGGTGGGGGCGGGAGCGATCCCCGGGATGAAGAGAGCGATCCCTGGAATAGGGGGAGCGGTCCCTGGGATGGAGGGAGAGATCTCTGAGGTGGGGGAAGTGGTCCCTGGGATGGGGAGAGCGATCTCTGAATTGGGGAGAGCGATCTTTGGGATCGATCCCTGGTGCTGGAGGCAGCGCAGCACAAAGCAGCGAGCCCAGGGTGGGGCCGAGCGGGTTTTTGGGATCCTCCTGGCAACATCACCAACGTCCTTGGGCACACGAGGTCTGTCTTTCCACCGTTTCCCAAGCTGTAAATAGGTCGTAAAGCCTTCTCTGGGGCAGTGTTTCCCCAGCCTGGTGGCAGGGGAGCGGGCTGGTACGTCCTGTGGCTCCCTGGCAGCCAGGAGAGGAAGGAACCCGCGCTCCCAGTGCATCCCAAAAAGATTTAGAGCTGGAGCGTGAGCCTGTGAGCCGCCCTGCCCGGGCACCTGGGCTGGGTGGAGCGGCTGCAATTTGGAGGCAGGGGGAGGAGGGAAACGCCCGTTTCTCCGCCGGCTCCATCCCACCCCGTCGGTCCCCACGGGAGCAGCTTCGTGCTTCCGAAGCGGCTGGTGGTGGTCAGGAGTAGGGTGAAACCAAAGGGCGCTTCCTAAAGGTGCATCTCGTGGGCTTTGGCTTCTTGAGAGGGTTGGCACCTCTCGACCGGCCCAGCGGGACACGTGCCCAGAGCTTCGTGCTTCCCCTGAGTGCCGGTGGCTTTGGCCCATCTCGGCTTTTCCCGCGAGAGAGAGGCCAGCTGTGCTGGGATTCCGGGCTGGGAGTTTGGGGCAGAGTGAAGGGGAGTGGTGGCAGAGCCCGGGCGCTGCTCCGTGGGGTTATCACTGAACCCGCTGCCAGGACCGTCCAGCTCTGTGGATCTTCAGCCCCAGCCCCTTTCTGAATCCGTCACGTCAGCTCTGCAGGCTCGTTGCCGTGTCTGCCGAGTGTGGTCAGAGCAGGTCCAACTTTCCATTAACATTTGGATTTTCTGGCAGCTCAGCTGCAATTTTCTTCTTCTGTTTTTTTTTTTTTTTTTCCTCTTTCCTGCTTTTAAAAGCTAAAAATAAAACGTCTTGAGGCCCCTTTTTCCCTCCATCTTTTCTCTCGAGACGTTCGCTTCACGAGGATTCGGTGCCTCTGTTGCTTTTTCTCCTCCTGGCTTCAATAAGCGCCTGTTTTTACACCCGGCTCTCCTGGCACAGGGGATCCGATCCTGCGGAACGCTAAGCCCGGATCCCCTGGCCCTTTGGGGTGGGTCCCTGCTTCCCTTTTGGCTGCTAGAAGCTTTGGGATCTTTCAGGCTGTAGCTGGTAGGGTGGGGAGACCAGTGAAACCCTCCAGGGAGGAGGAGGAGGAGGAGGGAGGTCCCTGCTCGTCCCCTTTCCGAGGGAAGTGGGAGCGACGCAGCTGCCATGAAAGTTTTTATTTTTAGCCCAGCGCCAGCTGGAGCCCGGGAGGCTGCAAGCGAGAGAAAAGCAGGACCCAAGGAGAGGAAGAGAGGAAAATCCAAACCCTGGCAGGGCCGGAGTGGGGATCATAGCCTGGACCGGTGGGCACAGGGGTCACCGGAGTGGGACAGGACTTGTGTGTGTGCCGGAATCTCGTGGAGGCTGCTGCCTTTGGGGCCAGGGCTGGGATCTGGGGGAGATGCTCAGGACCCAGAGGGTTTTGTCTCACACCCTCTGGACTCTCCAGAGGAAAGGATGGGAATGGTCTCACCCGGCTCCTTCCTGCAAAACTGCTCCCAAACTCAGCCCCATCGGGGAGCTCCGAGCTCCTGTCTCTGCTCCTCCCCGGCGTGGCCAGAGCTGAGCACCGGAGGCTTGTAAGGAAAAGGGATTTATCCTCCGGTCTCCCGGGATTTACCTGGGGGCTTCCTGGGCATCGCTGCGTTTTGCCATAAGCCCCAGTTCCCTCCAACCTCTGGGGAGGGTGACTCTGTCACCACTGTGAGGTGTCACCGTCTAGTCTCAGTGTTTTCCCCACCATGTTTCACTTGTAAGCGGTGCTGGTGTCCCCAAAAGCGCAAGAGGCTTCGGGACGTGCCTGGTGCTGCCTCTGCCACCAGCCCCGTTCCAAAGAGCTGGCACCCTCCAGCTGTTCCCAGCAGCTGACGCGGTGAGCAAAGAGCCGGGGCAGCGAAAGGCCGAGGGCGAGCTCTTCCCAGAGCTCTTCCCAAAGCTTAACTCCAGCAAGGGCGGCAGGATTAAGCCCGGGCGGCAGCGCCGCGCTGGCTGCGAGGGCGAGCTGCTGCCAGATGGGAAAACTCGGCCTCCAACGTTGCTTTGCAGTGAGCCGGGGAGGTTCCGGATCTGCTCCCAGATGGCATTTTTGTCCTGTGAGTCACGGGCATGGAAGGAGCGGGATGCTCGGGAAGGACCTGGCAAGCGGGACGGCAGCACCTCGCCCAAGGGGGCCGATCGAGGAGGGCAGGGGCTCGCGAGATGCCGGTATCTTGGAACAACCTCTCTTTTCTGGCCCGGGTCAGGAAGCAGAAAGAAACCCAGGAAAATCTGCTGTTGGCCGAGGCAGGAGCGTCCCACGTAGGGCGCCAGCCTGGGAACGTTGCTCCCTGCTCCGTCCGGGGTCCCACTTCCCACAGGCAGGGGGAACCAACTGCCCTTGTTCCCTGTCCTGCCAGGGCCTCATCCTGCAGCCAGGGCAGGCTGCTGAGCGCTGTCGGTGCCGCCAGCCCCTCCCCGGTATTTTATTTTTTTCCCCATGATCTCATGGCACAGCCTCGTGCTCAGCGCCCCAGGAATGCGCACCACGCGCCGGCGCGCGGCCAGCGCTCGCCCACGGCACAGCAGCCACCGGGCCCCACGCGAGTCCTACACCCGATTTCCAGGGAATTAGGGTGACAATACTCGTGCGAGACACCCCGGTGCCGGCGGCCATTGGGCGCCGCAGAAGGAGCGTCGGTTCCTTACTTTTTATAGGCCCTACCAAAATAGCGCCCGGCTGCGTCGCGCTGCTCTGCTCGGATCGTGTCCCCACGGCGGCGTGTCCCACGTCTGCTGCCCGTGACCAATGGCCTCATCCTGCTGTCGGAGGGTTGAAATGGGTGGGACAGGGAGGCCGGCGCTGGCACGGGGGCTCTGGGCTCCCACGGCGACGGGGGACCCGTCAGTGGTGCTGGGAGGCTGAGCCTGGGACCATGGGGGGACCCACCGAGGGATGGTGGTGGGTGAGCTCCTGGGTGGGTGCATCCATACCCGGGGCAGCTCCTGGCTCCGGCTCAGCGCCCGGTGCCCTCCACCCAAACCAGGCAGAGGCACCGGCTGCCCAGCTCCAGTGAGGAGCCACCGGCTTCTCTGCCCCTTACTGGGCAGCTCTGGCTACGGGGCAGCTCCAGCGCCCTCCAGTACCCTCCGGAGCCGCCTCAGCCCCGCGCCACACCGCGCTGTGCCACACTGTCACGCCACATGGTGTCACCCCACGCACACCGTGTCACCCCACATGGCACCGGCCTAATCCACACCCAGCAGTGGGTGCAGCCGGGTTGTGGGTGTAGGTGACAGCCCTGGGACATCTCTCGCTCCCCCAGTTTTCCCAGTCCTTTCCAGCGTGTCCAGACCGGTGCTGGGCACACTGGGTGTCCAGGAGCTGCCGGTCCCTTTGGCGGATGAGCGTTGAGCACAATCCTGCACCTCCGTTTTGGGGTGGTCGGAGGGGCGCGGGCACGACGCTGCGTGCTTGGGATGGGGGGGTGGGGTGTGCCGGGGGTGTCTCGGTGCCATGTCCCTGACCCACGTCCCCGCTGCAGGAACGCCAAGAAGGAAGGGGACCTGCTGTCGGCCCAGGCGCGCCTCAAGGACGTGGAGGCTCTGCTGAACTCCAAGGAGGCCGCGCTCTCCACAGCCCTCAGCGAGAAGAGGAACCTGGAGACTGAAGTGAGGGACCTGAGGGCGCAGGTGGCCAAGGTGAGCCTCTGTCCCCAACCGCCCCAGGGGCCCCCCGGCTCCCTTTCCGTGCCAGGGGATGGCTGGGCGGTGAGTCCCCAGCCGGTGCCGGGTGCTGTGCCCGGGTAGTCTGCTCCGTGACCATCCCACTCGGTTCCCCGCAGCTGGAAAGCGCCTTGAGCGAAGCCAAGAAGCAGCTGCAGGATGAGATGCTGCGTCGCGTGGACGCCGAGAACCGGCTGCAGACGCTGAAGGAAGAGCTGGAATTCCAGAAGAACATCTACAGCGAGGTTAGTCCCCACACCTGTCGCTTGGGTTAACGCCCCCACACACCGTGCGCCGCGTCCCCCGTCCCTGAGGTGACCCCGTGTCCCCCGACCCGTCCCCAGGAGCTGCGGGAGACCAAGCGGCGCCACGAGACGCGGTTGGTGGAGATCGACAACGGGCGGCAGCGGGAATTCGAGAGCAAGCTCTCGGAAGCTCTGCAGGAGCTGCGGAGCCAGCACGAGGCTCAGATCAGGCTCTACAAGGACGAGCTGGAGAAGACCTACGCGGCCAAGGTGAGCAGCGCCCGCCCGACGACAGCGCCTGCTTCCCACCGATGGGCGTGGGGTGCCGGGGACGCTTCCCACCGATGGGCGTGGGGTGCCGGGGACGCTTCCCACCGGTGGGCAGGGAATGCCGGGGATGCTTTCCACGGGTGGGCGTGGGGTGCTGGGGACGCTGACCCACCCGTCTCCCCCTCCAGCTGGAGAACGCCAAGCAGTCGGCCGAGAGGAACAGCAACATGGTGGGTGCCGCCCACGAGGAGCTGCAGCAAACCCGCATCCGCGTCGACAACCTCTCCTCCGAAGTCAGCCAGCTGCAGAAGCAGGTGAAGTAGGATCAAGAGGTTCCTCTGGATGTCCCCGGGGTGGGGTGGTCCTGGTGCTTCGGGAGGTGATCTAGGGGCGAGCTGGCGGTGTTGGATCGAGGGTCAGACTGGATGATCTCAAAGGTCTCTCCCAACTGAAGATATTGTGTCATTCTGTCCTCTCCTGGGGATGAGCCCAAGTGGAGCGACCCACCCTCACCTTCCCTCCCCGCACAGCTGGCCGCCAAGGAGGCGAAGCTGCATGACCTGGAGGCTCTTCTGGCCAGGGAACGCGAGACCAACCGGCACCTGCTGTCGGAGAAGGAGCGGGAGATGGCCGAGATGCGGGCGCGCATGCAGCAGCAGCTGGACGAGTACCAGGAGCTGCTGGACATCAAGCTGGCTCTGGACATGGAGATCAAC
>VWZK01020553.1:90519-109707 GCA_013396935.1 Baryphthengus martii | reverse complement strand
AAAATGTTGATGCGAGCAAAAAAAGGCGAGAGGGGAGGAGACGTCGAGTGGAGCACAGCCCCCAAAACCCCCGCGCAGAATCTGGGGAGCGGGACGGTGACACGAGGCCACGGAGAGCGACCGTGTCCCCAGACCCCGGTGCGGGGACAGCCCCCGGTCCCTGCGCGGCCTCCCCAGGATCCTCACCCACCCCCAAACCAAGGACACCCCCGAAACCTCCGAGAGCTCAACATGGCGACAACCAGAAGAAAACCAAACCCCAAAACCACTCAAAAAAGCACCTAAACCGCCCAAGCTGTCGGCCCGCGGGGCCGCTCCTTTCCCGCTCTCCCCCCCAGCACGGCGGGCGCAGTGGGACCAGTCTGGAGCTTGGGAATCAGTACCAAAACAGCCCCGGAGAGAGGAGAAGCCGCCCAGAGCCCGGTCAGGTCGCCTGCGGCTCCGAGCCGGGCAGGGACCCGTGGCGCTGAGTTCCTGGGAAAGCCCAGTGCTGGACGGAACCGTAGCTCGGGAGCTGTGGCGCCTCCACCAGGAGCGGGAGCCCCGGAGAAGCGCTCGGTGCCGGAGCCGCCGCGGAAACCGGGCTCCTGCTCACGGCTTCTCGGCCGGGATCAACCGGTCACCGCGGATCCACGTGGGCCGAGAGCCACGAGGAGACTTCGACTCCTGGCGGGGGCTGGGCGCGGGGCCAAGAGGCATCTGCTCCTCCCCTGAGCTCGAAAACGTCGAGTTGAGTCCCCACCGAGGCCACGCGGCCCCAGGACGGAGCCGCCACCGGCCGCGCGAGCACCAGACTCTGCCCCTTTCTCAGCTTCGCGCATCCAAATTAAATCCCATCGGGTCCTCGACCTGACGCAGGCGGCCCAGGGATCTTCCAGCGGCCTCGGGCAGAAGGTTCCTGTCCCTGCCCCTCAGCCCAGACGGTGCTACGGGGCGGTTCCGGTTCCCCAGGAAGGGCCTTTTCCTCCTCTCCGGGCGGGCAGGAGCTCCGGGTAACACCCAAAGCAGCGCTGGGAAGAGCCGGGCACTCCCTACGGAGCTCCGCCGGGCACGGGGAGCAGCGGCCGAGCGGCAGGAAGGCGGTGACCCCGTTTCTCCACCTCGCTCCGGTTCATGTGCTGAAGGACAAGCCCCACGAGGAGCTTCTCTCTCTCCTTCCCCCGCCTCCCCAAACACGACGACGAACCGAACGGCTTCAAACCAAACCCCGGCGGAGAGAGCGACCGACCGGCCTCCCAGCCCCACCAAGAGAAGCCCGAGTCTTCCAAGGTCACTTCCTTGGCTTAGCCCAGAGCAGCCCTGCGAGCGTCGGGAGAAGCTGCGGAAGCACAAATAAGTCAGGACCCCCCCGCATCAGATCCGGGGCGTGGAGCGGCTCCGGCTCCCCCGGCCGCTCCAGGGGCCTCTCCCTGCTCCGCTGCGAAGGAACCGACACCGGGAGAGAAACGAATCCTCGGGGACTGGCGATGGAGGGGTTTTTTTGGGGGGGTTTTACCTGCAAACGAGTCCTGGCCGGGCCGGGAGCCGCGGGGAGAAGGCGAAGGGCTCGTCCCTGCGCAGCTGCCGCTCGTCCACGGGGCCGGAGCCAGGAGGGGGACGATATCCCAAGCGGGGCCAAGCGCTCCAGTGGGACGGCGCCTCGGCCACCGGCCGCTGCTGGCGCCGTTAGGGCAGAGGAAGGTCCTGCGAGGAACCGGCTCTTCCGGGTGGGCATCATCCCCGCTTCTTGGGAGGCTGAAAGCTCCGGAGGGTGCCGAGCGCGGCGCTGGTCACCGCGGGACGCGGAGGGGACACCCCGAGGCTCAGATGCCACCAGGAGCAGCAGGGGGGGCCGGGGGGGATCAGAACCACCAGCAGAATCTTGGCTTTGAGATCCTCCTTCCTCCTCCACCCCTCATGGCGAGATTCGGAAGAAAATAAAAAAAATAAGAAAAAAAATGGGAAAAAATAAAACTAAAAAACCAAAACAGCCCAGCAGCATCCGCTCCATGCCGGGGTGGGGGCGCTCAAGCCACACCGGCGTCCAAACCCCCCGACGGCTCCTCCGGATCCCGCTCGTCTTCTCCAGGGTCCGACGCCGGGAGCAAAGCGGGAGGGATGGGGATGGAGGAGCAGGATCCCGGTCNCCGGCCGCGGGGCAGAGCTCTCCGAGGGGCCTCTCTCTTCTCGGAGCCGTCGGCGCCGTCCGTCCGTCGGTCCGGCCGTCCCTGTCCGTCCGTCTGCGCAGGCGGAGGGTGGCCGCGTGGTGCCCAAATTCCGTTATTCTATTTTTGTGCTGGGTTTTTTTTTTTTTGGGGGGGGGGGGGNCCGGGAGCCGCGGGGAGAAGGCGAAGGGCTCGTCCCTGCGCAGCTGCCGCTCGTCCACGGGGCCGGAGCCAGGAGGGGGACGATATTCCAAGCGGGGCCAAGCGCTCCAGTGGGACGGCGCCTCGGCCACCGGCCGCTGCTGGCGCCGTTAGGGCAGAGGAAGGTCCTGCGAGGAACCGGCTCTTCCGGGTGGGCATCATCCCCGCTTCTTGGGAGGCTGAAAGCTCCGGAGGGTGCCGAGCGCGGCGCTGGTCACCGCGGGACGCGGAGGGGACACCCCGAGGCTCAGATGCCACCAGGAGCAGCAGGGGGGGCCGGGGGGGATCAGAACCACCAGCAGAATCTTGGCTTTGAGATCCTCCTTCCTCCTCCACCCCTCATGGCGAGATTCGGAAGAAAATAAAAAAAATAAGAAAAAAAATGGGAAAAAATAAAACTAAAAAACCAAAACAGCCCAGCAGCATCCGCTCCATGCCGGGGTGGGGGCGCTCAAGCCACACCGGCGTCCAAACCCCCCGACGGCTCCTCCGGATCCCGCTCGTCTTCTCCAGGGTCCGACGCCGGGAGCAAAGCGGGAGGGATGGGGATGGAGGAGCAGGATCCCGGTCACCACCCGGCCCAGCTCCTTGTGAGGGGGGGGCGGGGACGTGCGCCGAGCCCACCGGCGTGTCCCGCTGCAGGGCCGGGGACGGGGCAAGGAAATAAATAGGCTTGTTCGAAGGAAAAAAGAAAAAAAAAAAATTATATTAAGAGCTTTTCTCCCCCCTTTTAAATAGCAGAATTGCTTCCTTTCCTCTCTGACATCGGAGGAGTATCCAGAACCCCGGAGGAACTCCTTTCTCCTTCCTTTGCGTCATATTAGTTATCTCTGTAAAACCTANTTTTTTGTTGCTGCCGCTGCTGCCGTTGCCGCTTCTTCGTGTCTTAAGTGTGGCCCGGATTTGTGTTTCCTTCGTTCAGACGCCGCACGTTCCGAGAGGGGGAGAGAAAGGTACACGGATCACCAACCCGGCGCCTTCCCGAGCCTCAGCCCATCTCCTTCCACTGCTTGTAGAATTCCAGGACGTTCTTGATGTCCACGCTGGCGCTGGCGGCCGCCTGCAGGGCCGACTGCGGGAGAGACACGGAACGGGACCCCCCGTCACCACCCCGGGAAGCTTTTCACGGCTACGAGGCCCGATTCTCCTCCCTGCTGCCCCTGCTCCGGCACGAGGAGCCGGCACCCACACGGGAACGACGACTCCTGCCTCCCCCGGGGGATTTGGCACCACAAAAGCAGCACAAAGAGGCCGTCGAGAGCTTCGAGAGCAGCTCCGCTCAAGGGAAGGTGAATCATCAAACTCCCCCAGATTTCCCCAATTTAGCTTATTACTTGAGACAGAAAAGGTTATTTTTTTAAAAAATCTGTCCCCAACAGCCCCGATTCCGACACCGCCCGAACCCGGGATGGCCCTGCTCGGCCAGCCCGCGAGCCACCGACCTGCATGGGGGCCGAGAAGACGCTCGGATCCTCCAGCTGGAAGCCCGTGATGATGGTGACCATCCCGGTGGTGTCGTCCTCTCCGCTCCCCTGGGACACCGTCAGCTGTTTGCAGCTGTCCAGGATCTTATAGAGGTTCCTGCCAAGAGAGGAGGAACGGAGCTCCATCGGGAGGACCCATGGAGAGCCAGGATTGTTCCCCTGATGCCTCTGGTGGGCTTTTCCGAGGTGTTTCCCGGCACCAGGAGCTACAGGTGGATGCCCCGAGCGTCTCTCCAAGGAATTTTCTCTCACTGGGACAGGTCCCGGTGCGAAGCCCTGTCCCCGCCCGCCGGGAACGGGGCTGGGCCACCTCCAGGAGCCGAGAACTTACCAGGCATCTAAATCTTGTCTCTTCAATTTATGCCTCTCAAAGCTCTTCCCGACGTCCTTCTGGCACCGAATGTACCTATGGGAAGAGCAGAGCCCCTGAGCTCACACGGGGACGGCCGCGCCGGCTGCTTCGGAGCCAGGAGACGCAACTCCCAGAAGCGGCCGCGTTCCGTGGCCAGACATCTGCCAGCACATCTGGAGAACCGGCGGCCAAGTCCGGTCCGTCGCCGCCTCCCAGACACGTTCCCGAGGCCCGGCTCCGCTCCCCAGGATGGACACGGGGCCCACTGCCCATCCCCGACAGCTCCTTCCACCCCAAGAGGCAGCCATCCTCACAAGCCAGGGCAAATCCCACCCCTTTCCCAGCCTCACCTGTTTCCCTTTTTGAATTCCGCCTCCAGGTACCGGATGCTGTCCCGAGCACCCGCGTTCTCCTTCTTCAGGAAGTCTAAGCCATCGATCACTAACAGGAAAAAAAAAGAGAAAAAGCAGCAAAACCACCTGTCTTAGGGCTCCGCTCCCGTAAAGCGATCCGGACGCGTCGGGAACCCCCCCAGCCCAGGGAACCGGCCCCGAGGAGGCCGTGGGAGGGCAAACGGAGCCCGTCCCTTCCCAGTCGTCCCTCCACATGGAAGGACGGATTCCGAACACGGGCCACGTGGAAATCAAGCCCCAAAAGCGCCGGCTGGGGACGGCGTTTCGGCCGCTCCCGCCCCAAGGGCCGGTGGAGAGGAGCCACCGCGCCGGCTCCAGGGCAGGGCAGGCTCGGGAGCCTCGCCCCCGGTACCTGTTCGAGGGATGATGATGATGAACCTCCCGCTGGTGGCCAGTTGCTTGACCACGGCCAGGTGCTGGCAGAGGGCCTGGGTGTCCGGGACGAGATACGGAGACATGGCCGACTGCGCTTTGGGCTGCTGGAGACTTCCCTCCAGCTGAGAGACCTCCAGCTGGAAGAAGACACAGGCGGAGACCTCGGCTTCACAAGGATGCTCCAACTGGGCAGGACTCGCCCGGCAAAGCTCCACCAGAACCTCCCAACCTCCCAGCAGAAGGCTGGATGGAGCCCCTGGGACCGTCCCACCTCAGGCACTGGGCACAGCTCAAGGAACCCCAACGTAAGGGCATCGAGCTACTGGGAGGTGTCCAGGGGAAGGTGACCGAGGCGGTTCAAGGCCTTGAGGGCAAGACTGGTGAGGTCACTTGGCTTGTTCAGCTTGGAGAAGACTGAGGGGGGGACCTCGTGGCTATGGGGGGGCTCATCAGGCCACACCTTCCTCACAGGGCGGCAGAGGGGGAGCTGCAGCCACAGGACACAGGGAATCGGAGCGGAGCGGCATCAGAGCGGACACTGGCAAAGGTTCCCCACTGGGAGGGCGGTTGGTCACTGGAAGAGGCTCCCCAGGGAAGGGGTCGCCAGTTCAGGGAGCATCTGGACGACGCTCTCGGGCCCCCGGGTTAGTTTTAGGAAGCCCAGCGAAGAGCAGGGAGTTGGGATCGGTGCTGATGGGTCCCTTCCAACTCGAGATGTTCTACGACCGTGCCCGTGGGGGACGGGGGCAGAGCTGCTCCCCCTGCCTCTCCCCAGCTTCAGACACGTCACCCACTTGTCAGGCTGGGACCGGCCTCTCCTACCTGGAGCCGAAGCTGAGCCATGTCCCTCATGAGCCGGTTCCGACGAGCTTCCTCCGCAGCCTGGAGGAAACAAACTTCCACATCGGTCAGCAGGAAGCACACCGGGCGACACCAGCCAGGAACGGGGCGGGAAGGGGACGCCCGAGAGAGGCTGGAAGGAGCAAAACTCCCATCTGCCACACCGAGGATCTGGGATCGCCGTCAGAATCCGACGGCGACCCGCGGGGGATCGTGCCGAGGGGAGGGAATTGTCCCCGCTCTGCCCGCTCACCATGTGGAACTGGGCCTGGGCCTGGTGCAGCAGGTTGTCCTGCTCCGCCTGGGCGATGCTGATGAAGATGCCGAGCTCCGCGTTGAACTGCAGGATGCTGCCCTGCAGGTGGGTGATGAAGTGCCCGAAGCTCCGGATGCAGCAAATCCGGACGACGGACTGCAAAGGAGCACAGAGGGAATCACCAGAACGCCCGAGCCGGCAGCTCCGGCCGGCCCCGAGCCCGCAGCTCACAAATCACTACTGAAAAAAAAAAAATCCAACGGGAACATTTTGGATGAAAGCGTGCCGCCGAAGGAGGAGAGGGCGGCAGGAGGGGCCAGAGCTGGCCAGTAGCCTCGGGAGCACTTCCATCCTGGACTTCTCCAGCTCAAGAGAACCTCAAAAACCCTCCACACGCTCTGCCCCATCAATCTCTGCTCCAGGCCTCAGTGCTGGGAAAAGGAATCCCATCAAAAAAGCCCTGAGATGGGATTTGGGGGTAGGAAAAGGGGAGCTGATGGGAGATGTCGGAACCCCGCACTCTGCTCCGGCTGCCCCAGCAGCTCCAGACGGCACCGAGACCTCGGCGGGGGGACTGTGGGTTAATAAATACGTCGGAGCAGGGACCTCAAATCAGGGCAGAAGGGGTCGGTGTTCCCTGCTCCGGAGGAGGCAGAGGGGGAAAAGGAAAACGAGGGGGAGGGGGGGAAAAGGAGAGGGGAAAAAAGGGGAAGGTGTTTTTCAGACACTGGTCCTTGGCTTGCAGCTCGTGCCGGGCCGGGAGGCCCAGCCCGACTCACCTCCTCGACTGCCGAGAACACCGGCCGGTCCCGCTCGAAGTTGAGCCTCTTGTGCGCGTTGCGCAGCGGGGGAAGGTTCCGCAGGGCCACGTCTTCCGGCAGCAGCAAGTTGGCTTTGAGGTCTGGGAGCTCAGCCCCGCTCAGAACGTCCTGGACTTCGTGACACAGGGCCAGCCCTGGAGGGGAGCACAGCGGTACCTCGTGACTTCTACCACCCACGCGGGGCCTTCGACGGCCGATAACCCACGCGGGGCCTCCGACAACCCGAGGGAAACAAGGAGGAAAATGCTTTATGGGTAATTAGCCCTATCCCAGGACAACCCCCCAGGGGAATCCCTGGTGATCGGGTGCCCATCACAAGCCCCTTCCCCAGTACCTGATTCCTGCAGGTCTGCGGCGGAAGGCAGAAGGTTCAGGAGCACCGACAGCCTGTTCCACAGGCTCTGAGAGCTCTGAAGGAGCAAAACACAAAAAGCCAAGAAAACAAAAAAAATACAAAATGTCAAGAGGGATGTTTGCGACAAGCAGCCGCTGGGGCTTTCCAGAGCCTTCCATGGTCCTCAGAACGCTTTATGAGGAGTAAACTTGACTCCGCCTCGTAGATCAAGATTATCTGAGTCGAGTCGGTGGGATCTCCACCATCACCTCCTGCCCAGGACAGGGATGGCAGCTTCAACCTGCTCTTCGCACCCCAGCCCTGGAGAGAGGCAGCCCCGGAGGCCGGAGCAGGGTCCGCACCTGAGCACACATGATGATGAGGTCCGTGTTCGTCCTCAGCCAGTCCAGGAACACCTTGACGGTCAGCAGCAGCCCTTCGTTGGTGACGATCTCCAGCTTCTCCTGAAGGGACCGCTCGTTCCTGCAGGATTTGTTACTTGAAAGGCTTTCCTCGGAGTCGGACACGTCGTCTGGAAAAGCGAAGGGGGAAGCGGTGGTGGTGACAAACAGGGAGGGGATCTTCTCAGTGCTCAGCAGGGCTGGGGCCAGAGGCTGGGGCCAGACTCTGCTCAGGGGTGCCCAGCGCCAGGACAAGGGGCACCAGGCACCTTCTTTTCTACACCTCTGAAGGTGTCCTGGCCACACCCTTCTCCTTCATTCCTGGAGCTGCAACATCTGCACATCCCATTGAAGGAAAACATTAAAGGGACCCAAAAAATCCTGTGTTTTGTCCCTTCCCTCCCACCTCTTTCAGCAAACACGGGCACGATCTGACGCTCCTGCTCCAAAGGGACTCCTGCCAGTGCTGCCGGCCCCGGGAATCCGGCAGCAGGATCCCAAAAACGCTTCCTTGCTCCAGGGAAGGCAGGAGGAATGACAAATGAGAGTCACTAGGCCCGTGGGGTTTGATCCAAAACACAAACAGCTGCCTCTCATCTCCCTCCCAGGCTGGTTTTCCCTGGAACATCACTCGATGCCGTTAAGTCGCAAGGTAACGGAGACCTCCCAGCTCCACCTGCAGCCTGATCCGGCCACGGGCACCGCTGTGTCCCGGTGACCTTCGGAAGGTCACCGAGAGGTTCCTCAACTCCTCCCGTGCGCAGCTAAGGCCACACCCCACAGAACAGCTCCCGAGAGCTCTGCTGAAGGATCTGGCCAGGCCGGATCGATGGCTGAGGCCAATGGGATGAAGTTCAATCAGGCGGAGGGTCGGGTCCTGCCCTTGGGTCACAACAACCCCCCGCAACGGGTGTGGAGCAGCTGGAAAGCGCCCAGGAGAAAAGGTGGTGGAGGCCCCATCCCTGGAGATGTTCCAGGTCAGGCTCGATGGGGCTCTGAGCAACCTGCTCCAGGTACAGATGTCCCTGTTCCCTGCAGGGGCCTGGACCAGGTGACCTTTAAAGATCCCTTCCCATCCAAACCACTCCACGATTCCATGAACTGGGAGGGTTGGTGCCAGCCAGCAGATGAGCTGGAAGTGGAGAGGAGAACTCACACCCTGCAAGCAGGAATTTCAGCAGCCAGACAGCTACAGCCGGCGGCTTTCCGCACAGAACGGCGACAACCGATATCCCACTCGAGGTCGCCCCACCCGTACCTTGCTCCTCCAAGCCGGGCTTCTCCAGCTCTCCGTTGAGGCAGGGCTTGCCGGCCACGCCGTCCTTCAGGAGCGGGGCCTCGCTGCTGGGCTTCAGGAGGATGTTGCTGAAGGTGGGAGCCAAGCGGAAGCAGCGCTTGGTCTGGAAGAGCTGGGTGGACATGGCCTGGAGGTTGCTGGCGATGCTGGCATCGGGAGCGCCCAGGGAGGCCGGACCGTTGACCGTCGGATCCGGAGCCTCCGGTTTAGAGGCGCTCGAGCTCTTGGAGTCGCCCAGCCCGCCGCCGTCCACACCGTTTTTTAAGGCCTCTTTGGGGCCGCTTTTGCCTCGGCCGCTCCCCTCCTCGCCCGGCTCATCCTCCATGTCCTCCAGGTCGGAGCGGGATTCCTGGCTGTTCATGTCCGAGTCCGTCTCCACGTCGAAAGCGGCTTCCGCTTCCTCGTCGCTCTTCTCCGAGCCGCTTTCCAAGCCGTCGCTGCCCTTCGTGGAGCCCTGGCTGGAGTCAGAGTCGAAACCCTCGCTCAGGTCGCTCTCGTCCACCTTCTGGGGGTGGCGGCGGCGGCGCAGGCAGGAGAGGCGGGAATATTTCCTGCTTTTCTTGCAGTCGCTCTTCCGCTGCTCCTCGCTGGGCTGGTGGTTGGCCAAGTCGCCTTCAGCTTCCTTCTCCAGCGAGTTCAGCGGCTCCCGCGGCTCCTGGTCGTCTGCAGCGGAGACGAGGGGGTGAAAAAAGACACGACGCGTCACACGAGCTGGAAAATACACCCTGGAATCTTTTCCACAGCTTTCTACGGGCTGAGAGACAAGTGGCCACCAAGCAGGGCCAGGGCACGTGCCAGTCAGCTCGATTAAACCCAGCTCGATTAAACCCAGCCCCACCAAGCCCAGCCCCACCACCAGGCTGAGTTGACCTAATCCCCTCCCAGACCGAGCCGCTCGCAGCTTTTCCAGCGGCCCTGCGTCACCCCGAGAGCTCCGAAAGCCGGGCAGGGAGGAGTCACTCGCTGGGGTTTTCCACCAGGAAAATCCTGCACTCTGAGAAATATTCCAAACGGCCCGTTTGCAGCTTTATTCTTTGCTCAGCAGGGTCTCCCGGGAACTAAAGATCTGAGGTGTGCTGGGCAGGGCCAGAGTCCAGCAAACAGACAGAAAACAAGGAACACAGACTGGGGGGAACAGATGCCAAAGGAGCCGCCAAGAGATCCAGAAGGAGAGCTCCTCGCAACAAGGAAAGCAACGTTTCCACCCCCTGCTGACTCCACCTCCGCAGGAGCCACCTCCGCAGATCACCCACCCCTGGGGATCTCAGCCCAGGGACGAACCCCCGGATCGCTTCGAGCCCCGGATCACGACGCCTCCGACACCACTCAGGGCCTTACGCCGCGAACCCCGCGCCCAGGAAGCGGAGGGACGAGAATTGGAAGCCGCCACCTCTGCTCCCTTACCGGTGCCATCGCTCTGGAAAGCCGGGACCGGGTTCTCCCCTTCCTCCAGCTCTGCCTGCAGGCGAATGTTGACGTGATTGATGAGGTGAGAGAAGAGGGCGAGTGTGAAAGCGATGGCCGCGCTGTACTGCTTGGAACCTGCCGCGAGACAGCCTCGTGAGGCCGAGGGGACCACCCTCGCCAATTAAGACGAGCCGGCCTAACGAGGCTGCCGAGGTTTCTGAAGGGCTGGAGAAAACCCCCCCGGTTACCTGCCCGCTTGAGGCTGTGGACGCTCATCAGGCAGATGATGACCATGCGGAAGATGAGGAGGTCGGGGAGGAAGGAGTAGCCGCTCTCGTACTCCTCCTCGTCTTCGCTGGTTAAGCTCAGGTTGGGAGGGGAGGGCAGGTAGAACAAGCACAGGTTGAAATCCTCCAGCACGGACTGGCAGAGGGAGGTCAGCTCGGAATCCAGGGAGCTGAACAGCAGGGAACAGAATAAAGAAGAACGGGGATCCCGTTTGGATTTGCCTTCAGAGGGGAGCCTGCTCTGTGGGAGCACTGGACCCCTAGAAGGTCCCTTCCCACCCAAACTGCTCCATCAGGAGTTTAACTGCAGCCTGGGTATAAATCCCTTAAAAAAGCTGCTCTCTGACAGCTTCATTTACAAGCACCTGGAAAAAGAGGTGATTTTTTCAGCAGAGACAGAGAAAAAGCCGAGAAAAAGCCAAGAACGAGGCCTCGATTCAGCCTGTCACAAACTATTTAACCCCTTTGGTGCTTCAGCCTCCCCTGGAAGACCATCTTCTCCACACTCCCTGCAAGGTGAGGAGACTAAAATGTTGGGATTCTGGGGAGAAAGCCCCAGGATGGGCACCACGATACTACGGGGATCGGACTCTTCCCATCCCAAGTGCCTGCCACGGTGAGTTCTCGACAGGAGACGGGGATCACCCAGAGCCTCACCTGCTCTTGGGCTGCAAAAGACTCTGCAGGTACATGAAGCTCACCAGCAACCTCTTGATGTCTTTGCCTCTGAAAAGATCGAGAAGAAAACGCTGTAAAGCCGGATCCCCGGCACAGAGCGGGACGAGGCCAACGGAGCTGTTAAGAGACGTCAGGTCTCTGCCGAAAACGACATCAAAGCGGAGGAAAGAGATGGTTTCTCCACTTCTGACTTCCACCAGAGCGCCTCAACCCCCAGCAACAGCCACGGGGGAGGGTGAGAAAATCTGCCCCCTCAAACCCTCACACCAGCATCCAGCTTTTCTCCCAGAAGTACAACCCAAAAGATCAAGAGTTGGATCTGGACTCAAAGCCCTGGGCACAATGACGGCCTCGGATCGGGCAGCCACCACCTCCCACTGTGACACCAGAGGCTGGCACTGGTGGCACAGCAGCTCCCCAGCCCCTCTCCTCCCTCCCCTCCCTCCCTCCCTCCCTCCCTCCTACCGTTTCTTGCTGG
Source organism: Baryphthengus martii (assembly GCA_013396935.1). NCBI lineage: Eukaryota > Metazoa > Chordata > Aves > Coraciiformes > Momotidae > Baryphthengus > Baryphthengus martii. The sequence goes on along the minus strand of VWZK01020553.1, from coordinate 97,939 downwards.
GGGACAACCTCCTGGTCTCACACTTCTTCAGCTGGTGGTACATCTTGGCTGCCTTGTCGTACAGCCGCTTCAGGTTCCCGTAGGCACCTTCGAAGGACACTTCAGACTGGATACTGGGAGACCAAAACAGAACACAGCAAAAGGAACGTTGCCACCAGGTCACTCATATTTCCTGGCTTTAATTCCCTGCAAAGTTACTCAGGCATCTGAGCATGAAGAGAGGGACCCAGAGCTGGGCTATGGAACCCCCACCGAGGTCTGCAAAGCCCACCCCAAGCTGCCCCACAGCTCCAGCACGGGCAGGGGTCTGGAGAAACCTCAGAGGGGAGCTGAGCGATGCTGAGCAAGAGCTCAAGGGCCCCCGGGGGGTGAGAGGCTGGGGCCAGACTCTGCTCAGGGGTGCCCAGTGCCAGGACGAGGGGCACCGGGCACCAACTGGAACCCAGGAGGTTCCCTGGGAGCGGGAGGAGAAACTTCTTGGGTGGGAGGGGGTTGGAGCCTGGCCCAGGCTGCCCAGAGAGCTTGGGGAGTCTCCTTGTCTGGAGAGATTCCAAAGGCACCTGGACCCTGCGCTGCTGGGCCCCCTGCTCTGGGTGACCCTCCTGGAGCGGGGAGGGGGCACCAGATGATCCCCAGAGGGCCCTTCCAACCCCCACCATGCTGGGATTTGGTGGAATTGTCAGATGAGATCCTGCCTTCCAAGTCACCTCCCCTCTCCCCTGAGACTGATCCACTGAAAGCACCCAAAGCAGAGCAGAGGAGACTCCGACCCTGGCAGCCACAGGTCGCCCAGGAGCCGAGGTGCCGGCGGAGGGACGCTCACCAGCGCAGGTAGCAGTAGGTGGCTTCCACGTTGTAGTACTTGCTCCCAGCCAAGGTGCCCAGCTGGTTGAAGGGCATGCCTGGGAGAGAGGGGAGGCGGGGTTAACGATGTCGAGAGAGAGGGGCGCTGGGGGGTTAACGGACAGAATTCTCCGAGGGTCCTGCCCGAGAGCAGCTCATCCCCTGCCCACGGCCGGCCGGATCTTCCCACAGCCAGCGCAGCACGACCAGCCGTGGAGGTCCGAGCTCCTCGGAGGTCACCGGCCAAGAGCACCTCTGTTTTACCTCCTCTCTGCCTGCCCAGCAAGAGAGATTCTCAAAGCAGCCGGAGATTTCAAGTGGAGGATAAACCCCCTCGTCTCTCGGCAGCATCGTTTTGTTTTTTTTTCCCCAGGCTGTGACAACGTGATTGTAACAACCGCAGCCTCCCAGTCGCTCGCTCACCGATCTGCGGCGCAACAGAAAGGGCCTGGTAGTAAAACCGCTCCGCCAGCAGCTCCGTGTCCACCCCGGCCAGTTCGTTCTGATAACGAGCTGAAAGAAAACCGCAGGTCAGCGTCCCCTGCGTTCCCCTCTGCCGAGAGGCTCGTTCCCGAACGATTAAAGATCCCACGGAACTAGAAATACCGGCCACGCCAACAAACCCCTCTGAGAGCGGTGCTCAGCCTGGGGACAAACCGTACGGAGCCAGCCGGGCCTGGTCCGAAGGGCTCCCCGAGGCCCCGGCTGCCCGTGGCAGGGGACACCTCCCGGGGATCACGGTGTCGCAGAAGCCAGAAAATTCTGCTGATTTAGAAACAACTCCGAGTGGGGCTCCCTTTTTTAGTACCTCAGATTATATCCTGCTACAGCAGACTGGGAAATCTAAAGCAAGGCCGCTGAACTCATCGAGCACCGGGCTGTGCTTAGATTGGACTTTACTTATTTTATATTTCTGGACAAGAGCAGGCATTTCAGAAACCTTGGGGCAAAGCGTCGGGAAGAGGGGAGCGCGTTTCTCCCCCCCAGCTCCTCATTGACAGCAAATCCCTCACCTCCTCGCCCCAAACCACAGCTCCCGCCACCCGGAGCCGTTCAGTTCACCACGAGGGTTCCGGCTCGTGCCGATCAACGCGCCAGGGGGACGCCCGCGGGCGCCGCGCGTTCGGACGAGGCTGTTCTTACCCAGATCCCCCAGATACACCAGGCACCTGTGACAGGCCATCTGGGCCCACTCCATCTCCTTCTCCGAGGCGGACACGGGTTTCTTGCAGCCTGCAGGAGCAAGACGCAGTCAGGCACAGCACCGGGCGACGGCCGCGGCCGGTGCCTCCGCCCGAGACGGACGACGCTTGGCCGGGTGAAAACAAAGCCCAGGCGGTCGGAGCGCCCCCGGGGGATTTCCTACATTTATTCCCCGCGTTTCGACCCGAGGACGCCGCTCCTGACCCACTCCCCCTCCAGCTCCCCCGTGTCTCTCGGACTTTGCAGCCACAGCATCAGCTCCACCGGCCCCCGGAGGGGAGGGCAAAGGCCAACTCCTCTCAAGGAGCCGGGGGATCGCTGGGCACAAGCTCAGGGGGCCTCTCAACGAGGCCTTTGGATGGGAGGCGAGGCAAAGCCCGGGAAGCCGGAGCAGTGTCGGAGCTCCCGGGCACCCGGCAAAGGAGGCGGACGTGGACGAGTTCTCCCCGGCACCGGCCACCGAAACGAACTCATCGCCTCAAGACCGAGCTCCAGATTTAGGACTGGCCAAGCGACCGGGGAGCACGGGAAGCAAACCAGGGGAAAATGGCTTAGGAAGAACCACCTCTGGACAGAGCTGAGTCCAGGCCAGAGCAACGAGGCGGTGACAGGGCCGGGATGTCCCTAGAGGAGTCGCTGAGACCTCCGGGGTGAGGGCTCTGGATCTGGAGAGAAGGAGGCTCAGGGGCGATCCCACTGCACTCCGCAGCTCCCCGAGGAGGGGACATGGTGAGGGAGGTGCTGAGCTCTGCTCCCTGGGGTCCAGGGGCAGGACATGAGGGAAAGATCCAAAGCTGCACCAGGGGAGGCTCAGATGGGTCGTTAGTTCAGAGAGGCTCCGTTGGCTGCGCTAATTAAGCTTTTAAAACCATTTTGCGCAGCCAGAAACGTGCTTCAGCTTTCCATAAAAACCTGTCATCGCCAAATGCTTCCGAAAAAACTCTCCCAGAGCATTTTCCCCCTGGCAGAAATTTTCTCTCCTCCTCTCCTCCCCAGTTTTAGATTAAAGACCCCACAAAGCAGAGTTAGGAAGAAGAGCAGGACAGAGGGTCTGCCCCGAACTGATAACGGGCTGAAAAGATAATCCCTTGAATCCCAGAACGAGGGGCGGCCCCGGAGCCGAGAGCACCGACCCATCAGAGGGTCCGTGACGTGCGTCCAGTCGATGCAGCCCTGCAGCTCCAGCTGGTAGTGGGACTGGATGTAGAGCAGGAGGTGCTGGTAGAACCCGATCCCGGCAACCAGGTGGGTCCGGTAGGCGCATTCCAGGGTGCTGCGGCTGTGGATGTGCTGGGGGAAAGAGGGAGAGCGGCTTAATGCGGCCACCGAGGGGGTGCTGGGGGCAGGGCTGGGATCCCCAGTTCAACAGGAGCTGCTGGAGAGAGTCCAGGGGAGGCTGGGAAGCTGCTGAGGGGCCTGGAGCATCTGTGTGGCCAGAAAGGGGAGCTGAGCGATGCTGAGCAAGAGCTCGAGGGCCCCCAGGGGGCCAGAGGCCGGGGCCAGACTCTGCTCAGGGGTGCCCAGCGCCAGGACGAGGGGCACCGGGCACCAACTGGAACCCAGGAGGTTCCCTGGGAGCGGGAGGAGCAACTTGTTGGGTGGGAGGGGGTTGGAGCCTGGGTGCCCAGCGCCAGGACGAGGGGCACCGGGCACCAACTGGAACCCAGGAGGTTCCCTGGGAGTGGGAGGAGCAACTTGTTGGGTGGGAGGGGGTTGAAGCCTGGCCCAGGCTGCCCAGAGAGCTTGGGGAGTCTCCTTCTCCGGAGAGATTTCAAAGGCGCCTGGACCCTGCGCTGCTGGGCCCCCTGCTCTGGGTGACCCTGATCCCCATAACTCCTCCCAGCTTTTGCCCTGGTCTCCCCCCTCCCCCAGCCAGAGCCCCAGGTACCTGCCTTTTTATTGGTTTTGATGAGCTGAATAACTTCATAGTAAACTTTTCTCCAGAGCAGCTCTTCCGCTTTTCTTCCATAATCCACCGGGTGCAGGAACATCAGCTTCACGCAGAGCTCCCGCAGCCTGGGGACAGCACAGGGGGCACCGTTACTCGCAGAGCTCTGGACGCAGCGGCCGCTGCACAGGCTCCCAAGAGGAAAACGGGGACGATTCAGGACAAAGTGCAGGTTTAGACCCTCCCGTCAGGCTTCCCGTGGATTCCCCGGCGCTCGGCCCAACTCACTTGTTCCTCAAGCTGATGTTCTCGGGCTTGAACACGTCCTGGTAGGCTGCCTTGTTCCCCAGGATGAGATCCAGTCGGTGCACGGCCTCCACCACGGCCCTGCAGGGATACGGGCAGAGGAGCTGCAGCACAGCAGGTTATCTGGGACCATTCCCAAGGTCTGGGCCATTCGCCCCACCCCAAAAACGTCCCTCGGTTCAGCAGCGGGGTCGGAAAGGTCTTTGGAGACGCCAGCAACTCGTCACCTCGGCGATTAAACCGCGACGGGCACGCACGGCGATTCGTTTAAATGTCTACAAATCCACGGTTAAACAGACGGCCTGATTTTGAACTCAAAAACCCAGTCATGCTCCTTTTCTACCAACTTGTCTAGGGAAGGCGGCGACTCAACGACGTTGGGGTCAACCCAAGAGCATCAAGGACGACCCAACGGCACCAGGGGAGACCCAAGGGCACCGCGAGCCACCCAATGGCGCCCTCCTTTCCCAAAACCTCCTGATCTTCGCTCCAGCGATCCGCTGACTCAAGCCCCTCGAGATCTCTCGGCGACAGGGAACAGGGGTATCCGAAACCAGCCGAAAACACGACACTGGTCATGAGATTCTTCCCCTGGAAGGCGACTAAAGGACGCACCAAACCTCCCAGTCAGGCAAAAACGTTGCTCCTGTGAATCCCTGCCCCAGACGGAGGGAAACCCCACGGGGTGCGGAACCTCACGCACTGGGAAGCCCGCGGATGTGCAGAGGCTCCGGTTCAACGACGTGGCGGTGAAATGAAAGCAGGGGCTCGGAGCGCTGTTGGTGCTGACCGAGAATCCCCACAGACACCTCAGGGAGGCTCAGCTGGAATTCTCCGGCTGTGCCAGACCCTTCCTGCCAGGAGGGACCATCTCCAACCTCTGCCTGCGCTCAGCCTGGATTTGAGGTCAATAAACCCCCTCCTGACACGGACTTTTCCCAGCTGGGGACTCCAAAGCACACCCCTCCAGCCAGCCCCGGCCGTCAGCGACCAAACTCCACGGAAACTCCACGGCGGGTTCCAACCCCCACCAGGTGCAACCCCCGCCGAGGTGCAACCCCCCCTGCCCCGATCCCGACCGGACCTTCCCCCTGCGCGCCGGAGCTCGGGCGGCTGGGAGGAGGTGGCTCCAACCACAACTTCCTTCCAAGCTGCAGAAGTGGCTGCAATTTAACCGACGGTTTCACAAACCTGCCTCTGACCGCCGGGAAAATCTCCCTCCTGGATCCAGCACCCACAAAGGAACCTCCCCGAGAAGCGGCCGGAACGTGGAGGAGCTGAGAGGACATCCCACCACACACCATGGCATGGGAAGCTTTTCATCCCAGTATAACTGGAAATCTCTTTTTTTCCCCCCAGTAAACCCAACGGAAGGACGGCAGCCGAGGGAGCAGGAGCGTCCGAGACCAAACCCCGCAGAGCTGGAGCAGCTCCTTCCTAAACAATCCCGAAGGAAACCGAGAATGGAGTAAGACCCAGACAAGGAGAGGCTGGGACCAACCCCCAGACCCAGCTCCAGAGGCTTCTGCCTCAGGCCGAAAGGTCTTCTCCTCAGCTCGAGCGCCGGGTGCCGCTGGGAGAGGCGGAGGCAGGAGAGGAGTCAGCAACAGCCGGCCAGGACCGACTGGAGCAGAGCCCGGAGCTACAGGAGCAGCTCCAAAATTGTTAGAAACCGTCCGGAGAAGCTCCGGGGGGCCACGTGCCGATGGAAACGTCGCAGAGCGGGCGGCTTGAGACCGGGGGCTAAATTTCTCCCAGAAGTTAAGAGTCCAAGTTCCACCCCAGGGCCCTTTTTTATACCTGCTGGAGTCGAAGCGGCTCTTCCCGGCGGCCCCATCGGAGCCCCGGAGCAGGGAAAGCAGGTGCCAGGCTATTAAAAGAAGGGAGCGTGGCCAGGCGGGTGGACGGGGTCCAACACGAGCCCTCTCCAGCCACCCGCCCTCCGATGGGACAATCCCTCTGGAATATCCTCTGTCCTCTCTCTCTTCCTGCCTCTCGCACGTCGCCGGGAGCCACAGTCCCCGAGGAGCAGGACATTTCCATTGGAGCCGCTCCATCCATCCCGGCTCCTGTCAGAGCCTGGGATGGGACTGGCAGAGGGGACAGGGACACAAAGCCAGGGAGCTCGGGGTTACCCGGAAAAGACACTTGAAAACCACCCCTCTGCTGAAACACACTGTAAAACATCCCAGAATAACCCAGTTCCCGCCTTCTGAGGGGAACTGGGGGAAGCTGTGAATCCAGGGAGACTTCAATGGCAGAGATCAAGACCCTCCCATGACAAACGACAGGCAATCTTGTCTCCAAAAGGACATTCCGGGCGCCAAGGGACACAGAGCCCTCGGCTGGGACCCGGGACCCAAAGGTACCGGTTCACCCAACATCCCAGAGCTTCCCCAGGCCGCTCCGGGGAGAGGAATGGGAATTGCAGGCGACCCGGCGCCCGTCGGCCCGGGCTGGAGGAGAAGTGACAGGAGCTGTCAGCGCTGCGGATCCCGCAGATCCCGCAAACCTTGCGCTAAAATCCCAACCCTGCCCTCCAGCTGCCAGAGGAGCCGGCACCACAGGAGGGGGAGTTGCCGCTCCCGCTGCAAAAAGGCTGCGGAGCGACCGGGCTCCCGATCCTGGTGTAAAAAACGAAGCAGGAAACAACGGGGTCCTCACACGGGAAGGGCCCTGGGACGGGGCCCACACAAGCCCCTTCCTCCTGTTGACTTCTCCTCAGTCTTCCCTAAATGCCCCCCCGTCCTTTCCCTTCACACTCCTCACTTCCCTTGGATCCCCCCTGACACGTTTTCTCCACCTCAGCCTTCCCTAAATCCACCACCTCCTTTCCCTGTTTTCCCCAATCTTCCCTGAACATCCCTTCAACCCCCTTCCTCCTGTTCCCCCCCTGCATTCCTCCCCTCTCCAGGTTCCCCTCCGATCTCCCCAGGATCCCACCCCCCTGTTAATCCCCAATCTTCCCTCGATTCCACCACCTCCTTCCCCAGCCCCCCCTAAATCTTCCCTTAACTACTTGCCCCATCTCCTTCCCTCCGATCTTCCCTTCGGCTTGGTCCTCCTCAATCTCCTCTGCCCCATCAACCCCCTTCACCTTGTCCTCCCCACACTCCGCGGGACTCTCCGCAGGATTCTCCCCGGGATTCTCCCCGTCTCTCTCTCTCTCTCTCTCCTCCC